>JAJJMB010010393.1:523934-794933 GCA_023531105.1 Papaver atlanticum
GAAGAAGAAGAAGAAGAAGAAGAAGAAGAAGAAGAAGAAGAAGAAGAAGAAGAAAGGAGACAGCTTTCTGATGTTACTGATTTGGAAACACCAGAAATCGAAGAGAAAGGGGATGTGGAAATAGAGGGAGTGAGAAAGAATGGTGAAAAAGGGTATATGGATTTTTTAGTAGAGGCAGCAAGATTGATTTCAGGGGATTTTAAGGAGGATGTAACAGTTGAGGAGGATAAGAAACAGAATCGGGATGAGAAAATTGATTCGAAAAGAAGAAGATCCAAGAGAATCAGTAACAATAGTAGAATGTTTGATGTATATGAAGATTTTGAAGACATTTCACCAGTTGTGAAGTCAAAAAGAGGTAGGAATCAAGTATTACCTCATAGATACAGAGACTCTGTTCTTGACCCATGGAAATCAACTACTAGTATGAGATCAGTTAAGAGAGTTTCTAATAGAAGCAGGAACTGAATTTTCTGGGTTTTGAATTAGTTTGATCTTCACGCAACAACAAAAATAGAAAAAGAAAATTTCAAGTTTTCAGAAGTGTCTGAAAAATGGATTCAGATAGTAATTAGATTAATTAAGACAGAATTAGAAGAACCCCCAGGAAAGAATAGATGTTGAAGCTTCTGAAAAAAAAAATCAGGATTGGGTTCTGTGGGGTTTCTGTTAAATTGCTGCTGCTACTACTTTTTGTCATTTGCAATTACACAAAAAGGGTACTTTAAGCCAATATCAATTTCTCCTTGAGAACTCTATTATGGTTTTTCTTTACTCTTAGGTGTTACAGAAAACTGATTCTGTACATAATTTTGTTAGCTTGATTCTCGTATCTCATCACCATCATATATTTCAGGTAAATGAACAGTTCCGGAATAGTTTGAATTTGAAGGCCAGTAGGTAGACTCAGCTACGCAGTTATTTCCGGCACCCCGTTTAGTTTCAGAATCCAGCCAGCCTGAGATTTCATTTCACATCACCATCTGTGAACAAAATACCCCTATAAACTGATCTTTTTACCACAGGAAAGGCTAGTCCCCTAAAATATTGACACGTGACCCTTGACGTACATGGATCCGATGGATGTTATAGCATGATGAGGATACGTACAGTTCTGTTATCGTCTAATACATAATTAATTTGCCAATCTTGTTACTAAGATTAGGTGTTGTGAATGATTTGCAGTTGTATTAATTACGGATCTAACCAAAACCTGATAAATGCACGATATATAAAAGGGATACCAGTATTATTTGGGGAAGATACTAATCCATATAGGACAAATAAATATTAACAAATCTTAACTGTCGGATCGCTGAATTGGTATTAATCATGTTAATAGTGGTATCCCTTTATAAATCATGGATAAATGTAGGTAGACTAGGATATTAAGTGCCTTGTCCCATTTATCTAGAGCCATTTACAGTAGCTTGTTGTAGTGCTCCCATGGCCTCGTGGATCATCAGTCTCTCTAATGGGAACGTGTATCGTGATACTACTCAGATTGGTAGTAATGATGTGCGTACAATAGGGGATTAATGAGGATGTAGTTTTTTTTTTATTTGGAGAGAGGTTTTGGAATAGAATGTGTGGCATTTGGTAAACGCATGATGACAGATCGAGATTCAAGGTTGAGTGGGTTCTCAAACAGTTATGCATTCGCTGCTCTTTTAGGAAGCTGAAAAATATTCTTCTTGTTGCACCATGTACCTGTTAGGATCTCACAATAAACATGTCATGCACATTGCCATTTTGCAAAAGAGACATATTCTTCTTATTCATGGAAAAAGCATGAGAAACTATGATGAATAAACGAAGACTAAGAATTGGTCATGTCTAAAAGCTTAAGTAGAAACAGACTCATCATCGATAAGAAAAAACAAACAGCTCTTCTGCCCCTAAAAACAGGAAAAAATCATCACATACCAAGACTTACTACTACAAGTTGTCGATCCACTCGCAAACACGCTACAAATCTTATAACATTAAAAAAATTACAAAAATTAAGTGGCAACATCAAGAATATTATTGACCAAATCATATCCCTACACGTGTTAATCACCTCGTATAAAATCCCATGTCATCACGATATATCTCAAGGACAAGAATAGTAAATTCACCAAGTTTTAGTAGTATTATTAAAGGACACGGACAAGAAATCGAGTTGCTTCGGCTTGCATATCTCTCTCTCACTCGGTCTCTCTCATTTCCTTGTAGTCTCTCCACGATCCGCGATGATGATTCAAGATTTCAGGGTTGGTGTGACCAGAGATTAAGACCGGAACGAAATGGAGAATCAGTCGACGATAATGTGTGATAAAATTTCTGTTTCATCTTCAACTTCTTCAAATAAGGTAAGAAGTTCTTCTGATTCTTTATTAGAAGTCTCTGATAGCAAACATGGTCGTTCAAAAGCACAATTGTGTTTACACAAAATTATAGCTGTAATTTTATCTGGTTCGTCTGAAAAAGAGAAGAAATTTGAGGATAATCATGAGAAGAAGAAAAAAGGTTTCGGGTTTGATTTAAATCTTAGTTTAGGTTGTTTTGGTACTTATGATGATAACTGGTTTAGTAGTGATTCTAGTGGTGTAATCGGAGGAGGGGATTGTATTAATAACGGTGGAAGTAATGTTGAATTCACTTCGGGTTCGATTTTGGTTGGAAATGGTGAAAGTGAATGTGATTTGAAACAAGTTGATGTAATCGAAGTTGAAGAGGAAGAAGAAAGGAGAGAGCTTTCTGAGGTTACTGATTTGAAAACACCGGAAATCGAAGATGTGAAAATGGAGGAAATGGTTGTTGAGAAGAGAGAAATGAAAAAGAATGGTGAAGAGGGGTATATGGATTTGTTAGTAGAGGCAGCAAGGTTGATTTCAGGGGATTTTAAGGATGAAAGTCATGAAACAGATGAGGAGGTGGAAGAGACAAAGAATCGGGATGAGAAAAGTGAATTGAAACGAAGAAGATCGAAGAGAAATATAAAACTTGATGTGTACGAAGAAGATTTTGAAGATATATCACCAGTTGTGAAATCAAAAAGGGGTAGGAATCAAGTATTACCTCTTAAATACAGAGACTCTGTTCTTGATCCATGGAAATCAACTACTAGTATGAGATCATTTAAGAGGGTTTCTAATAGAAACAGGAATTGAAAGTTTTGGGGTTTTCAATTATACTGTTTGATCTTCATGCGACAAAAATAGAAAAATCATTCCAGAAAAAGAAAGAAGCGCCTGAAACAGATTGATTCAGATAATAATATAATTAGATTAATTAGTAGTTTAATTAAGAGAAAATTATTAGAAATTCCACAGGAAAGATAGATGTTGAAGCTAATGAATGAATTTTTAAGATTGGGTTTTGTGGGGTTTCTGCTGCTACTTTTTGTATTTTGTTTGTTATCACTCAAAAAGGGTACATTTCTTCATTAAAACTCTATCATTTTTCTGTCTTTAGGTGTAGCTGCAGTGGAACTGTTCGATAGAACTGATTTTTATTTTTATTTTTATTTATTTTTATTTTGATACAAAGAACCTTTTAATTAATGAGAGTTCAAGGTTACAATGGGTTTAAAATCAAAATTAAGAAAATACAAAAAGACATATCGTACAAGTTTACCAAGAAATCCGACAAGAGAAAGAGAAGGATTACCGGTGTAAAACAAATACAAGAATGAATAAGAACCGATCAAGTCGGAAAAAGAATGGTTTTTCTCAGAAGTGTATTCCAACCATTTTGTTTGTTTTTCTTCTTCATAAAGATGTGCTCCAAAAATTGGAGTGATTTGCTCAAATTTCTTAAAACTTGTGATGGAGATTTCGTTGTCAAAAGCATCATTCATGAAGATTCCGTCGCCGGATAAATAGATGATGAAGATTCCGGTAAAGATTCCGTTGCTGAAGCTAACAATGATGAAGTTTTCGTCGTTGAAAAACATCCCAAATGATCTTAAAACCCATGAAACACAAGAACGGCCATTAAAACCGAGATAAACCTCTCTAATAGAGGAGATAAAAACAGCATAAGGATGTACAAAACTTACCAATAAGTAAGAGAAAACCATGATAGAAACTAAGTAATAACAAAGATCTAACCTAAGACAAGCAAAGGGAAAGAAAATCCCGCCCAGATCCGGCCCCAAAATGATCAGATCTGAGCCAGAAATGGTTGCCGGTGAAAAAAACATTTTTTTTCTTCTATTGAACCAGTGAGAGAGGAGAGAGGATATCAAAAGAGAGCTCGGAGAAATTTATCTACGGTTCGATAGAACTGATTATAGGTTTGTACATAATTTTTTTAGTAAATGCATCCTTTTTTAATTTATAATATCTTCTTCTTCTCGGACCACTTTATCTCTAATCTCTATCATCATCAATTAACGAGTAGGTACAGTATAAACTTTTTGATTAATTTTGACCGGCTGTTGAATAATTCTGAGTCAATTCGTTAATTGAATCGTTGCATCCATTTTTTTGCCTCATTGAAGTATGTTGTGAAATGTGAGTGAATTGCATATGTTTCCTTTTTGTCTAGTAGGGTGTGATGTCAGGTAGGGGGTGTATCTTTGTCGTTGTTACATTCTTTATTGCTGTTTTCATGGGTTCTCTCAGAATTTGTTGTCTTGGCTATTTATATATCTTGGTTTTAACAAAGAGGATGATTTGTGTTCAATGCTGTATTAGGCTCGCAATCTTTGATTTACCGTGTATTGCTCGGTTGGGATTACAAGTGTTGAGAATTTGAAACATAGATCTATTTACAGACTTCTAGAATCCCATTGGGGACGTCGGAGGACGTTAGACAGAAAACTTTCATTTGGTCGCCTACGGTGTGTTTTCGACCATTCGTTTACTTGTATTCACTCAAATATACACGATTGATAAGGGGATACCATTATTGGCGGGGGTGATACCAATTGAGTGATCCAACGGCCAGAATCTGTTAATATTTATTTGTCTTATATGAAATGGTATCACCCCAAATAATATTAGTATTCTTTTTATAAATCGTGCAAATATAGACTAGCAAGGTCGCCTTAGATGAAAGGAAAAAAAATTATTGCTGCCTATAAGCACAAATTTAGATTTTCTTAGACTGCATTGATGCTCTTACATTTTTGACTTTTGAGGATAGGAAGTGTAGTATAGCAGAAGCCATGCCAAAAAATCTGAAAGATACAAACTCGTGAGTCGAGAAGACTCGAGGTCATATCTGTCTGTTCAGACCCTAGGGGGAATTGATGCTATGACACCAGCTTCCTAATCCAAGCTCCAACCGTTGGGCTGCTCACTTGTTGGTGATAATTCTTAATGTATTATCTATGTAATACAAATAGTTGGTTTAAATCACATCTTTTATTCAAACTAACCATAAAAATATATTTTTTATTAATTTAATATATATCGAATTTTCAATATCGAACTCATATTTGTAAAACGAATTATACGCGTACGTATGCCGTCCCGAACTACTGCCTAACAATGAACCGTTGACCGGATTTTTGACCGAATTCAATCTACCCAAATCCGTATAATTCCCATATATATGCCGTCCTGAACTCCCATCCGTACCCCGAATTGCTACCTAGGGTTCGGACTTGATCAGAATTGTTCATCGCTAACACTTACACTCATGGGTCCTTTCATATCTGGACTTAGTGGGCCATCCTTTACTGTTCCAGATTATAAGATGTGACCGGACACTCTCCAACACTGATATGTTCAGGTAACTAATTGTGAAGACATGGCTTGTACAAAGTGTAATCATAAAAGCGCGAATTGCCGGAATATATGCTCGTGATTTTTGAGTTGAGAGGCCTAACCTGCAACTTCATTTCAAATTTTTGGTAAGATTTACAGGCTCAACGCCAAAGCGTCACCATAATAAGTCCAAAATACCCCAATGCCAATGCTATTACATCCTACCGCTGGAAGTTAAAATCATTACAGCTGGTTAAGATCTGCGCTACAGAATGTTGGCACGTGTCTTGGAGGTACATAGATCCAGCAGATATAGTTAATAACCTTTTATTGATCGGCATTTATAGCATGATGAGGATACTTTTGAAGTTTAGTACCACCAACTAATTTCCTATGTTGTGGTTAAAAGCTAAATAAATCTCTCTTCTGAGAGTTTCTGGTCCCACCGGGGTATATTTCGACCAATAGCATCCTCATGTTATTTTACACCACCAAAACTATGTCAAGAAATACCACCGTCCGGAAACAAAAAAAACGGGCCCTTTCAATCAAAAGCGATAAAAAAACTTTAAAAAAAAAACAGAAACTAGAAACCCTTATTACACACGTATATGCCTCATAACCGATATATATAAAACTTTTTTCTTTTTTCTCAAACCTTTTTTTTTCTCTTTCATTCACCGTTTCTCTTTTCTTCTCCCCCTTTCTTCTTCTCAATTCTCCTTGGTTTTTCTAATTTACTATCGATTTATTTTTGTATTTCTGTCGCAGGTGATATACATTGATAGAGAATCTGAAAAAGGGGACTAATTCCTTGCAATTCTCAAAAGAATCAAATACGATTCACAATTTGTTGGTAAAACCTAACCCTAATGTGTTTGTTTTATTTTCTAGGTACGTAATTTGCTCAGAAGAATATGTAATCAAATACGATTCATAATTTTTTTTGGTAAACCCTAACCCTAATTCCTTTTTTCCATGTTCTCCTTTTTTTTATGTGACTACGTCTTTGTTTATCTTAATCAATGAACCCAACCTTTTCTGTATTTTTGTTCTAATTGTGTTTTTTGAATTGAAAGATTAGCTTAGTATGCCTCTGTTCATATTTTTGTTCTATTTGTGTTTGATTTTATTTTCCATGTAAATTATTTGCTCAAAAGGATATGTAATCAAATACCATCCATAATTTTTTTGGTAAACCCCAACCCTAATCAATGAACCCTAATCTTTTCTGTATTTTTGTTCTAATTTTGTTTTTTGAATTGAAAGATTAGCTTACTATGCATCTATTTGTAGTTTAAGCTTGGCCGAACTCCGATAAATTAAGAAATATATTTTCTGAAACTTCTAAAATGATTTCCATGGTATATTTCTTTGTTAAAGAAATAGTAAAGAAACTCGAGTTATTCGAGTAATTTATCGGAGGTAGAGGGCTTTTGGTGGCTTTATGAGAATATGTGGTTCATCTTTGATGTGAGTTAGTGGGAATGGGATTACAATATGTTTTCTTTGTTTTCCCATTGTAATTCTTAAGTTTTGGGCCTCAAGAAAAGAGGCGATCTTTCATTATTGGTCAGTCGAAAAAGTTTGTACTATATGTTGTTTTATCGAATGAAAAAAAAAGTGATTTAAGGCATGACTTTTATATTGTTGAACGTTTTAGGTGGTTGCTGCCAAAGAACATCTGAACTACATTAGATTAAACGGAGAATTTGGGTACATGGCTAATGGTATAGGACCGGGAATAATTGTTTTTTCTTGGATGTGTTGATTGTTGTGCCTCCGGATACTAGGTATTTATCTTTTATCAGCTTTTGTTTCCTTGATGCCTCTGATATAGACGAAAATAGGTTGATATTTATTAAACCACTTGATCCATGCAATTATCATCAATGTTATGCATTTTTAGATAGTGGAGCCAATATTACCTATGTAATGTCATAGCCGCATTCATGTCTTATATTACCTTTTTAGTGTGGACTAGGTGGTAGTAGCATTCAAAATGTTAGGCGTCTGATACAAGGGGAAATAAATCTTGGTTATCGTTTTCAGATTGGTGGTTATTTAGTCACCAACAGTTGATATTACTTGAACATTTTTCGTATGTACATTTAATATTATTTAGTCACCATCAGTTGATATTACTTGAACGGTTTTCCTTGGTCGCCAACAGTTGATTGGGTTTGGTGCTGAAAATTGAAGGTACCAATGGTCCAATGTTGTTATTTGTTATTGTGAGAGCCTTTGGGTAGCTATCCTCGATCTTTCTTTCATGGATCTTATTCTTCGCTTTTTAGCCTTCCGTTGTTGCCCTTTATCTTCAAATATTTTTTGGGTTGTTTAATTTGATGTTGGTGTTTTGTGATGAATGATGGGGTGTTCAGAAAGAAAGAGTGATATGTATGTACTTAGTATGGGGGTCGCAAATTTTAGTTGCAGACGATTCCTATGACGGGTTTCGGGTTACCCACTTGGGTGGTTTATAACGTATACGTCGAACGGTTTGTTGTACATTTATTACAGGATGTTTTCACCTGCACAAATATAGCGATGCAGTACATTTTCACACATACCGCAGGTTGTATTTGGGAGGACGCATGATTGCAGACTTGGTGGTGTTTCCTATAGTTGGGACAATTAATTGATTATTTTTTTTTGTTTAGATCTATATGTGCATGTGTACATCTATGGTAAACTTTGGTGCGGGTAAAAATTAGACGTCTTTATCAGTAAATGGATTGTTAGCATCATCTGCAAAAAAAAAATCCATGCATGGAATTTTGAATCCCATGAAAATCAATGGCTTCAAAATATACTAATCTCTGCAAAATTTATGAGCCCGTATGTTGCACATTTCTTAACCGACTATTTTTAACAATTTGAGTAATTGAATATTTTTATTTCCTAATCTTTTTTTTTTGTTTCATGTTTCAAATTCTGGATCACTAAATTAGATAGCAGCCTAGCACAAAAACATACTTTTTCTTTACAAAATACAGTAAAAACTCCATATATTAATAAACTCTATATATTAATAAAAAATTATGGTCCCAACTTGGGCCAGTTATAAATAGTAATAAACTCCATATTTTAATATTAATAGATTTTTCTAGTCCCACCATAAAAAAATTACCTCAATTTATTAATATAATCGACATAATCGGAAAATCATAGATCTTGTTACATCAAAATTTAAGATAAAGAAAAATATGTATCTATAATTGTATGAGAAAATAATGTAATTTTTTGAATTTTTATCTCATCTTTTGATTTGCGTATGCGTAATACCTCGTTACTGTGTGCACAACTTGAAGCCAAAATATTTCCAACTTGTCGAGCATTTTAAAGCTTCTTGTCGAGCAATTTTTTTTGGTATACCTCCATATATTAATAAACTCCATATATTAATAATTTTCTGAAGTCCCAAGACTATTAATATATGGAGTTTTTACTGTATCTAGGCCCGTGCATCGCATGGGCGTAAAATCTAGTAGTACATGGAAAAAGAATCCGTTTAGAATACTTTCCACTGTTTTTAGTTAGATGGAATTTAGCGGCTCACAAGTGTACCCCGGTACTACTCAAATTGGTAGTACGAACTACGAAATGCATGCATGAGATCGAGGGTCAAGAAGGTTGAATGGGATCTCACTTGCTTGTTTGCTGCTCTCCTCTCTTAGACCTTAGTTGGCTGGCTCCTCAAGCTTGAAACAGAAAAAAATTTCTTCTTCCATGATATGATTAACGTCACTTCGCTTTTATTAGTATATATCCACCGCTAATCCTCAACAATTGCACAGAGGAGATATTCTAATTCATGGAACAAGGAAGTAATGCGAATTAGCGAAGCATAAGAATCGTTCGATGGAGTCCCCTTTTATTAGTTAGTCTCATGTTTCTCATCAAATACAAAACCAGATAAACAAACCACTCTTCTGCCTCCAAAAACAGAAGAAAGAAAACGACCAAAATCATCACATACCAAGACTAATGCAAGTAGTCCCTAAAACAAACAATCCACGTTCCCAAACCCAAACAAACAAGAAACAAATCTTCTACCATTAAAAAAAAGTACTTGGCAGGAATATTATCAAACCAAATCACATCCCTACACGTGTTTATCACCTCGTATAAAGTCCCACATCATCACAATATCTTAATTAAGGACAAGAATAGTAATTTCACCAACTTACATCGGTATTATTAAAGGACAGGGACATGAGAATCGGGTGTCTTCGTCTCTCTCTCAGAGTCTCAGTCTCTCTCATTTCCATCCTTGTAGTCTCCACGATCCGCGATGATTAAGGGTTTCAATATGGGGGCAAGCAGGGATTAAGACTGGAATCATATGGAGAATCAGTCGACGATAATGTATCATAAATGTCCTTCTTCAATTTGTTCAAACAAGGTAACAAGAACTTCTTCTTCTTCCAATTCTTTATTAGTAGTATCGGATAGTAAACATGGTCGTTCAAAAGCACAATTGTGTTTACAAAAAATTATAGCTATAATCTCATCTGGTTCGTCTGAAAAAGACAAGAAATTCGAGAAGAAAAAAGGTTTGGGGATTGATTTAAATCTTAGATTGGGGTGTTTTGATACTAATGATGATAACTGTTTTAGTAGTGATTCTAGTGGTGTAATCGGAGGAGGGGATTGTATTAATAACGGTGGAAGTAATGTTGAATTCACTTCGGGTTCGATTTTGGTTGGAAATGGTGAAAGTGAATGTGATTTGAAACAAGTTGATGTAATCGAAGTTGAAGAGGAAGAAGAAAGGAGAGAGCTTTCTGAGGTTACTGATTTGAAAACACCGGAAATAAAAGAGATAGGAGATGTGGAAATGGAGGAAATGGTTGTTGAGACGATAGTCATGAGAAAGGATGGTGAGAAGGGGTATATGGATTTACTGGTTGAGGCAGCAAGGTTGATTTCAGGGGATTTTAAGAATGAAAGTCATGAAACAGACGAGGGGAAAAAGAAAGAGTATGGGGATGAGAAAATTGGAACCAAAAGGAGAAAATCAAATAGAAATAACAAGTGTAGAATGTTTGATGTATATGAAGATTTTGAAGATATTTCACCAATCGTGAAATCAAAAAGAGGTAGGAATCAAGTATTACCTCTTAAATACAGAGACTCTGTTTTGGATCCATGGAAACCAACTAAACAACGAAGTAGATCACTTAGGAGGGTCTCTAAATAGATTCAGGGTTTACGTTTATTAAAACTCAGGGTTTTCAAAAATATGCTTTAAGTTTGATCCTCATGCAACAACAAAGATAGAAAACCAACAGAGAAGAAGAAAATGTCAAATGTTCAGAAATGTCTGAAAATTTGGGTAAAGATAATTTCAGATTGATTCAGATTCCAGATAGTAATAACTAGATTAATTAGTAGTTTATTTATTGTTTAATTAAGAGAGAATTATTAAAAGAATCCCCAGGAAAGATACATATTGAAGCTTCTGAAAATTTCAAGATTGGGTTTTTGTGGGGTTTCTGCAACAAAAATGCTGCTGCTGTTTGTCTTTTGCTATCACACAAAAAGGGTACTTGAAACTTGATGGTATATCTCTTTTTTCCTTCCATTAAAACTCTATGATTTTTCTGTCTTTAGGTAGGTGTAGTACTGTTACATGTTACAGAAAACTGATCTTTGATTGTACATAATTTTTTTTAGTATAAATGCGTCTTTTTTTTATTTCTGATATCTTCTCCTTGCTGCACTTTATCTCCATCGTCGGTTCATCATCAATTAAAGATTAGGTAGTATAAACTTTTCGATAAATTTGACTGATTGTTGAACAATACTGCGTCAATTCGCTAATTGAATCGCAGTATTCAGTTATGAATTATGAACTGTAAGTATGTTTTATATTCCACTAATGTTTTGTCTAGAGGTGATGTCAGTTAGTGTGTATATCTTTGTTGTTGTTACATTCTTTATTGCTGTTTTCATGGGTTCTCTCAGATTTTGTTGTCTTGGCAATTTATATATCTTGGTTTTAACAAAGAGGATGATTTGTGTTCATCTGGCAATCTTTGATTTACTGTACATTCATCGGTTGGGATTAGAAGTGTTGAGAATTTGAATCTATTTACAGACTTCTAGTACCCGATTGGGGAAGTTGGACACAAAACTGTCATCTGGTCCATGGTGTGCTTTTGACCATTTATTTACATACTCATTTTGTATTCAGTCCAATGAATTTTGAGTTCAAGGACAATTGGAGTGAACATGTAGAAGTGTATATGGGCGCGCACCAAAATAGCGTGTGCAATTTATCATAGCCTCTTTGCAATGGGTATTCCAGCAACGCAACAGATTTTTCTTTATTGATACCAGCCGGTGCTTTGCTTCCTTTTATCACTTTTTCTTTTTTCCAGTATAGGTGAGGAGATAAAAAAGTTGGAAAAAAAGTTCCTTTGGAAATTTAGGCCAAGGTCACATCCATAATGAAGACTGAGACTGCTTTACTTTGTTAGTAATTTTGGTGATTGAGCAATATTAGGAGTTGTGGTTTGAAGTATTTTTCATGTATTAAGAAAAGATCCAACCAAACTGAGGCAAGCACAAAATTGTGGGTAGCATCCTAGTTAGCAATTCGGGATTCCGAAAACGTACGGAACGGCAAACGTACGAGTATTATACGGTTTTGTAAAACCCAAATTCGGTCAACGGGACGTGATTCGTCAGTAATTCGGAACGGCATACGTACGTGTATAATTCGATTTATAAATGTGAGTTCGGCTCTGAAAATTCGGTATCTATATATAATAAATAATTAGTATTTATAAGGACATAGATTAATTTTTATGCATAATTGTGAGTTATTTAAAGAAAAAATAAACTTAATATGATGATATTAATAATATATACAACATTAGTCATCCAAGAGGACGTGGTATATTGGTTTAGATGCTTGGTTAGTGAGTTTGGGATCTCTCTCACCTTCACCTTCAAATCTCTTCAGTCATTTTTGTTTTATAAAAGTTATAACAATGTCTAATATTGGGCTGTGTATGCTCGGGAGGCAGTAAAGCCAAAAAAGTGGGGCCTTTGAAAACGTAAAAGCTAAAGAATTTTTGGCGAATTAAGCGGACGTATTATTCGGGATACGTAAAGTTCGTGAACGATTCGCGAATGCCATATAATACGCGTCTTGGGTTCTGAGTTGCAAACGTACGCGAATAAGACGGTAAAATTCGTGATACGGAAAAATTCGCGAATCATTCCCGAACTTACTAACTAGGGGTAGCATGTCTAGAAATATAATTTTGGTCCTCTCATTCTTCGTAATTTCTTTTTGGTTTGACTCATGGGCTGGAAATCAACCTTTTAAACATCTACACCGATCCTTGTTCAAGTTTAGTAAAAACGATTTTTTTTGAGGACCATGGTTCTATTTTTAGTAAGGCATTTAGAAGTAAAGTGAAGACACCCCTTATCCAAATATCTATATTAATACCAAAATTACCCTTTCTAATTAAGTTTGTGTAATGATTGGTTAGTGTAATCATTAGTTAGTGTAATTAAGTTAGGTTAATTAGTGATTAGTGTAAGATTAAATCAATATTATTTTTCTTAAAATTAAGTTATTGAGAGGGAAGAAGATGGAGAATATAAGAGTTCGATACTTAGGAAGTTTAGGCCAAGGTGACATCCAAAATTGAAGAACCTTAATCACTTCTACTCTAAACCATGAGCTTAAAATGAAGTTCCCTATCCTGATGCTCGAGTCAGTAAATCTGACCGTTCATTCTCCTCCCGATGAAACAAGGCGTCAACGTAGAATCGTGGTTGAGGATTAATGAAAAATTCATCAAGGCATATAGCATTTTCGGGCTAGAAAAGAGGATGCAGAAATAGACATCGTAGATGAAAGAAAAGATTGATCACTGTCTTGCACTGAAGCTCTTTTCATTTTTGACTTTTGAGGATAGGAAGTGTGGTATAGTAGAAGCCATGCCAAGGAAACCGAAAGATACAAACTCGAGAATCGAGACACGTTCAATTCTGTCTCTTCAGACTTCACTAGTAATGTACCATCACTCATAGGTAGGGGTGTCAGTGGATGAATATCTGTCTGATATTTAGAAATCCGTATCTGATAGGTTAAACGCTATCGGATATTCGATATCCGACAATATCCGTTAGGATATCAAAAATCAGATATCGATTCCGATAGGCTAAGTTATCGGATATTTATCTTATAATATTCGGTTATGACAAAAAAATATTACAAACCCTTTAAAACATGTTCATAATTGAAATTTAAGTTCAATTGCTTAAACATTCCATATCAGATATCGGATATTAGAGTAAATCACAAATATGGTTAGGGTAGATCACAAATAAATCTATGTTCTATCGGATATCGGATATTAACAATTCGGATGGAGCCTAATCCGATTCCGATATGTTAAGGAAGAAATATCCGATCTGATATCCGATATCTGATAAAATGGATAATATCCTATAGGATCTCGAATATTCGGAAACGGATTCCGGATATCGGACATATATTGACAGGCCTACTCATAAGCCCTTTTATCTATGAAATCTTCTTCTTGGTATGAAATGTGAATCGAAGAAGTATAAACACTAGAGAGACACAAAATTTGAGAACCCCAGCAATAAAGAATTTGAAGTACAGCAAACTTACAAAACACCCTTGATTAGGAGCTTTGTATTAATTTCAAGTGTGTTGTAGACTATGGCATATGAATTGGTCAATCGAGTCCCCATCTCTGAAGCAGCCACAAGAGTCGTACTTTGGTTTGCCTCCCTGCCTCTAAAAAACAGAAAAAACCAACCAAAATCACGAAGACTATCATAAGTCCACAACTTCTCTATGCATCTCCTGCGACAATCCACTTGTTATCGTACTCAAAAGGTTGACAAGAAAAAGATCTTTTTCCTACATTAGAAAATGTACGTGGCAACATTCTTTGAATATTATCAAACCAAATGATACACCTACACGTGTCTATCACCTCGTATAAAATCCCACATCATCACAGTATCTCAAGGACGGGGATAGTAATTTCACCAACTTATCGGTGTTATTAAAGGACAGGGACGAAAAGGAATCGAGTTTTTCTCAGTCAGTCTCTCTCATGTCCTCATAGTCTCCACTATCCACGATGATTCAGAATGGGGACGAGTAGAGATTACGACTGAAATAAAATGGAGAATCAGTCGACGATAATGTATGATAAATGTTCTTCTTCAACTTGTTCAAACAAGGTAACAACAACTTCTTATTCTTCTTCTGATTCTTTACTAGTATTATCTGATAACAGTAAACATGGTCGTTCAAAAGCACAAATTTGTTTACAAAAAATTATAGATATAATTTCATCTGGATCGTCTCAAAAAGAGAAGAAATTTGAGAAGAAAAAAGGATTGGGGATTGATTTGAATCTTACATTAGGTTGTTTTGGTACTAATGATGATAAAGAGTTTAGTAGTGATTGTATTAATAACGGAGGAAGTAATGTTAAATTCATTTCGGGTTCGATTTTGGATAAAAATGGTGAAGATGAATGTGATATGAAAGAAATTGATGTTATCGAAGTTGAAGAAGAGGAAGAAGAAAGGAGGGAGCTTTCCGAGGTTACTGATCTGGAAAAACCGGAAATTGAAGAGAAAGGGGTTGTTGAGAAGAGTGAAATCAGAAAGATGGGTGACGATGGGTATATGGATTTACTGGTTGAGGCAGCAAGGTTGATTTCAGGGGATTTCAAGGAGGATGAAAGTCATGAAACAGATGAGGGGAAAACGAAAGACAATCGGGATGAGAAAATCGGAACCAAAAGAAGAAAATCAAATAGAAATAACAAGTGTAGAATGTTTGATGTATATGAAGATTTTGAAGACATTTCACCAATCGTGAAATCAAAAAGAGGTAGGAATCAAGTATTACCTCTTAAATACAGAGACTCTGTTTTGGATCCATGGAAATCAACTAAACAACAAAGTAGATCACTTAGAAGGGTTTCTAACAGAAGCAGGCATTGAAAATTCAGGGTTATGATTACGTTTTCTTCATGCAGCAACTACAACAACAAAAATAGAAAATCAATAGAGAAGAAGAAAATGTCAAAATTTCAAGAATGTCTGAAAATTGGGTAAAGATAATTTCAGGTTGCTTCGGATAATAATTATCTGATTGGTTAGTAGTTTAATTAGGAGAGGATCAGAAGAAGAACCCCCAGGAAAGAATAGATAGATGTTGAAGCTTCTGATGAGTTTTTAAGATTGGGTTTTGTGGGGTTTCTGCAACTTCTACTTTTTGTCTTTTGTTATCACACAAAAAGGGTACTTGAAATATCAATTTCTCCATTAAAACTCTTATCGTTTTCCTGTCTTTAGGTGTAGCTGCTGCAGTGGTACTGTTACAGAGAACTGTACATAATTTTGTTAGTAAATGCATCTTTTTTAATTTATAATATCTTCTTCTTCTTGGTGCACTTTCTCTCTCTCTATCATCATCAACTAAAGATTAGGTATATAAACTTTTTGATTAATTTTGAGAGACTGTTTTACAATACTGAGTCAATTCGCTAATTGAATCGTTGTATTCATTTTTTGTTTACCTCGTTGAAGTATGGCTATGAAATGGGAATTGAATATGTTTCCTTTTTGCTGTTTACTGTAAGTTTGATATTCCATTAAATGTTTTGTCTAGTGGTGATGTCAGGTAACTTTGCTTGTTCATGAATTCATTCTTTATTGCTGTTTTCATGGGGGTTCTCAGATTTTGTTTCGGTTTCGTGTCTTGGCTATTTATATCTTGGTTTTAAGTTTTAACAAGGAGGATGATTTGTGTTCATCTTGCAATCTTTGATTTAATGTACATTCCTTGGTTGGGATAAAAGTAGGGCTGTCAATGGGTCCGGGTCCTCCCGGGTATCACTGGATCGGGATCCGGACCCTATTTATAAAAGTTGGGTATGGTTCTTAGATTTGTGGACCCAGAACCGGACCCGTTAAAAATCCCGGGTACCCATTGGATATCAAGAAAACTATAAAAAAAAATCAAAAACTTAATATTTTTCTCTTTTTGGCTTGAATCTAATTTTTTTTTTACAAAAATATATTATTGTTTCTTCACTAATGTGTTAAATAAAGATTAAATGTAAGAAAAAATTGAAATATGAGAAAAAAATCTAAACCAAAACTAACAAAATACTTGTAATTTGGCTAAAAGGATGAATAAAAATTAGAATAACCGGGTACCCGATGGGTATTACCTGTCGGTTCCAAACTTGTTAATGGTTCCAATTTTAGGACCCAAAACCGGACCAATTACTACAGGGTCCAGTTCCGGATCCGGGTAATGGGTACCCATTGACAGCCCTAGTTCATAAAAGTGTTGAGAATATGAACCTATTTACAGACTTCTAGTATCCCGATAGGGGACGTTGGACACAAAACTGTCATTTGGTCACCTATATGGTGGGTTTTCGACAATTTATTTATATGGTATTCAAGAACGATTGGCGTAAACGTGTAGAAGTGTACACGGGACCTTATAATTCTTTGTTTAAGGTCAAACAAGTGAAGTGGGTCAATCCCTAAAGAGATTGTTCATCTGCAGAAACGTCGTCTGTTAGATTTATCTCAAAACAATCTCTCAGGCAATATTCCTGAGAAACTAGGGAACTTGAGTGGATTAATAAGAAGCGACTCTGTTTATACGTTCTTCACTTAACTTGTCCCACAATCAATTTTCTGATGATATCCCACAAAATATTGGAAATTTATTAGCTCTGGAGTCTTTGGATTCAAGGGATATATTCTAACATGGTATCAGAACAGGTTATTTTTTGTGTTGAATCATTAGACCGCATTTTACTCCGCGTCACCCAATTTATTGTCCACGTGTTAGACCCAACGAGGCTATACGTGAGGGGGAATGTTAAGACTATTAGTCCCATATTGTTTGGGTTTTATAATCCTTAGGGCCTTTCCACTCATTGCCAATTGGTTTTGAGTTGGATGCCCATATTCTAACAGGTTAGCGGTGTTATCGGTTTGAAAAATGGTGAAGGTGAATGTTTTTTGAAAGAAGTTCAAGAGGAACAAGAGAAGGGAGAGCTTTCGGAGGTTATTGATCCGGAAAAACCGGGAGGATGAAAGTCATGAAACAGATGAGGGGAAAAAGACAGAGACCCATGATAAGAAAATTGGAACCAAAAGAAGAAAATCAAATAGAAATAGAAATAACAAGTGTAGAATGTTTGATGTATATGAAGATTTCAAAGACATTTCACCTATCCTGATCAAATACAGAGACTTTGTTCTTGATCCATGGAAATCAACTAGCACTATGAGATCATTCAAGAGGGTTTTTAATAGAAACATGAATTGAAATTTTTAATAGAAACCGGGTTTACAAAAAAGATAGAAAACCAACAGAGAAGAAGAAAATTTAGAAATGTCTGAAAAAATTGGTAAGATAGTTTCAGATTGATCAGATAGTCTTAATTGGGTTAATTAGTAGCTTCTTTATAGCCTAATTTAGAGAAAATGATTAGAAGAACCCCCAAGAAAAATATATGTTGAAGCTTATGAAAATTTCAAGATTGGATTTTGTGGGGTTTCTGCAACAAAATTGCCGCTACTTTTTGTCTTTTGTTATTATCACATAAAAAGGACACTTGAGCATTCATTTCTCCATTAAAACGCCATGATTTTTCTGCTTTAGGTGTAGTAGAAAATTGATTATTGGTTGTACATAATAATTTTGTTAGTAAATGCATTTTTTTACTAACAAAATGCATTTACTACATCTTCGTGTACATCTTCCACATAGAGCAATGCTTGGAAGCGTATCTCATCATCGCTTTTTCCTTGTACATCTTCCACAGAGACGTGATCCGGGTTTGGGAGTGCTCCACCCACTGGTACTTCCTGGCTTGCACTTGGGAGTATCATGCTGGAAAAGAGGCTAAGAACCCACTGTGGTCGCAATGTTGATGGGGTAAAACGTGGGAAGGAGGAACTAGCCCTAATCACAGAAAGTACTCCCAAAGTGTAGAGAGGTTTGAGAAGTAACGATGGATTAATGATGTCCCAATAAGTGTGCCCTCTTTCCCCTTTTATAATGACCATCTAATGGATAAGTGCCCATAAGATTAACATATTACTAAACTACCATTTCTCTCTCCTTAAGTTATCACCAAACCCTAATAGGCTTTCTTCTTGGGCCAAAGGCCTATTAACTTTAATATACTCTTGGATGGACTAGAACTATCCCATTCTAGTGGGTTAGGCCTAGTCCCATAGTCTTTTTTTATCTTAAAAGGACCCTTTGATAGGCTAAGGGCCATCTATTATGGGATTGGTTATTTTCATGTATCAACATTAGTCTCCTTACCGTTTGACCGGTCAAGGACCGTGTCAACATTCATTTGTTGATGCAAGGGTTATAGGCGGTTTTAGTTCATGACCTTTGAGGCGCTGCGGTTACAACTGGTGAGTTATGGGTGGTTTAAACTCACGACTCTTGAGATACTGCGGTTACTGGCCTATCCAGTAACCGCTCCTTCTTTTACCTTCTTATAAATAAAGGGGACCTCGCTCCTTGATTATCACCCTTTCACTATGTCCCTTTCTCTCTCTTCTTTTCCTTTTTTACTCACCATGTCTAACGAATCGCCTAACCGTAACGCGCCCCCCAGGTTAGAATCGTACACAATTGAAGAAATAATGAGCAATCCTCAGCTCCGAGATTGACTACGACCACCCGCTGCGGATGATGGTACTATCCCTTTTCCAGCCGATGACGTCTGGGTTGCGCGCATGCTAAATCCTCATCCATTTCCTCCGTCCGGATCCGAGGGATGGCTTACCCGTCCTCAAGCGAAGTCGCCTCTTATACCTTCCTTTGAGGATGCACCTCGTCTGGCGGTTCATAAGGGGGATTACGTTTTCCCTTCGATCAATCTACGCTCTTCCGCTGAATCTCATGCCGCTTGGGATCCGTGGATAGATTATATTCGCTCCAATCCGGATAATGCAAGAATCATTCGTTCTTTAGGTATAGAAGCGGCTTTAGAAGCTTCAAAGTTCAGATACATACGGCGGGATCATGATAGCATAAATCGTTTATGTGTGCGCTGGGGAATCGATCCTCACACATTTCTATTTTCTTGGGGCGAAGCAACCCCAATCCTAGAAGACGTAGTGGCACTTACAGGCTTACCCGTCCATGGTAATGCAGTTTTCGACGATTGTTTCCTTAACAAGTCTTTAAACAAGAGCGACGGAGAACTTCGTGATCGCTTGCTTAAAGCCAAAGCGAACTCCATAACATACCAACTTCCAGAAGAGCTTAAAGCTGAGGTCCCAAATGAAATAGAGGGCCCGGTGGATAAAGGGAAAGGTAAAGCTACCGTGTCTGCTTCCCATGATTCACCCGTTAAGGCTCCATCTTCTTCAAAACTTATGGCATCTGCCATAAAAGCTGCTCGATCAAAGCCGACTACTGCTTAAGAGTCTGATGATGTGAAAGAGGTGAAGAGCGACAAGAAACCGAAGTCCGGGCAACGCCGAGCCTCTTTCTCTTGCTGGATTAAATATTGGGCTCCTTTGCTTTCTGGCCCCCGCGAGGGCGTTCCTCCACGGGAGGGGGAGACTGATAGAGCGGAGCTGGTGGCCTTTCTTCTCTTTTGGCTATGTCATGATGTATTCGAGTACAGTCCCCGGGACACCATTAAGAATGAGCTTATCCCTATGGCCATATTAATGTCCCTTGGCGTGTCATTCCCGCTTGCTCCTATGTTCTTGGGTGGTTTGTATCACCACTTGGACTTGCTAGCGCGTGATATTCTTCGTGTGGACAGATCCCATGAGGTTAAGACTTTCCTCCATGCCAATTTCATTCAAGCGTGGTCTTGGGAGCGCTTTCCTAAATACAGGCCTCCTCAGCTGAATCCTCTTGCTCTTTCGTGTCAGGAGGAGGTCGTTCAAGCGGACGGTTCTAAGAGTCTTGTGACGGTTCCTGAGTCCCATCCTCGGATGGCTCTTTATCATAAGAAGGGTTATCTTCCCAAGGAAAAGCTCAAGGATTACATGGATAAAGGTGCTGATTTTAATCCCGTCACCTATCAAGATGGTCGTACAGGTTCTCTTCATTATAATTTTGTTATTCAATCTCCGAGGAGGATGACTTCTGCAGAGATGCCTTCAGCCGAAGACTTTGACATCATTGTTTCCACTTTACCCGGATGTCTTCCTGGTTTCCATGGCGGGAGGTTTTTATATGAGACGTACAATATTATTCGTGTGGCTCGGCAGCTGGGATTTGATCAAGGAGTCCATGATGACCCTCCCATTCCTTCCTCGATAGAGGAAGATAGAGAAGTTCAAAAGAGTTTTGATCGCTTTTTTTTTTAAGAGTGGCCTTCGGATGAGCTATCGCCGATGTTATTTTGATTTCTACCAGCCTCAACCTCGTCAACAAGTTAGCGTTACCAATGAGTGGCTTGGGTATCGCAATAGCATTAATAGGAACATGTTGAACCTTCTCCTCAAAGAACCGTATGCTCCACCGACTTTAACTAAGGATGATTTCAAAGAGATGCACGCATCGGGTCGCGTGAGGTTGAATGCAGAGACTGCCAAGAAGTACAATCCATCTTCAAGCAACAAAGGTCGCCCTCTTCACCCGCTTGTTACCGTCTGGGATCCTCTTCCGGGTGACGAGTCTTCTCAAGAGGACGAGAAAGGTAGTGCTTTACCTCCTTCATCTAGTTCCAAGAAAAGAAGGCGCCCTCAACCAGTGAAACCTTTGGACATTCCTCCGGTTGCGTCTCCTCCTGCTAAGGTACCCTTCCCTTGTCTTCCTTAGTCATTTTCAGCCGAATCCTACTTGTAGTTTCTTTTATATCTTTTTGTCACATTCTTTTAGAACTCTCCGCCTATTGGCTGCAAGCCTAGAGGCCTCCTCTTTGAAGAGTACATTAACCTACCTCTCAACGAATGGAGGGCTGATCGGCTGGCTAAGAAGATGAAGAGAGATGCTGGCGTGCTACCTATTCCGCGATTTCATTCCATTCGTACTGCTAATGTTTCCCTTCCATTTTCCCCGCAGGCTCTAAAAATGGGGTCATCGTCCGCAAGTACCTTCATTGAGCGTGTGGAGCACTAACTAGGCCGCTCAATCAGTCAAAGTGGTCCTGAAATACTTTCTCCCAGTATGATTCTACATTCCACTCGTCTTCTAATTGTAAAGACAGTTCAAGATCGTGATCATCCTCTTCATACTCCTTCTGACATGTTAGGTGTAGAAAACGAGTCTTAGTCAGATCATTCTGTTCATGATTATTCTCAAGAGGGCAGTGGTCCTAAAGGCAGCACCAAAAATCAGAGTTCTTCCCTTTCTAAGTCCCGTGAGTGTACTGCGCTCTCCCTTATTAAGTTTGGGGTACCGACACGTGCCAGTCGGAATATTTATGTTGTGATTATTAAATGCATTTGGTGATCTATATATACGTCTTCATTTCCTATATTCTTTTGTTAAAATTTGTTTTATTTCCTCCTTTTCTTTTGTTTTCATCTCTCATTAGATCACTCGGAGCCAGCTGTGTCGAGCTTTTCTTTTTCCTCTCGCCGATCGATTCACTCTCCTATTAATCCTCTCCCTCCTTCCGATCTGGTATATGTTATGCATTTTGAGTTATTGTTTCCTTGTTGTGTCGGGGTATTTTTGCTGATATCTTTTCTTCAGGATATGGGAAAACGAGATGTCGCTAATGGTAAGGGGGGCGGCTCAAACCAACAAGTTAAGGGTAGCGAGTCGGGGAGTGCCAATGATAAGCGTCAAAAGCCTTCCCAGCCGACCCCTAAGATTTCTCGCAGCGTGGATGCTGATGCTGAGCTAATGGCTACTCCGGAGGATCCTCAGTTCCGATATCCTCGTACTATTTCCGCTACGGAGGCTGGTGTGGATAACCGCTATGAGTTGGTACATGGGTTTTGGGTTCCCTCGTCTAAAGCAGTCACTTATCGGCGCATAGTAGAGAAGTTCGGCCACATGTGTGTTCATGAAGAAATGCCTGCCAATTCTCTGATCATGGCTAACGAGGATTTACTTGATATAGCAGATGGTCTCTCCCTGGCGGAGGAAGCCCCTATTGATCCAGCTACATTGAGGAAGTGGGATGCCACCATCCAAACTTATCTAGTTCTCCGATTCCCCATTCATTGGCTTAAGAATCTATTGGATCTGGCAAAGGCGAGCCATAGTGCACGGACCACATTGCCTCGTGAGATTGATGAGTTGGATCAGGAGTATAAGCGTTTGCTTAATGTTGCCAGTGTTAAGAAGGCAGCATATGACCGACTGATGGAGGATGTTAGTCGAGCTACCGAGGAATTGAAGACCGCCCGGGATGCTGCCGAGGAGGTTAATGGGCGCCTAACTAAGAAGAGGGCAGAGCTGGTTGCTTTGGATATTTTTTGATAATGGTTTTGAACAATAATATCTTTGCTTTTGTTTGGTTGAACTGGGAATTTTGGATGGTTCTGTTTTCCTTTTGCAAGACATATTTTATTATTTGATTACCTGCATTTATTATTATGGTTGGATGATAATTAATGCGGTATTACTATGTGTTCCTATAAGTAGGGGTAAGTAGTATTGCCTCAGTTAGTATCTTTCAAGTTTATTTTGTTGTTTTATCTCCCTTTTGGTTGTTAGCTCTATTTTGCAGCGGATGACTCATCGTTTACATGGTTACACCTTGGTTTTGGCTCCTGTGCCAATACTAGTTATTCCTTTTGAAAAGGATCATGAATTAACTCGTCTGCTGTTGGTGAAAGCTGAAGTAGAAATGCTCAGAGAAGTTAGGATGACAAGCAGAGTAGCTACACACGCGCAATTTGATGAACAATATGAGACGTATTCGATGGCGCGGAGATTACATTCATTTAAATATGGCAGTACAACGCGCACTAGATGATACTATTGCTGCTCGGAACAAGGCTGAGCGACTTTTCCAAGAGTCTATAATTATGACGACTGATATTGAGCAAGCAATAGCTGACTGTCATGCATTCATTACTCAGCAGGCAGGTCCTAACCTTCGCTGATGTGCTTTAACTCTATGTACCGTGTCCGCTCTTATTCATCCTACTGATAAGAAGGCAAAGCTAGCACGTTTGCTAGTATTGAAGGATGAGATTGGGATGCTACAAACCCATCGATTAATTGCTATGGATAAAGCGCGTAAAGCTTATGAAGAGCATAAAGAGACGCTAAACATATCCCAAGAAGACCGTGCCTCTGACGATGTTATGCACAAGATTCATCAAGTGCTGGACGAGGTGCGTAGTGCTTACACCGATTCCACTACTCAATATGGAGAAGCGCAGTTGATGATGCAGGACCTTGATGAAGACATTTCTTACTGTCGCTCGCTTATAGCAGAGCGCTCTTAGGCGGATTATTACCATTTTTCCCTTTTTTTTAAGGGATTCTTAGATGTTGTCTTAGGAGTTGTAGTATTTGGTTATATATATATATATATATGAGAGTTATTTTGGTTAATCTCAATAAATATTCTTTAAGTTCTTTCGTGTGAGGTTAAATCTGGAGGTAAAGTATCTGAACCGCCTCTTGCTGGTGATGTGTCTTGCGCGTGATATTTTTGAGATCGAGAATTCGTATTGGCATGAACAATTGGTAGCGGCGGATCATCTTGTGAAGGAGATTCAAAGTGAAGGTAGATTGCCTAATGTAGCGCTTCTTGAGTATCGTGGACATTTCCGTGAGAACCGTCTAATTACTCATTTTCGATGTGTGGAGACGGATCGTAGCATAAGATCTATTGAAGCCGCTCTTGTTGAAGTTCACAGGGCGCTTCGTGTGTTGCCCTAATTTTTTTATATATTTTAAGTAGATAGGGGTTAGGGTAGTAGTTATGGGATAATAAATGCCTTGATGTGTATACCTTTTATATACATAGAGTATGTTTACCGGTGTTGTATCTCCACTTCTTTACTCTGTTCATTATTTATATTAGAATTTTTCTGAATGGCTCACCTTTTACATGGTTATGTACTGTCTCTGGCCTATGTTCCCACACTAGTGACTCCCTATAGAAGAGGATCTGAGTTAGACCACTTACTCGTGAAGGCTGAAATAAATTTGCTTAGGGAGATAAGAATATCAAGTCGTGCTAAAGCGCATGCGCAGTTTGATAGGCAATACAAAGTGTTTTCAATGGATCGGAGAACTCAAGTGTGCGGGCCGGTTTCTTTCGTGATTCAGCATGCATTAGACGATGCTGTTTCCGCTCGCCATGAAGCCGATCAGCTATGTCAGGAAATAAACTTGATGATGGTAGATATTAATCAGGCTATAGCAGACTGCCGTGCACCTGCTTCCCAGCAGTCGGGTCATCATCTGCGTGGTTACGCATTATCTTTATGTGCGATATCCGCTCTAGTGCATCCGTCTAAGAAGCAAGTGGAATTGGCAAGGTTGTTAGTCCTAAAGGATGAAGTGAAGGCCTTACAGGCTCATAGGTTGACTGTGCAGGAAAATGCGCGCGAAAATTGTGAAGAACAAAATGAGACTTCTAACATGGCTCGTCAGAACAATGCATCCGAGATGGTTATGTACGAAATAGACCAAGTACTGGGGGATAGGCGAGCTGCTTTGATTATGGCTACTGTTCAATGTGAAGAAGCGCTTGTAATGATGCAAGATGTGGAACAAGAAGTCGCACATTGTCGTGTGCTTATAACAGAGTCTTTTTTTTTTTTTTTTTTTGGTTATATAAACTAAGGGTTTTGGAGCCAGACATGATTAATAACTATGGAGGACTCAATCGACACTATATGTCTGTTTCTCAGAAAACAAAAGATTGAGTTGTTATAAGCTACTGTTATCGGGAATACTCGACTTGCGCGTGAGTGTGAAGAGTTGTTCGAGATTATCCAAACGCAATACCTTGACGCAATGGATTTGTATGTGGACCGAATGAGTGCTTACCAAGTCAACCCTTCGGTGGATAACGTCATGGCTTCAGGTGAAGCGTTTGAAATCTTTTCTGATGCTTGTATCCGGATGGATCATAGAGAGAACGATTTGGCTACCGCGCACAGCAGGCTGAGATGCACACGTTCAGTGCTGGCTTCAGTTCTTTAACTTAATGGGTTTTATTATTAATATAGGCTTTGTTTTGTCAACTTTGTGCGTTACTCTGTATTACTCCGGATGTTTTATGAATGGATATATCAATTATCTTTACGCGGTATCAATACTCATAGCACATTCTATATTTGTTCCCCCTTTTGAATATATTCAACGCTTGGATTGATTAGGATTAATATTTGTCTGGTACGTCATGTTGATAATCGTTCTTCATAGGGGCTTAGCCAGCTAATAGCTATTGGTGTACTTCATTGGTCGTACACGGAACCTTAGCCAAACTTGAAGCTATAGGTGCACTTCATTGGGTCATGCATGGAACCTAGCCAGGCTTGGGGCTATTGGTGCATTTCATTGGGTCATGCACGGAACCTAGCCAGACTCGTGGCTACTGGTGCACTTCATTAAGTCGTGCACAGGACCTAGCCAGGCTCAGGGATATTGGTGCACTTCATTGGGTCATGCACGAAACCTAGCCATACTCAGGGCTATTGGTACACTTCATTAGGTCATGCATAGGACCTAGCCAAGCTCAGGGCTATTGGTGCACTTCATTGGGTCATGCACGGAACCTAGCCATACTCAGGGCTATTGATACACTTCATTAGTCGTGTATGGAACTTAGCCGGACTCGAGGCTACTGGTGCACTTTATTGAGTCATGCACAGGACCTAGCCAATTTCAGGTCTATTGATACACTTCATTAGTTGTGTATGGGACTTTGCCGGACTCGGAGCTATATCTTATTATTTAACGCATTATGTAAGGTAAAAGTATTTATTATTGATAGCCACTAATCGGCGTACATCATGCAAAGTAAGATTTTAACCATTTACCATTAATATGAGTATTGATTCGAGATTCGCTCATCCGCTCGAGGTAACAGTATTCGCTTTCCGCAGCTTCGCTAATCATGTAAGGGCCTTCCCAATTTGCAGCAAACTTCCCAGCCGTTGCATCTCGTTGCACGTGTGGGTAGATTTTCATAACAATGTCGTTGATGCAAAAGGTCCGTTCTTTCACCTTCTGATTGTAGTATTTTGCTGTCCTTTGCCTGTACTTATCCGCAAATCGTCCATCTCTAGCCCGACGCTCCTCCAATGTGTCAATATGTGCGAAACGGCTGATTTCATCTGGAGTAGTGAGGCTAGCCATGGCTACACGTGCAGAAGGGATGGCAATCTCCGCTGGTAATATTGCATCTTCTCCGTAAACCAAGGAATAAGGAGAGGCTCCAGTTGAGCTTCTTCTGGAAATGCGGTACGCCCAGAGCGCAAGGGGTAGCTGCTCATGCCAACTTCTGTAGTGATCATGCACCGTGCGACTTAATAATCTTAACAATGTTTTATTAGTAGCCTTCGCTTGTCCATTTCCCTGAGCGTAATAGACAGTCGATGTGTGGAACTTAATGCCATATTAATCTAGCAGATCTATGACCGTCTGGTTGACAAACGAAGTCCCGTTATCTGATCGGATGATCATTGGCGCACCAAATCGGCATATGATATGTTCCTTGATAAACGCAGCAATAGTAGCTCCTGCATAATCTCGAAGTGGAATATCCTCTACCCATTTATAAGAATACTCGGTTGCGGTAAGGATATACTTATGTCGTCCGGAAGAAGTTGGACTAATCGGCCCAATGATATCAAGTCCCCAGCTATGAAAGGGCCAGGGAGTAACAACACTGTGTAACAAGGTATGCGGGGCGGGGATTAATGGTACGTGGCTTTGACATTGCTGACACTTCTTTACATGTTCGGCTGTATCGAACTCCATTGCAGGCCAATAAAACCCTCATTCGTACAATTGCAAAAAGAGTTTCCTCATACCCTGGTGCTCGGCATTATGGGTTGTAGTCATGACTACCTCCGCTTCTTCTTGTGATAGGCAACATAATATCTTGTCCCTGTAGCTTCTCCTGTATAGAATTCCTTCCCTCATAAAGAAACGTCCGGCTTTTCTTTGAACCTTAAGTGCGTCTTGTCTGTTTTGCGGCAAACGCTCATGCTGGATGAAATCTATCTAGGGCAGTCTCCAATCCTCTATTTTCCACACTGCATACCTCTGCTTGTTGTGGAGGCGCTTGGCAATCTTTGCATTTATCTTGCACTACTGCCGCTTGTACTGCCATGTTCGACCAATATACACCCATCCTTTGTAGACGACGATATAAGGGGATTGCTCATGTCTGTCCGCAAGATTCCTCATGGACGCAGGTTAACAAATCCTGTGCCTCTAGCTTCCCTACACAGCGTGATAGGGCTCCTCCGGGTGTTTGGAAATATAATGCTCCTCTTATAATGACGAACTGCTTTAGTACCTTAGTAGGTAAAAGCTGATCATCCGCTTCCCTGGTGAGATCCTTGATGTAAGCCACTCTCCAATCATCCTTTTGTTTGAATGCCGCGTCTTCCCTCCATGTGCTTGGTAGCGACCTTTTCTTTACCACCACTGTTCCTTTATCCACATCGTTTAGTTGCATCTTCGACGCTAGGGTTGCAAGCGCGTCAACATGGCGATTAGTTGTCCTTTCAGTATGTGCAATGACTGTACTTCCTCTTTTTGCTATCAGTTCTTGGACCTCAGCTCGGTAAGGGGCTAGATGCGGCTCTTTCACCTGAAAATCTCCTGATATCTGGCTCGTGACCAGCTTCGAATCTCCTTTTATATCTATTGCCCCTAAATTAAGTTCCTCCGCCATACGCAATCCCAAAATTAATGCTTCGTATTCAGCTACATTGTTGCTGCATTCGAAATCTAACTTGAAAGCAAAAGATAACAGATCTCGAGTGGGTGTTTCGAAAACTATTCCGGCTCCTCCATGTGAGCCGTATGACGAGCCATCAAAGAACATTGACCATCGTTCTTCCTCTTCCGCCTCCGTAATTTCCCCGGGTATCTCTTCGCTTATCTCCATCATATCTGTACCTGGGAATGCAGCTATCAAGTCCGCAAACGCCTATCCACGTACTCCTTTGGATCGCTGATACTTTAGTTCAAATTCAGATAACTGTAGTAACCAGCGGGCTGTCCTGCCAGACAAGACTTTCTTTGTCGCTAATTAGGTGATCGGGTTAGTTGTTGCCACTACTATGGTTTCATGAGCAAGCAGGTAAGATCGTAATTTTTGCGTAGCATATATGAGTGCTAAACATGCCTGCTCCGCTTTTGAGTACCTGAACTCCGCGTCTCTAAAGCCTCTGCTAATATAGTGGATCGGACATAGTTGATCATTACGCAAGTTTTGAGCCAATAACGCTCCAACTGCCACATTAGTAAACGCCGTGTACAGATAGAGAGGCTCGCCCTTGACAGGTGGTCGCAAGACCCGCGCACTGATTAAGCATTCTTTAAGCTTCTGGAAAGCTCGCTCTTGCTCATCTCCCCATTCATATTATTTATTCTTCTTTAACAAGGGTGAAAACGCGGATAGTAATTGTGCTAGTCCGGGGATGAATCTCCGGACATAAGATGCTCTTCATATAAAAGTTTGCAGCTCTTTCACATTCGCAGGCGACCTCATAGTGGTTATTTCTTCCACCTTGTCCGGGTCAATCTGTATCCCTTTGTCTGTAACAACGAACCCCAGGAACTTTCCAGAGGTGACTCCGAAAGCGCACTTGAGGGGATTCATCTTCAGGTGGTACTTTCTGCATCTGTTGAAAACGCGCCTTAGATGATCTAGATGGTCTTCTCGAGCTCTTGATTTCACCACGACATCATCTATGTATACCTCCATTATCTGATGCATCATGTCATGAAAAATAGCCACCATTGCTCGCTGATAAGTTGTGCCTGCATTCTTCAATCCGAATGGCATTACAACATAATAGGAGTTGCCATATGGCGTCTGAAAAGCTGTCTTGTGAGCATCATCCGCTGCCATCCTTATCTGGTTGTATCCGCTAAACCCATCCATGAAAGAAAACATGCCATAGCCGCATGTATTATTCACCATTATGTCTATATTTGGTACCGGGAAATCATCCTTAGGACAGGCGCGATTCAAATCTCGATAGTCAACACAGCATCGGACTTTTCCATTTTTCTTTTCTACCGGCATGATATTAGCTAACCACGTGGGATGTTGGATCGGTTTAATGAATTTAGCTTTAAGCAGCTTCTCCACTTCTTCCTTAATGGCGAGCTCTATCTTTTCCAGAAAATTACGGCTTCGCTGTTTAACTGGCTTGTATTCGGGTGAGACACTGAGGTTATGCGCAACCAAACCACTATCCAAGCCAGGAATTTCATCATACGTAAACGCAAACACGTCTTGGTACTCGCGGAGTAGTTTAATCATCCGTACTTTTTCCGCTTCTTCCAAATGCTTGCTGATACGCACGCAACGGGGGTTGTCCTCTGAACCAAGGTTTATTTCTTCTAACCCATCGAGAGTCGGATCAACTTTCATCTTTTCTTCCGACAAGTTTTCTATCATTTCTTTCTCCGAGATAGGGGCTTCTACCTCTATTTGTGAGTCCTCAACTACTAGGGTTATCTCCGCCATTTCCTCATCCACTGATGACATAGCACAATCATGCTTGCAAGGGGAGACCTCCCCGACTAATTGCTATAAACGGTAGACATGTCCACCTTCTGGTCCTGAGAAGCGCTTGAACTGGACATTCTTCGTTTTTGTTACTGCTCTCTTACTCCCTGTGGCAGGTCCCATCCGTGACGGATTGAACATTTATTTAACCTTTCCTCTCACTTGCTCTTCTGGATGGAATTCCTCCCATTTCGGAAGTGGTGTTAGATGTTCCGACTGTTCTTGCTGATTCGAGACGGGTTGCGTGTAGAAGACCGCGTCGGCCATGTAAGCTTCTTTGGGTCCGAACGGGTTGCTTGTGGCTGGAATCCGATACTGCCTTCCTCCAATATTAGTCTTGACACACTGATGGTATGTTGACGCTACTACCTTGTGATTCAGGAGCCATCCCCGTCCGAGCAACACATGGAATGTGGTATCATCTTCAAGCACGTAAAAGGGAGTGAGCGCTCTGATAGGTCCGATCACCATCATCAAGTGCACTATTCCAATTGCCGACTGAGTCTGTCCCCTAAATCCTCTCACGGTCATCGCGCGCATCTTGATCGCATTTCGTGACACTCCTAAGGACTCCAGCGTGTGTAGCGAAATTAAGTTGAGGGAAGCTCCGCCATCTATGAAAGCTCGCTTGAGAGGCTGTTTGTTGATGAGGGCCGCCAAGTATAAGGGATGAAGGTGCTCTCCGGGGTAACATATATCTTCATCTGTAAAAATAATGGCTTATTTGGGTATCGCATTGTACGCTTTGCCCGACACAATTGCAGCTATTGCCTTGGATGCTTCACGGATTTGGTTTTCACTAAAACCTAGAGAATCAAAGAACTGTTGAGCTAAGACAGTTTAGGAAAACTTTCTAGCAACTCCATTTACATCCGGAAAGGCTGCTGTCTCAGTAACCTCACACACTTCGTCTTCTTCCACATCTTCCCAAGGCCTCTAAGCTTCTCCCTCGGCAGGATCATGTGAGATCATCATGACATTGGTGTTGAGGAAGCGGATCATTCTTAACGCTTTGCTCTCCTATCTCCAATTCGCCTCTGCCTTGTTTTCTTTGAACAATGTATCGGAGGGAGAAACATTCTACGGTCGGATGATGGACTCTTCTATGGTAATGACAGTATCGTTTGTGCATCTTATCCGCCGCAGTGGGTTCTGCGGATACGGGTGGTAGAGTTTCTTCTTTGTTCGATACCCATTGTTCCATAAGTCCTATTATCTGCTCCTTACTACATGGTAGAGGTGGTGGAGGGTTAGATTTTCCTCCATATGTTCTTCCCCCTCTTCTTACGGATTTCCCACGGTAAGAACCAAAAGCCACGCTTTTCCTCTTTTGCCTGCTTGATCATTGAAAGCAGGTGCGGACGCAGCATTGACAGAGTGTTGTTGCCAGGCCTGACTGCCCTCTCCTGAGTGCATGACTTCCGCACAATCTGACATCCGTGTGGCTGCTTCTTCGACTTCCACAAAGGTTTGGAATTTGAAGTTTGTTAGATTTAGACGGATGACAACATCCATTCCTCTAATGCATATTTCTACTAATCGCTCCTCCGGAATATCCTCATGACATTATAATGCGAACTCTCGGAAACGAGTAATGTACTTGCCTATCTCTTCTCTTAGTCTTTGGGTACACCTTCCCAAATCTATTGATGTGACTCTTCTTTGCGAAGAATAAAATTTATTTAGGAAGAGTTGTATCATGGCGGACCATGAACTGATAATTCCGGGCTTAAAGTTATCATACCAGGTAAAAGCGTTGTCCGTAAGGGACTTTGGGAACTCTCTCATGCAGAGGCTCTCTTTATGTGTCTATTTTCATTTATATTGTGTATATTGTTAGTACCCGTTCTTATACTTATTTTGGTATTTTATCTCTTTGTAGGTGTTTTAGGGGAAATAAGCTTTTGCGGCGAAATTGGCTCGAAAAGTTGTTAAAGGAACCTGGGAGAACATTTGCTATTCGGACTCTCACTTTGGATAAAGAGTAACCCATTTTAAGGAAGCTACTAAACACAGACCAGGACTGGATAGGGGGAGGTCATCTTCTAAAATTCAAAAAGAAATTTGGCGGGAAAACATAAAGCATGTTTCTGGCAGTTTTGGTGATCGTGATTTGGAGGAGTTTGAAGATGATTAAACCTCTGATTTTCATAGGATAGACTCCTTATGGGTCTAGGAATCTAATATGGGTGTTGAACTAGATTAAACTGGGCTCAGTCGACAGATTTTTATCACAACAACAAAAAAAGGAAAGTCACGTGTGTGACCTGTTTTAGGAAATTTTAGAGAGATTAAAGTGCTATAAACCTTCCCAAAGATTTGTATCTATCTAAGGAAGAGTTTAGAATCAAAAGGAAAGCTCAGAAACGCGTAGAAATTCTAAAACAAGAAATTGCCGCAACTTGGCCGTAAAGAGAAAGGAAGAGATTTTAGAAGATTTTGGAGAGATTTAATCGGTCTTTTTGATATAAATAGATTGCTTGTATCATATAGAAGGGGTGTCGAAAGTTAGGGGAAGTTTAGAACACCACAGAGCCGAGAAATCAAAGGTGCAGGAAACCGGGTTCTGCTGCTGCTGCTGAAGAACACGAAGAACATTGACCCACACGGAACAGTCACAGACGAGTGTCGTTCTTCAACAGCAGAACCAATTTATCATTTATTAACAGCACTTCATTGTAACGGTGATTTCTGTAACGCCAGAAAAGCGTTGCAGATTCGCTGTATTATTATTTCTCTTCAATAAAAACACTTTTTGAGCCATGAATCAATCTTTTGAGCATGTTTTTACCATGAGGAGATAAACCCCAACACTGGGATGACGGAGGAAGCCATGTTTCACAATTGATGGTAATTATAATTGATTCTTATGACTTTTTGCATTGCTTTTCAATCAATTTATGATTTTCGTTGATTATTTGTGATTTTGTTTTATAGTGTATGCTTAGTCTAAGAACTTTTGATGCACTATGCTTATGATTTACATCTAATGCTTTATAAAATCTACTTTTGGCAAAGGAATAGAGTCTATAAAAGAGCTAGTATTGTTAAGAATCATCGTATGAACCAATTGATTGTGAAGTTTGGTGGAATCCTAAGTCCCAGTCTCTCGTAATATTGATTTCATCTTTGTTTATTTGCTATTTTAATCGGAATATAAGTCTAGAATCGAGTCTTCACAAGTCCGAGTTGAACGAACTCTACTTATCACTTTTTACAACAACATAAAATCACATCAATTTTTGGCAACGCGGACTTGTTTTTAGATTTGTTTTTAGGTTTTTTCTTTGTTTTTTCTTTGTTTTTATTATTTTTGTTCTTCTTTACGCGTTTGATATTTTTCGATTCTTTTTTAGATTTGGAGCGGAGCTAAAAGGAAAGAAAAAAGTGTTATAAGAGGAAAGCATCGCCAAAGAAGGAAAGAAAAGAGGAGTCCAAAGGAGTGAAGAAGAAGATTTTCGTATATAGTTATTTTATTTTATTTTATTTAGATTTTATTACTTTTTATTTTTAGAAATATTAAATAGGGTTTTTTTTTTTTTTGGATTTTTTTTTTTTGGACATTTGGACTTTGGGACATTATTATTTTTAAAACCCTAAGGAAGGGTTAAAGGTTAAATTTAAACTGTTTGCAGGGAAGGACGACGATTACAATATCGTCTCGGCCCCTCGGGTTCGTACACTGACACAGGAGTCAGTGGCCCGAGTCGACTACAGCGGTTCTTCGCCCATCTGGTACGGGAGGTAAGCTTCTAAACACCCGTGAATCCCCTGTCAGCGGGTTTACTGTCTTCCTTAAGGTGCTTATATGCTGAGGAATTGAATACGGACATTTATTTTCCTAGTAAAGGGCAAGGCCTGGCCATATAAGATAAGAGTTCGGATTTCATCACCGTTCTCTTCTTGCCCTCTTTAGGAAAACGATACCAAACGCGATCCCAAGCCTAAAATTTTGATTAGAACGAGACCGATAAGGTAACGAGCTTGTAGGAAAGTCGTTTGAAAGGACTGTATTGGGTATCTTGTTAGCCTAACTCGAAGTTCAGGAAGATTACTGTAAGTCGGTTAGAGCCTCCTTGTAACCCATGGAAGCGTTGCCAAATAGGTGGGGGTATCAAAGCTCCCCTGAGCTTCCCCTACTTCTCTTCGACTTACTTTATTCGGATTGTTTTTGAGAGGTTTGCTAAAACTATACCTAGTTGCCTCTTGGAAGGATAGAAGCTGGTCTAAAAACAATCTAAGGGAGCCATCATGCTTGTTGTTTGCTAGATTTTATAGGTTTGATTTGGTCGAGTCATCCTTGTTTGTGATTGTGTAGAATTCCCTTGCAATTAAGAATGTCAAACTGGTATGATAGAAGCCAATACAATGAGTATCGACCTGAATTTGAATATGGACATCATCATTTTTATGACCATGGTGGGAATAGTAGTTGGGAATGCCAACCTTTTCAAGGTTATGGTTCATACCATGGTGAGCCCAATTACTATCCACACGCGAATTGGTCTTACGAGCAAGAAAATCAGGAACATTATAGTACTAGTTACTCATCTTTGTACAATACAATCAAACTATTGAAAACTAGTCCTTATTATGATCCTTCTGTTCCTATTTATGATCCTTTCGTATCTTTAGAAGAGTCTCTTAAGCAGTTAACTGAGCAAACAAATAGGTTTATGTCGGAAATGAATAGACAAACTGCACCATTGATAAAACTTTCTATAGAGGAATCCCTCAAGCTGATGGCTGAGACAAACGAAAGACTTGCTCGAAATAATCTTAATTTCCAATTCAGTGTTTCCAATAATACCCTTGAAAATAATGATAGTTATTTGCATAATCAAGATGACGAGGTTAGAATTGGTAACACTACATGTTTAGATGAGGTTCAACCATTTCCATGCTATTATTATGACAATTATGATGAGGATAGTGTTGCTGAAGAATATGAAATATGTAGGCATAGTGATCAGGAATTTGTTACTCCAATTGAGCTTTATAATGATAATGTTATTTCTAGTTCAAATCCAAATAATTTTAATAATTATTCACCTATTCAAAAGGACGAGGATTTGTCTAGAGATATCCCCGTTTTAGACGATGTAGTATTTCCTTTTGATTACGAAGCCAATAATGGTTTAGAGGAACGAGTTTATTCTTAAAATACTGTTTTATTGTCTAGTGATTTAGAAACAATAGTCTTAGACAAAGAAAATGAACTCGTAGAGATGAGTGAGGATGAACTTGACTTAGAAGAATCAATTGCCTATTTTCAGGAATCTGATGACCTAGAAATTAGGGAGATTGTGACTAGTCTAACTAGAGACACTGAAAACTCTAAGTTTGGGGGTGATTATCATTCTCCATGTGCTTTAACTCTTAGAAAGGTCCCTCACTTGGGACTTGACATATGTGCCTCAACCGTTTTAACATATTATCTTCATACACGTTTCCCTACATCTAGTGATGTCCATAAGGAAGTTCAGTCGTTAGAAACCCATCCTCTGGTTGATGTGGTTTACCCAGGCTATGATACCCCGGTCGACTTTGTTTTCCAACCAAATATTTTTCTTCCAAATGTGGGAACATATAGATTTCAAATGTGTCACCTATTAGGTTCTGAGACTAAGCCTAAGTACTTTAGGTTAATAAAATTGACACATTTGCTTAAGAATGACCACTACTCTCACTGTGGTCAATTATGTAAGTCAAACCTGATTGACTTAGAGGATCCTCAATTATTTAGGTTATTATTATGTGCTTCTAAGTTCTTATTTGAGTTTCTACATACTCTAGGACCTAATAATTTGGATCTCACTTATGAGGAAATGCATCCAATGAAAATATTTTATTTAGACCCTTTCATAGATCCTGAACCTGAACCACAATTAGATATAGATATTCTAATCAGGAAACTAGATAAGGGAATGCTATTCTTGTTCACTTTCTTGGTTTATTAAAATTTCCTTTGGTCAGCTATATTTTTTGAAGACCCACAGTTATTCCGACTGTTACTTTATGATTCGAGTGACTAATCCTTTCTTAGTCTGGATGAAGACTTTAAACTTAGCACTTCTTGGGAGGTAACCCATGGTTCATGCAACACGGTAATATCTTTCCTTAACTCTTTTTCTTCAAATGGTAACAGTTTCTCCTTGTTCATGCTTTTAATTTTATCTTTAGAACATTGAGGACAATGTAAGATTTAAGTTTGGGGGTATGGGAGAAACTTTTTAGTTGCATTATAAACTCCAGAGCCTAGAAATTTATGCCTATTAAGGATTTCACTAACCAATCTAAGTGGATGGAAGCATTTTGGTTTTAGGAGTTGAGGGACCAATCTGACTAGATGGAAACATCTATAAGAGTCTATTCATAAAAGCACAGAGCTCAGGTGTTAGAAATAACATGATAGTTTCACCGTATCTCGGAATCATCTTATTACTTCTGTTTTTGTTTTTGCAAATTTTTATGTTGATGTCTGCTGGGTTGAAATAGAGTGATTGAGTTACTAAAAAAAAAAAAAAAAAAGACCAGACCAATTAGACCAATCGGAATAAATATTAACACTTGGATAACAATATGTGTGTGTTCTCCCTGTCTCTGTCGCCTAAACAAGCGTGGAACCCAGGATCCACGGGAATTACCATGTAATCTGCTGACAAGAAGCATGCGCTTGGATCCAAAAGATCTAATCATGCCGTTAAAAAAAATAAAAAAATAAAAAATAAAAAAAATAATAAAAATAAATAAAGGTTTATTATAAAGTCGACCACTGGTTCCCTTGTATATGCCAGCTGAGTTGATGTAGATTTAGGATTATCGACCACTGGTTCCCTTGTATATGCCAGTTGTGTTGATATTAGTCCAGACCAGTATCTCAATCCACTAGGTCATAGGTTCATCTTGGCATTAAAGTCCAATCGCAACCATCTATTTCTATATCCATCTTTTTAATCTATTCATGTGATTTGTTTGATTCCGGATATTGATGTCCATAGTGCGACTATCTGAGTAGAGCTTTGTAAATTATATATGAAATTTAGTATGCTTGAGTGCAAACTCGTTTACAGCAATTGGAATTTCGCATCAGGGTACTTCCTCCCGTAATCAATAAGTATGCCAACCAAGGAGGTTCTTTAGTGCATTCCAAGGTTCTGCGTAGATAACTAGGGTCTGGAGTAAAGGTTTTGTGGGTACACCTTTTGTAAACCCTCCCGAGACTATAACTCGGCCACTAGGGCCACCTAGGGGTTCAAAGGCTTGTTGCACATGCTAAGTGCAATCGCGATGCCTGCGAAAGTGAGTTAGGATTTTATGTTGTAGATTAATTTGCTCGGGACTAGCAAATAATAAGTTTGGGGGTATTTGATAGACGCATTTATGTGTCTATTTTCATTTATATTGTGTATATTGTTAGTACCCGTTTTTGTACTTATTTTGGTATTTTATCTCTTTGTAGGTGTTTTTGGAGAAATAAGCTTTTGCGGCGAAATTGGCTGGAAAAGTTGTTAAAGGCACCTGGGAGAACATTTGCTATTCGGACTCTCACTTTGGATAAGGGGTAACCCATTTCCAAGAAGCTACTAAACACAGACCGGGACTGGATAGGGGGAGGTCATCTTCTCAAATTCAAAAAGAAATTTGGCGGGAAAACATAAAGCATGTTTCTGGCAGTTTTGGTGATCGTGATTTGGAGGAGTTTGAAGACGATTAAACCTCTGATTTTCATAGGATAGACTCCTTATGGGTCTAGGAATCTAATATGGGTGTTGAACTGGATTAAACTTGGCTCAGTCGACGGATTTTTATCACAACAACAAAAAAAGGAAAGTCACGTGTGTGACCTGTTTTAGGAAATTTTAGAGAGATTAAAGTGCTATAAACCTTCCAAAAGATTTGTATCTATCTAAGGAAGAGTTTAGAATCAAAAGGAAAGCTCAGAAACGCGTAGAAATTCTAAAACAAGAAATTGCCGCAACTTGGCCGTAAAGAGAAAGGAAGAGATTTTGGAGAGATTTAATCGGTCTTTTTGATATAAATAGATTGCTTGTATCATATAGAAGGGGTGTCGAAAGTTAGGGGAAGTTTAGAACACCACATAGCCGAGAAATCAAAGGTGCAGGAAACCGGGTTCTGCTGCTGCTGCTGCTGAAGAACACGAAGAACATTGACCCACACAGAACAGTCGTAGACGAGTGTCGTTCTTCAACAGCAGAACCGATTTATCGTTTATTAACAGCTCTTCATTGTAACGGTGATTTCTGTAACGCCAGAAAAGCGTTGCAGATTCGCTGTATTATTATTTCTCTTCAATAAAAACACTTTTTGAGCCATGAATCAATCTTTTGAGCATGTTTTTACCATGAGGAGCTAAACCCCAATACTGGGATGACGGAGGAAGCCATGTTTCACAATTGATGGTAATTATAATTGATTCTTATGACTTTTTGCATTGCTTTTCAATCGATTTATGATTTTCGTTGATTATTTGTGATTTTGTTTTATAGTGTATGCTTAGTCTAAGAACTTTTGATGCACTATGCTTATGATTTACATCTAATGCTTTATAAAATCTACTTTTGGCAAAGGAATAGAGTCTATAAAAGAGCTAGTATTGTTAAGAATCATCGTATGAACCAATTGATTGTTAAGTTTGGTGGAATCCTAAGTCCCAGTCTCTCGTAATATTGATATCATCTTTGTTTATTTTCTATTTTAATCGGAATATAAGTATAGAATCGAGTCTTCACAAGTCCGAGTTGAACGAACTCTACTTATCACTTTTTACAACAACATAAAATCACATCACTCTCATCCTGAGTATACACATTCATTGCTGATATAAAGCGACTCACGTGTTCCCGCGCATTCCCTTTACATCCATATGTTTTGAACTTTGGTGATGTATAATCCTCAGGATACAAGTTGTCGGCAACTTCTACGGAGTATGGTGGCTCCAACGAATCGTAAGCGTCGTGCTTTATCACTCGGTAATTAGTTTCTAAATATTTTGCAATCGCATCTTCCGTCATGCTTTGAACGGTGCATTTCGTGATGACCATCCTAGCAGTTGTAACGTTCTGTTCCCTTGCTCGCTTCAGACCTCCGGGCAATTCCAGCTGCTTCTTGATAGACGCATCTAGCTCCTCTTGTATTTCGGACATCTCTTGCTCGCTTGCCTCGGCTGCAGTCTTTTCTTTGAGTGTCTCTCCTTTCTTTTGAGACGTTCCTGCGCCTTAGGATGCTCCCGCTCCTTGTACAATGGGTGTAGTGACCAATGCTTGGAAGCGTATCTCATCATCGCTTTCTCCGTGTACATCTTCCACAGAGACGCGGTCCGGGTTTGGGAGTGCTCAACCCGTTGGTACTTCCTGGATCGCACTTGGGAGTATCATGCTGGAAAAGAGGCTAAGAACCTCCCACCGTGGTCGCAATGTTGATGGGGTAAAACGTGGGAAGGAGGAACTAGCCCTAATCACAGAAAGTACTCCCAAGGTGTAGAGAGGTTTATGAGAAGTAATGATGGATTAGTGATGTCCCAATAAGTGTGCCCTCTTTCCCCTTTATAATGACCATCTTATGGATAAGTGCCCATAAGATTAACATATTACTAAACTACCATTTCCCTCTCCTTAAGTTATCACCAAACCCTAATAGGCTTTCTTCTTGGGCTAAAGCGCAACTAACTTTAATATACTCTTGGATGGACTAGAACTATCCCATTCTAGTGGGTTAGGCCTAGTCCCCTAGTCTCTTTATCTTAAAAGGACCCTTTGATAGGCTAAGGGGCCATCTATTATGGGATTGGTTATTTTCATGTATCAACAACCGGTCAAAACATGACTCCCAATATAGGTAGGGATCGGTTCTACCTTGGCTCCCAACACAAGTATGGATCGGTTCTACCTTGACTCCCGATATAGGTAAGGATCGGTTCTACCTTGAGTCCCAACATAAGTTAGGATCGGTTGTACCTTGCATCACGATATAGGTGGGGATCGGTTCTACCTTGACTCCCAGCATAAGTTAGGATCGGTTATACCTTACTTCCCACCTTAGGTAAGAATCGATCATCCAATAGATCTTTAATGAAAATCGGACCAAAACACTTATTGATTTCTTTCGACTATGAAATAAGTTCGTATGTATACTTCCTTAAACTAATGTTATAAAACATAGTTTCCTAGGAATGAAATTAAACCTATGTTCACTGCACAATCATGTAACAAGTTACACAGATTATGTCGATGTTGCAATTAAGAAGTTCAAAAAATAAGCGTCATACTTTGTAATAATATAATATACCAAGACAAATACTTGCAACTAATGGTAAATTCCTCCTTGACACTAACAAGATGATCAAGTCTAATACTAGAGTATCATATATAACTTCGCATGTTATGTTTTCAATCTTAAAGGACTAGAAAACGATAAAAATGGAAACAAGTCAAGTCATTATTACTAACCTCATTTGGAAGGATGATGTCCTCGTTGTTGTCGATACGTCTTCGTATTCTTCAGGTCTTCATAATAATACTTGTATGTCTCAACATTCTTAGACTTTCTAGTCTAACCTAAACGAAGTTGACTCTATAGAACTAATCAAGCGACTCTTTGAGTTTTGATACTAAAATATGACATACCATCGCTTGGCGGGTTCAACCGAGCAATGCTCTAACAGAGAGTGCACTTGAACCTGACAATCTCCATCCTCAATAACTGAGATGCAATTTTTAAGTAACTTTTGTAATTTTAGTTTTTTTTTTATTATCTATCCTTGGTAGAACTCTTCAGTAGACAAAGTATCATGAGAGTGATACCCATAGAGGAGAGACAGCCCCTCCAAATCATCTGCAAGGGAATCTCACATACTCAAAGTGATGCAACGACTGACAAAATATAGTCATGGATAATGTATATAAGCAGACTAGGATATTGTTTTGTAGCATACCTTTTCCAACATAAGTGGAAGCAATGTCATATGACATATTGAAATTATTATATAATTAAAAAAAACAAGTGTCAAACAATTTAATGCATTAGTGACGTTTACGACATTTTTCGGGCGTTTACTGAGTTTGCAACCATATAAATGTTGAAGTTAAACTCATTTTTAATTAAATCAACCGAATGGGAATATGTTAGTTAGATGGTAGGTAGACTCTCATTATAAGATAAGGTCTTATCTCCAGCACCTTTAGTTTAGTTTGAGAGTCCAGTCTTAGATTTCAGTTCAAATCTTTTGTTAAAGGGGATCCATACCGGATTACATCCAAAGTGTCACTGGCTATTCCTAAAATAGTTCGACTAGTTAATGGCGCATGTCTTGACGTACTTGAATCTGTTACGAAAATGCGAAATTATTAGTCCGGATTTATTTTAAGTAGTGACACTAATAGTTCCAACACTCTCTTTCGTGGGTGAGGGCACTTTTAAGCCTCTTAACACGTGGATCGCACATGTGTGGACATTTAACCACTCACATATGCACCTCGCTCTGATACCATGTATGAAAGGTTACAAGACTCAACATAGGGATACTCTACTTATAAAACATGTAGATCGATCTTTCGGTGAGTCTTACTCATTCGTTGAGTTATTGCATGATTCTACTTAACTTACTTAACTCTGCACAGAAGGATTTTCACCATGACTTTATTTATCATTTTAGCATCTTAAATTTTAATCCTTCATAGAGTTATTACATGATTCTACTCATCTCTTCATGGAAGGAGTTTCACCAGCGAATCAATTAAGTTGTGTAACCAAGAAATCATCTATGTTTGGATATGAACCGGCTTAAGCGCAGGCATATTCTACATTAAAATAAAATTTGTTGACCCTTCTGATCGATTGAACGATATCAACATCCATTATGATCCTATTTGTGTTATTACTGGTAAATGCTATATGATCAACTATGTTTCTTATGATTTATAATAATACATTAATAGTGATACATATAATGCGAACACTTTCGTATATTATGGAAGAACCCACCCAGGGTTGTCTTTTAGGCAGGACCGATTGGTCGACCGCCCTAGGCCCAAAAGAGGAAGGGACCAATAAAAATCTCGTAACTATGTAGATTGAAAAAGATGGGGTACAGTACACCACCAAATTTCAATTCAGAAACTTGTATGGACAAACTTGTCGTTATTAGTAGCACATATCAATAATAAAGATCTAATACCTGATGTAAATACAAGTTTAACTTGGACGATCTCAGAAATCAATAGTTATAACCTAGCATGTACGCGAACCGTTACAGAACCGAATTCCAATAAGAACAAATCTTGTAATATTTCTTTCAAGATACAAATTCTCAATAATAAATCTTGTATGTTCAATATAGTATTTTGTGCTTAAAAATGGTCAAGGTTATTTAACGTACTACGTACTTTTCACATTTCTATTATAAAGATAAATAATATAATACGAAAAAAATAACATAAGACACCTAAAATTTTGTTAATGAGGTAAATTGCAATGTGCAGAAAAATCCTGGGACCTAGTCCAGAACTTGAACATCATATTGTATTAAGCCACTACAGATACTAGCATACTACCAGACTTTAGATTGGACTGTAGTTGAGAACTAATCCACCCTACGAGCAATTCATTTTCAGTTGTGCTCCTTTATGTATCTTGGATCTCGCAAGACCCTACGTAACACGATTCCCCTAGCTGGCATCTTTTACAGGCCTAGGTGCTTCAACTTTTATGACTATTTTTCCTCTAACGTAAAGCCTATTTGATTTTCTTCAGAAAGACATTCAATCAAGGTATGAAAATCTATATGCTTATGAGGGATCTTCAAGAAAATAATATATCTAGCAAACTCAAGATTAGGTTGAACTTATTCTCTTCAAAACTTATGGTGATGCCTAATCAATTCTACCTCACAAGCAATACAAATAAATCAAATAAGAAGTTTTTTAGACATCTAACATGTGTTATCCCAAAGTCTGAGACGAAGTTTACTTTGTGATATCTATTTATCTTGTTCATGATATACAATTAGAAAACTAAAAGATCAATTAGAACAAGATCCAGATAACAAGAACTATCAGGTAAAAGTTAGTCTGACCAGGCTTCACGAATCCCTTAATGAAGTCTTTCAAAGTCGTAACCTAAAACAGTTTCGCCAGAGGAAACTTAGGTTTTAGAGGACGTCCGATTCTAGCTGCAACGATGAGACAAAAGTATCGGTATTGAGATTCTAGTGTGCAGGAGTTCTCTATTTATATTGAGGAACATTGTTAAAAAAAATCTTTTTTAACTAGTTTCCATGATTACGAATTTATTTGTGTTCGAGCAAGCTAACTTCTCCATACAGACTATGCATATGCATGTGAGAAGTTTTCTTTGAATCACAAAAAAGATGTGTGCAATAGTAAGTATATGTAACACCCCAAGTGGTTTTCCATATTGCCGTGGTTAAGTGTTTTTGGAACCTTAAAGCATAAATAAAGTATATATCACAAGACCGAATCCGTTCGTGAACTATCAAAACTGTTCGTGAACTCAAAGTCGTCTCGTAACTCAAGAACCTTTTGATTTTGGCAGGTTTGCGAACTATCAAAACATTTTGTGTACTTGGATACAAAAGGTGAATAAGAAACATTCAAAATCATCGAGTTTGTGAACTCTATAAATCGGTTCGTGTTTAAATTAAATAGTATCCATTACTATCTCAAAATCGACTAGTTCGTGAACTGAGCATATCAGTTCGTGTACACGAGTTAATTGAGATTTAAAAATCTAGTCTTTATATTTATAAGTTCGAGTTTGTGAACTTTAATAACTAAGTTGACTTACTCCTTAGTTTGCATTTTTCTTTGCAATATTCATGATTATACTAAAGTCATACGACTTGTCTCAGTAGATAGAATGGTAGATAAGATGTGAAAATATGATAATAAGTCTTCACATACCCGTTGATGAAGTTTTCGGTGACGCCGTCTTCAGTCTCCAGTCATCAATCTTCATGGTCGATTGGTGAATTATGAAAAAGCGGAGGTATAACAACCACACCCAATAATTCGTTCGGCAATCTGTATGGACTAAACTCCAATATAATTCCTGGAGCACCAACTTAAAAGCGAGCTCACTCAAGAAAGATATCAACGAGCTTTATCTCTATTTCTCAATACAATTAGCAAATTGAACAGATTGAAATCCGTGATCCTGATTGATATGAAAAATAACTTGGACGGTACAAAAGACCAATGCCCAAGTGCTAATCAAGTTATATCCAACAAACATGGTCGGATTTTTCAACTGATTGAACTGATATTTCAATTATATAAACAAAAATAATATGGAAAAGAAATAACACAGACACCATAAATTTTGTTAACCCGAAAACCGCAAATGCAGAAAAATCCCGGGACCAAGTCCAGATTTGAACACCACACTGTATTAAGCCGCTACAGACACTAGCCTACTATAAGTTAACTTCAGACTGGAATGTAGTTGAGCCCTAACCAAGTATCACACCGATTAAGGTACAGTCGCGTTCCTTACACCTCTTGAATCCCAGTAGGACTCTGTGCACGTGATTCCCTTAGTTGATCTCACCCACAACTAAGAGTTGCTACGACCCAAAGTCGAAGACTTATAAACAAATCTGTCTCCCACAGATATGTCTATTCTTTATTCGGTTTTTGTTCCGTTTTTTGATAAATCCAGGTGAACAGGAACCAATTGATAATCCGGTCTTATACTCCCGAAGAGTAGTCTAGATATATCAACCACCCACAATAACCCAACTGATTAACAGAAAAATTTATTGCGGAATCACAAGAGTCTGAGGCGAAGAACTGTTGTGATTACTTTTTATATCTTACCTATCGGAGATAAATCTCAAGTAAATTTTAGAGAATATAAAATTCAATACGATAGAACAAGTAAGATCAGAATACACAACTACAGAGAAAATAGTTGGATCTGGCGAATCCCAAATGAAGTCTTCAAGTTGTTAACCTAATATGGTTTTGGAAAAACCTAGGTTAAAGGAGAATCGACTCTAGTTTTCAATGATGACACAGGAAAGTGCCGGGATTTGGTTTTCCAGTTGCTAGAGTTCTCCCTTATATATTCTTTCAAATCAGGGTTGCTTACAATCAAAGCTAAGATAGCTTAGTAACAAAGCATTCAATATTCATCGTTAGATGAAATCCTAATTTAAGATTCAAGCTAGGTCTGCTAAATAATAAAGCAATCAATCTCCACCGTTAGATGGTCTTAGCTTGTTACACACAAATGAAATATACGTTCATTTAGATATGGGTAACCATATCTAAACGTGTATATTGAGTTGGCTCAATAACAGTTAACCGAGGTTAGCCATATGAACACTTTTGTCTTAACCATATTCATCTAACACTTCTAGATAAAATATGATGATCAATCAATCATAAAAGATAATCATATGAATCTAATTGTGTTTCAAATAGAGTTGTTCAATTGTTCACTATCTCATAAAAATATATATGAACAAATTTAAAAAAAATCGGATTAATTCGTAATCGTACAAAGTACTTATACAAGATTCAATTCATGAACATTAAGCCACAGTTTGCAAAGATTGCATTCCTTAATTCATAAATGTTTTAGTTCATGAGTATGAGAATCATACATAACCGATTTTAGAACTTAATCACTGTGTTCGCAAACCAGGTACGCGAACAGCAACTCCGAACCTTGGCCTGTCAAGCCGTTCGCAAATCCGGTTCGCAAACAGCCGTCCCGGACCTAAATAAGGTGAAACCGTTCGCATACTAGGTATGCAAACAAGGTTCCCGGACCTTCACAGGTAAAACCGTTCGCATACTAGGTACGCAAACAAGGTTCTCGGACCTGAATTATACCAATACAGTTCACATACTAGGTATGCATACCGTGTTGTATGAGGTAATTGTTCTAAACTCTCATTTCAATTATTGAAACATCCTTAGAATACGACAATGGTAATCTCACACATACCATTAGCTTCAAGTAATTTTCAAGTGATTGAATGATCAATACGAAACTTCCCAAGTTAACATCAAATGACTGTCTCACACAAATCATATAAGATGTTCAAGGTAGTTTTCACATGATCATCTTTTGACATAATATTTAGTTTCCAACAAATAAATTGTTTCCAACTAAACTCGTCACGAATATGATGAACATAGTTAAAGTAAAAAGCTTCCAACACATATTTCGAGAAATAGATAAACGAGATAAACTCGGATCGAAATATCAAATGTGTATAATATAAAAGTCTATATAGCTATATGACTTAGTCTCATTATAAGATAGAATAAAATAGACTTCTGAGTGATAGATAAGTTTTAGTCTCCACATACCTTTTGTTGATGAAGTTCCTTCAAGCTCCTCAGTAGATCTTATTCTTCAATTGGTGAACGCCGTGATGTTTAAAGCTCAATTACACATTCTATCCTAATCTGAGACATAGCTATAAGTAGACTAGAAATAAAGTATATAGTTTTGATCAACTAAACTTAACAAACAAGCTTGAGATAGCAATGCTTGCGAGTTCGACCGAGCGCGCAGTGCTCTAACAAATTCTGATACTCAAGTATTATGTTTTATCCCTAGTCTAAGACTGATTTTAATAGACTATAGATCAAGATATAGTTTTAATCAACTAAAATTGACAACAAGCTTGACTTACCAAAACTTGTGAGTATGACCGAGTGATGCCCTAACATATATGTAGGAAGCTTAGTCTTATTTCGTCTTTCTTTAATTGTGAAAAATTTAACTCTTAACATGAGAAAGTACTACTACAATTATTTTTCATTTTTTTAGTTTTTTGGTAACACTAAAAGGGTTGGTGGAAAATTATACTCTTAATATCTCATATCATATAAGTTTTGAAAACGAATTTAATTTGTTTCTCATATTAATTCATGTGCAACTTTTTTATATTTAAAAATTCTAAATATATGTGATATTTTTTGCACTTCAAAATGTGAAGTACCACATGTCTATCAATTGTATTTGAATATGTTTTTGTTTTTTTTTCGAGTTTCTTACTTGGAGTCACGATTTAGTTACTATAGTAATAAGTATATTTGAGGTTTTGAAGATTTTTATGAATGGTGAGTTTTCCATTTTTGTTTGATCTATATGTATGTTGATTATAAAAAAAAAATACAATTTAAAAAAAAAGGTCCTAATTTTTACTCGTCCTAGGTCTCATATATATTCATCCTAAACAATAAAAAAAATAAAAACTTTAGGATAAACGTTGTAGATTAAATCTATCAGGATTTTAATCAACGTCCTATATTACCGGCCTATCATCGGTATTCGGTTCGGTTTTTAAGGTCAAACTAAAACCAAAATCACTACCTCATTTTTTGAACTTTCTACCCTATTACCATTCCATTCCGTCTTTAGCCCACCCCGACTTTCTCAGGAAAATAGGCTCTATTTTCGGTTTTTTGTCATGAGTAAATGGTGTAGGTATTATATGGCGCAGATATTATGGCCCATCATATGGTCCAACGATCATTTTCCCAGAATTTTATAATAAAGAAACCTGATTTGTCTATCCACCTAATACAATCACACTGAATAATCATGGAATTAAAATCGTTCAGCTCAAAGAGTGAGAGGGAATTAAACCACATTTTTTGTCATGACTCATGAGTTGAAGTTAAAGCTAGCTTTGAAGTCCCCAATTAATGTTTTTTTCCCCTTGTCTATTGATAGGTGTCTAAAACACCTTGATATTTATCTATTATTTATGCTTTCTTTGTCAGTTTTCTTAGAAATTATGTATTTTATGTTTGTTTTGAGTTTATATGTGTTAGAGCATAGCTCGGTTGAACTCACCAAGCGTTGGTATGTCAAGTTTGGTTTTCATATTTTAGTGTGTAAAAACTCATCTAAAGTCGCATGATTATATATCAGAGTCAACTTCGTTTAGGTTAGACTAGAAAGTCTAGGAATGTTGAGACACACAAGTATTACTCTGAAGACCTGAAGAATGTGAAGGAGTAACAAACTACAATGACGACATCATCCTTCCACTTGAAGTTAGTAATATTGACTTGAACTGTTTCATTCCTAATGTATCTTTCAAGTCGTGCTATATTGAAAACATAAACGCGAAGCTGTATGTACTGTACATATTGTATAATACTCTAGTGATGTTACATGGTCATATTTGTATGATCATAGTATTAGGGAATTAGACTACGAAGTATAAAGCTTATCTTTTGAACTTCGTAGATACGACATCGATATAATCTTGTATATACTGTTATGATTATGTGAATGGGATATGGTGAAATTTTCATCATAGGAAACAATGTTTTACATTTGTTTAAAGGAAGTACATTCATGAACTTGTTTTTTGAATCAAAAGGGAAATCATTAGGATTATTTGTTCGATTATTCATTGCAAATCTTTGGATGACCAATATGTGTGAGATGGTAGAACCGATATTAACCTTGGTTATGTATCTTGGTACAACTAATCACAATGCCTGACTTATGATTTGGTATGATTGGTTTTTATTAATTAGTGTAACCGATCCTAAGTAATCACCATGTGATGGTATGATCGATATTTGTAATTGGTGTGACCGATCACAAGTGTTGTGTAATCGATCCTTGTAATTGGTAACCGGTGTAACCGGTCCTGGTAACTGGTGTGACCGATCACAAGCAATACTATGGGAATATGGAACCGATCCTGGTAACTTGTGTGACCAACCACAAGTATTTCCATATTAAGGTATAACCGATCCTAGTGATTGGTAGAACCGATTGCACCCATGTATGTGATTTGATATTTGATTGATCACATAGTTATCTTGGAATACAGGTCAACCAATTCTAAACTTGTTTGGAAGTGTGGTATAACTGATTCCAAGAATGTAAATCCATGTAAATATGAATAAGGATTTACAGTGAAGAGATGTCAACATACTTTGAACACGTACAGTAACTCTTATCATTTATTATTCAAATATATTCCTTAGTACTCAAGGAGATCCTGTGCCGAGATAAATTAAGATTCTTTTAATTAAGGTTTTTGGTTTTATATGCTTTAATTACCGGCAATTATATGCATATCTCTAGAGAATAAAAATCAGTAATGTGCATTTACTAATTGGAGATTTTCTATTGAGAGATTTCGGAAATTTTGGACAAGCATTTATTGGAATTAGGAAAACTGAATCTTGCCATTCATTGCATATCTTAAAGAATATTTTAAGTTTTGGAAATTCCTTTATGTTCAAACATCCTTGGTCTATAAATACCTAAGTTTGCATTTCTAACAAACTATCCTTAGAGCCAGGAAAACTTCATTTCTTGTTTTTTTTTGGTGGATCCGTCTATTCAGAGAGGAAAGTATCCTAATTAGGTGAAAACTCTTACGACCGCTGTTTAAAGACTTCCGTGGGATCAAGAAGCTCTACGAGTATCGTTGGTGGGAAATTAGATAATTACACTGTTATTAGTTTTTGATTGATTTGATTGACTAACGGTTGTTGAAACTTTGATTTCACCTAGTTTTTTTATTCTTGAGAATCTTCTCTTCTGATATAAGATTCACTTAAACTAGATCGAAGTATCGAAGGGATCTTTGGAACCGTTGTTAGATCTAAATACATCTTGTGATAATCCATTGTTAACAGACTCCGTTCTGTGTGTGATTGATCACAAGAGATTCAAGTGGTGTTGTGCAAGTTATTATTGAAGATTAAAGAAGATTTGAAGACGAAGAAAATTTCTTATTGGTTTTCGTATTTGTGTGTGCACAAACCTTGATTAGCTGGGATCCAACTAGAATCAGATTTATTCGATTGATTAGTTGCATGAGATCGGCATCACTTTATAGTTTCTCGTTGAGATCTATACTGATTGATTGCGAATCTAAACTTAACTACTTTGGTAGTTATTGGATAAATCGATCTAACCAGGCAAAGAAGTTTATTAGATTAAACGGAAGATCCTTTGCGTATGACTTGAGATATCTTTACCTTGAAAAGAATCAATAGAGTTTTTACCAAACATATTCGTTGTTCCTTTGATGTTTGGAATATGATCCAAAGGAATTGTACCAGTGCGTGACTCATTGAAGTCGGAAGCGCAGGGATACTGAGGAAACTAAGTGAACTAGGGGTAGTTGCTTGGTCTCAACTATACGAAGTTGGTGTAGATTTTGTATAACGACTTAATTATGAGAGTATTCAATTGTGGACTAGGTCCCGGGGTTTTTCTGTATTTGCAGTTTTCCTCGTTAACAAAATCTTGCTGTGTGATTTACTTTTGTTTTCCGCAATTATATTTGTTTACATAATTTAAATTAAATTGCACTTTACGTTAACTCCGATATACTTGATAGTGATCCTATAAATTTTGGTTAAGTCCGAACCTATTATCAAGTATCACACTTTGGTAGTCGTACTGTCTCGATCTTGTATCCATAGACAATCACACAAAGTGTGAATACCGAAGTTGTTGTATTGTCTAGACTTTGTCCATGGACGACCATACTTGGAAAGAGGACTTATAGGTTGAAACAAAAAAGATTGTGGTGTATTTGGGTACCCTCGTCTTTTCAATATGTACTTTGGAGTCATTGGCATGAAAGAAGAGAAATATCGGCTCAATTCGTTGTTCACAGTTACTGAGCATCGATGGATGTGGAACTAGCAAGCATACAAGTCCAAATTTGTGTTGAAAAGAAGAACCATGCAGGAAACTAAATTTTCAGTCCTCCAAGAACGACCGTTGAATGGAGTTACCCCTTATCCTAACCCATGGGGTGCCAATAACCGTCCCATATATTTTTACCTTAGCATTAGGTCGCGAGAAGAAGCATTTCTTTCCTCTTTAATCCCATCCGGCCCGGTGATTGCGGTTGCTGTAAGAGAAAAGTGATGAACCCTTGATTTCAAAGGAATGCAAAGATGGTGGTTCTAATGGCCAGATGCTCAGGTGGAGATCGATAGAAATTTTGGTTCGATTTTGAGATGAATTAATAGAGAAATTGATGATAGCATTTGGGGATTAGGGTTTCTGAAACTGAAAAGATGAGGGTACCCAAATACACCATAATCTTTAATTTATCCACCTATAAGTCCTCTTACCGAAAGTGACTGTCTATGGACAAAGTCGAGACAATACGACAAATCGGTATTCACACTTTGTGTCTAGGAACGATATGAATTTCTTGGAAGAAAATTTGATGATACACCATGAATTGTGACTCATAGCTGGCCAGCGTTTTCCGTTTGTCGAAAATAATGAGTACAATTGATAAAATGTACATGGGTGTAATATTGCTTGCTAGAAGGATTAAGAGTATTGTGTAAGGTGTAGTCAAATTATCTGAGGTAATGAGATACATACATTCTTTGTGAAGGGTTGATGTCTCCATGCTGACTCGTAATGAGGTTCTAGTATGGAGCTCCAAAAATGAAGGTATCTCGGTGATGGGATTTCAATAGTGTTGTAGTAATAGGTTCGTTGAGACTTGTGAAAGCAGATTTCAGACTTAATTTTAAAACTAAAAATATAGCAAACTCAAAATAAAAAGTGATATGAAGATTTCAAAATAGACCAAGGCTCTGGATTCCACTATTCCTTCTAGTTGATTGGTTTACAATGATATTTTTGAAATTATTATTAAGCTCTTTTTCTCATTAATTCACTATTAATCTATAAGGTGTCCAAATATTAAATTGTAATCCCTAAGCATGAATTATCAAAGAATTGATTCTAAGCATAACATATCAAATTGATTCACAACTAATTAAGAAAACCAATTTTATCTTTATGTTGATCCTAGTGAATTAAATAAAATAAATAATTAAAGAAATTGTAAAAAGAAATTACCAATCAAGCATGAGTGAATAGTATCCTTTTTTTCCTTGGTCACGTGAGAATTAGGTCATCACCATGTTGGAAACACGCTCAAAATTCATTTTTATTGCTCAAAGGGTGTTCACAATAATGAAATGGGAGAACAAGAAATAAAACCGGGTTTGTAACACTTATTTTCGTTACAAACCAAACTGTTACAGAGAACGATAAGGTAAAGTGTCACTGTCACTGTAGCTATACGACCCTTCAGGCTTTGTCGTTGTCACTGTAGCATGAACGACTGTCTTCTGGGGTATTATGTTCTTCGTATGTTCTTCACCAGCAACAAGTTATTCTCTTCTGCAACTCGATTTTTTATGGCTCTGTGATGTTCCAACTTCTCCCCAAACTCTCTGTAACCCCTCTCTGCTACACCATAACCCTTTATATACTAAACAGGACCAAAATCCCTTGCCATAACTCCAAATCTTCGCAATGAGAAAAATATTATTTTTGGGAATTATTTACTTTTTCATCTTCTTCACGCTCCTGTCAGCTGTAAATTCTCATTTTTTAATCTCTTTCATGCTCCAAACGGTGGCATAAGTTCTCCAAACACACGCAGCACACGCTCAAACTCTCCAAAACTCATCAAATCCCGTGAAACACTTCTCCCATTGATGTGCTGCCCTGTTTTCTTCTCTCGGATTATCTAGCCAAATTCAATCGAACCAAAGACCTTTACCAAGCCTGATAAGCCCAATCAAGTCATCCCAAAGAGTTTCAGCCGTTGAGTCTCTCTAAAATATCCCTAAATCTCGAACAAAAAATCTTCCAGCGACTGCAACAAATTCCCGCCAAAACTGGAATTTTTAAATGGAGAGGATGAAGTGCCCCGATCCAAAACAGGGTAGCCTTTAACAGCTGGGGGTGCCCTTAACCAAAGTGAGGGTTCCTTTAACACTTTTTCTGGGTGCCTTCACTAATTTCTCGAGCCGATTTTTCCAAAAATGTTTATTTCCCAAAAATACCTGCAAACACGCAAAACACCATAATAAGTACAAAATCGAGTACCAACAATACAGAAAATTGAGGAAAACTTAGACACAAAAATGTGTCTATCAAATACCCCCAAACTTATTATTTGCTAGTCCTCGAGCAAATCTAATCTAGAAAATAAAATCCTAACTCACTGTCGCAGGCATCGCGATTGCACTTAGCGTGTGCAACAAGCCTTTGAACCCCTAGGTGGCCATAGTGGCCGAGTTTTGGCTCGGGAGGGTTTACAAGAGGTGTACCCACAAAACCTGTACTCCAGACCCTAGCTATCTACGCAAAACCTTGAAAGGAATTAAAGAATCTCCTTAGTTGGCATACTCTCATTGACTACAGGAGGAAGTACCCTGATACGAAATTCCAATCGCTTTAAACGAGTTTGCACTCAAGCATACTAAAATTCATATATAAGTAACAGAGCTCTACTCAGATAGTCGCACTGTGGATATCATATCCGGAGTCAACAAATCACATTAATAGATTTAAGAAGATGTAAATAGAGAAAACGTAGATGGTTTTAAGGTGAACGGTGTTTCCCATATCTGTCTGAAGGCCTTCGCCAAGATGAATCTATCCTAATGGACTGAGATACCGGTCTGACTAATACCAACACAACTGGCATATACAAGGGGACCAGCGGTCGATAATCCTAACTCTAGGTCAACAAAACTTGCATATACAAGGGAACCAGCGGTCGACTTTATTGAATTTATTCCGGTTGGTTTGATGGTCTGGTCTCAATTTCTTTTTCTTCATTTTTTTTTGGGTATCTCAATCACTCTATTTCACCTTAGCAATGGTAACAACTTGATTCGTGTGCCCCACCAAATCACTTAAACGAAAATAAAAATAAAAACAGAAGGTGAAAAGGACTCAACGAGATTTGGCGAAACTACCATGTTATTTCTAACACTTGAGCTCTATGCTTTTATGAATAGAATCTATTTAGATGTTTCCATCCACTCAGATTGGTTCCTCAACTCTTACAACCAAGATGCTTCCATCCATTTAGATTGGTTATTGCCAACCTTAATAGGCATAAATTTCTAGGCTCTGGAGTTTATTTATTGCAACTAAAAGCTAACAAAAGGTTTCTTCCCCACCCCCAAACTTAAATCTAACATTGTCCTCAATGTTTCTAATGAAAGAGCAATACCAAAAAGTAAAGTAACATGAGGAATCAGTGAAGAGAGAAGTCGGAAAGATAGTACCTGGGTGAAGAGAGAAATAAAAAACTAATATACAACATACAATCGCCTCGATGGTCAATCAAGGGTAAGCATGGACCTCCTCAACATCATCTGTAGGAAAGGGCTCTAAAAAGGGTTTCAATATCTGACCGTTAACCTTCGATGAACTACTACCATCCGGTGTCTCGATCTCAAAATCTCCATGAGGAAAGACAGTGCGAACAATAAAAGGACTCGTCCACCGAGAACGTAACTTCCCAGGGAAAAGATGCTAGCGGGTATCATACAGAAGAACTTTTTGACCTAGAGAAAATGACTTTCTTAAAATATTTCTATCATGCACAAGTTTCATTTTGTTCTTATACTCCTTAGCACTATCGTATGCATCTCTACGAATCTCTTCCAACTCATTGAGCTGGAGTTTCCTATGGTCTACTGCCTTGTCAAGTGAAAAATTTAGCTGTCAGCCCAATATGCTCTGCTTAACCGCCCAATATGCTCTAGGTTTTAACTCAACAGGTAAGTGACTTGCCTTGCCATACACAAGTCGATAAGATGACATTCCAATGGGGGTCTTAAACGCAGTACGTTAAGCCCATAAGGCATAAGTAAGCCTCGACGACTAGTCTTTCCGATTAGGATTAAATGTTTTCTCTAATATACGTTTTATCTCCCTATTGGAAACCTCTACTTGACCACTAGTCTATGGATGATACGGGGTATCTACCTTATGTGTAATACCATATTTTTTCATCAAAATCCTAAAAGGTCCATCACAAAAGTGCGACCCTCCATGACTAATTATAGCTCGCGGTGTACCAAAACGTGTAAGTATATTATCTTTCAAGAACTCAATCACAACCCTATGGTCATTCGTTTTACACGCAATCGCCTCGATCCACTTAGAGACATAGTCTACAACGAAAATGATATATAAGTTACTAAAACAATTAGGAAAGGGACCTATAAAGTCAATACCCCACACATCAAAGACCTCAACAACTAAAATATGGTTCAAGGGCATCATGTTCCTACGGAAATTGGTTCCTAATTTCTGGCAACGTTCACAAGTAACACAATAACTGTGGGAGTCTTTAAACAATGAAGGCCAATAGAATCCACACTGCAATATCTTAGCAGCAGTCTTCTTAGCACTAAAGTGACCCCCACAAGCATGATAATGACAAAAGGAAATAATACTTGACTGGTTACTCTCAAGTATACATCTCCTAATAATCTGTTTTGGACAATACTTAAAAAAATAAGGATCATCCCAAAAGAAGTGCTTAACCTCGGCAAAAAACCTAGAACGATCTTGTTTACCACAATGTTGGGGCATTTGACCAGTAACAAGATAGTTCACTATATTCGCATACCAAGGTAATCGGGTAAGCTCTTTTTCTCATTAATTCACTATTAATCTATAATGTATCTAAATATTAAATTGTAATCCCTAAGCATGAATTATATAAGAATTGATTCTAAACATAACACATCGAATTGATTCACAACTAATTAAGAAAACCAATTTTATCTTTATGTTGATCCTAGTGAATTAAATAAAATAAATAATTAAAGAAATTGTAAAAAGAAATTACCAATCAAGCATGAGTGAATAGTATCTTCCTTTGCCTTGGTCACGTGAGAATTAGCTCATCATCATGTTGGAAACACGCTCAAAATTCATTTTTATTGCTCAAAGGGTGTTCACAATAATGAAATGGGAGAACAAGTAATAAAATCGGGTTTGTAACACTTATTTTTGTTACAAACCAAACTGTTACAGAGAACGATAAGGTAAAGTGTCACTGTCACTGTATCTATACTACCCTTCAGGCTTTGTCGTTGTCACTGTAGCATGAACGATTGTCTTCAGGGGTCTTATGTTCTTCGTATGTTCTTTACCAGCAGCAAGTTATTCTCTTCTGCAACTCGATTTTTTATGGCTCTGTGATGTTCCAACTTCTCCCCAAACTCTCCGTAACCCCTCTCTGCTACACCAGAACCCTATATATACTAAACAGGACCAAAATCCCTCGCCATAACTCCTCCAAATCTTCGCAATGAGAAAAATATTATTTTTGGGAATTATTTACTTTTTCATCTTCTTCACGCTCCCGTCAGCTGTAAATTCTCCTTTTTTTTTTTTTTAATCTCTTTCATGCTCCAAACGGTGGCATAAGTTCTCCAAACACACGCAGCACACGCTCAAACTCTCCAAAACTCATCAAAACCCGTGAAACACTTCTCCAGTTGACGTGCTGCCCTGTTTTCTTCTCTCGGATTATCTAGCCAAATTCAATCGAACCTAAGACCTTTACCAAGCCTGATAAGCCCAAAAAAATTGAGTCTCTCTTAAATTTAAGCAACGCTTATATTATGTATGTTGCCCACAAGGAGTCACAAATGTTTTGCAACGTATACATACGTTGCTTTAGTTAGTTAAAGCAACGGCTATTTCGTTGCTTCATCCGTTGCTTATTACAACTATGTAAACGTATGTAAACGTTGCTTCATTTAATTTAAGCGACTGATTCATCATTTAAGCAACGTATTTCGAACCGTTTCCTACATCTGTATTCAGCAACTTTATAATTACCAACATTTATATACGTTGCAAATATTTAATTAGGTTTTGATAAAAAGACTGGATATCTGCTGTTCTGGTTTCCAGTTTTCTCAAACTGCCAACACCATCCTAAACAGATATTTGCACCTGCATACTATTCTATATGAAGTCGAAGAGCTAAAAAGAACTGTAACATATTTGATTGATCATCATTCATCACCATCAAGAACATTGTTACAAGGTATGCTTTCAAATTGTAAAAGAAAATTAAAGGATCGACTAAATTGAAGGATGTAATATATGATATAGCAACGAAACTATGCAAGGAAAAAGCAATACAGTTGAACCAAATTCCATCCATGGACATAAAACCCTACATAAAAACATCACAATTGTAAGACACTTTCAAGTAACAACGGCTTTAGAAAATGCCAAATTAGTAAAGTAAAAAATGTCTGCTCCATCCAGCCCAAGCCACAAATAGTTTCGATTCCTTTTAAAGAAATTGTAGAGAACAATATATAATAACCTTGGGATCTAAAACGCCTAGAACTAGAGGAGGTTGTCCACCAAATATACCAGCAAAAAGAAGGAAAAAAAAACATAATGTTCAGTGCCAGTGAAAAAGAACAACAGATACAAGTTTCCCTAGCAAGCGAACGCAGAAGAAAAGAAAAGAATTATTACCATCCATGAAATTACTCACATGGGTGGATTCATCCTTCTAATAAACTTCTCATACTCATCATCCATGTCCAATGAAAAACTAAAACATAACCCAATCGCTACATCATGTGGTTCTTCATCATTTCCAGATCAATCTTTATCATATTACTATTAAAAAATGATCGATAGCCGTTACGACACATACAAAATCCCCTATGATAAAATACAAGACTTAATGAACTAAAAATTGCACAAACAAAAACAACAGCCACAAACAACGCCACTTCTTTAACAAATGCAGAACATGGTAAGAAACTGAAATTGCACAAACAAAAACAGCCCACTAAGCAATAGAGTGTATGATAAAGACAACCATACATAACAATGGTGGTCTCTGCAACACCTAGAACTAGAGGAGGTTTTCCACCAAATATTGACTGTATTATACCAAAAATAGCAGTTAAAAGTAGAGTCTCTGCCACTGTAAATACAAAATGTGTTCAAATGAAGAACTACAACGAAAATAGAATGTATACACACAGTTACCTTCAAGATGAGCTTGATTTAGCTGATCTCCTTCTTCTGTCATTCTGCTAAGGGATGTCGAGAGCTCAGTATAAGCTTGATTCAGCTGATCTCTCTCTTCTGTCATTATACCGAGGGACGACGATAGTTCGGTCGCCCTTCATCTAAGTAAGTTGCCATACACAATAATCTATTTCATAAACAAGAACAATAGTATATTATGATAGGGATCACAATTGCAGAAGTTAAACACTTAATTCATCAACAATAACAAGATAATGAGACAAAATCCATACAGAATTGCAATCCCCCTCCCCACTACACCTGCAATAACAAATTAAAAAGTAAAAAATTCATTTGTAATAATAAGTCAAATCAGCATTGAACATTTAATGTGTCCCTGATTAGTATTTTTAATTGAAATAACATTCTCAAATACTTTGAGAACATTTAAGAAAGCTCAAACACAACTGAATTTTAGTTAACCAAAGACTAATGGGAAATAAAAAAATATTTTTCTAGAGGCCTTTTGTCAAACATTTAAACTACACAATATTCAGTAACCTCTATGCTCAATAACATGTCCTATATTCAAAACAAAGTAATTGCACTAAGTCTCCATCCGCATCATCACCATCACAACCTCCTCCATTTGTCTTCAATTCCACACCACCACCATCGCTGTCACCACCTCCACCATGTATATACAGTTCTCCACCACCACCGTCGCCACCTTTACCAAACGTATATAGTTCTCCACCTCCACCATTATAACCTATTATAACCTAGAGAGACGCAGATGTTATAACTCTAAACTATTGTTTTGTAAATTAAACACTTTCAAATATAAAATAAGTACGGTCGTATTCAGGAAAGCATCACTTGCATAAACAATGGGTATGTTCTGTAACTGAGGATCAATTCTGCACTCCAAGACACTTATGTTATAGTGTAGAACAATTACCTACAAAACTTTTCAAAGTAGATGGATGTCTATGAGAGAAAAATTGCTAAACAAGAACCAAAATAAACACACGATAAAAAGTTCTGTTTGATTCTACCAAGATATAAATTTAAGGATGAAGTAAGCGAACACATTACATCAGAGTTGCTTCTTTTCCACAGACTAGTTTGCCTATTTTTACAAACCCGACCGTCTATGATAACCCAAATCATTATCAGAAACCCAACTCTGTCAAATAATAAAGGATCTACAAAAAAGATTGAAGACAACCAAGTTTTAATATTCTCTTTATGAGAAATCTGATATCACCAAACAACAACCAAAGAAATCGTCTCTCTTCTCTGAGAACAACATCTAATAAAAATCAATAAAATAAAAAAAATCGTCTTTCATTTTTACAATTATTATTACCAACATTACCTACTTATACAACCACTCTGTATAGCCTTTACCAAAATTGAAACTATAAAAATACAAATAACATACATAAAATTGGAAACTTTTTATTAATTGATAAAACCAGAGAATTAGGTCAAAATCAAAAATGATAAAAAAGAAACAAAGTTAGGGTTTATACCTGATGATAAACTAACTGTTGGCTAGTATCTCATAGCAGAATCAAAATAATCAACTATCAGATTGATTGTTTGTTTTGAATTCCAGGAAAAATAAAGTTAGGGTTATAAAAATTCCAAGGTGCAAAAAAATACAGATCTGGATTTCTAGTATATGGGTTGTGTTTAGAATATCAAGATGTTAGAAGTAAAGGTCTTGATTTCTGGTTTTTGTGCTGAGATCATGGAAAATCTAGAGTTCTTCTCGCTTCAGAAAAAAGGGGTTTGAAAGAGAGAGAAAGAGAAGAAAAAACGAGTCTGTAATAAAAGAAACAAATAGAGTTGGTTTCTCTACTTAAGCGAATTGTCTATTAATTAAAAAAAGAAAGATATTTAATTAAGATTTTCTTTAATTCACAAAAATAAATCAGTCAAATAAATCTTTTTCTATTAAGATTTTCTTTAATTAAAAAAAAGCAGATATTTAATTATGTGAGTAAATGATTTGGGAGGGAAAATGAATTGTGATTCAACTTTGGGAGGGAACTCAATTATTAGAGTGATGTGGGTGATAGATTTTGGGAGGAAATAAATGAGTTTAGCAAGTAATAAGGTTAGTATGGAGAGTAATCAAACTAGCTAGTTAGCATTCTAGTTAGCTAGCAAAGTCTTCTAGGATTCAAACATTAGTTGTAGAATCACCAAAATCCCTTAGTGTCCTTTGGAGAAGAAGTTGAAGTTCTATACGGTATTTAGTTTGTGGAAATATAGTTTGTGCTCATTTTTGTGGCACCTACTCACCGCCGAGTTTAAAAGTTAAAGAACGTGAAACGCAAGTGATCCACCGGTTCTAAATCATCCGCATTTGGAGCGATTACAAGGTATGAATTAGTAACCCGCTTCGACTTACATGTATATTAGTTATATATGATTAACATATAAAATTTATTTTTTGTTTGTACATAATTTTGTTAGTAAATGCATCTTTTTTATTTATAAAAACTTCTTTTGCAATTTATCTCTATCATCGATTCATCATCGGCTAAAGGCCGGGTATAAAGTTTTTGATAAATTTGACCGATTGTTGAACAATAAGGAGTCAATTCGGATTCTCAGATTGCTGTTTTCATGGGGGTTCTCAGATTTTGTTTATGTTCCGTGTCTTCACCAAAAGCATTATCATGAGTTTTGAACAATAAGGAGTCAATTCGGATTCTCTTATTTTGCTATGTAACTAACCTGTAGTTACATAGCAAGAGCCAGCATTGTTCAGCATTCCAAAAGCAATCATTGATTGTTCCACTGTAATCCCAAAACAAACAACTGAAAAAAATCAAGTGAAGGGATAAGGAGTTGAAAACAAACCAGTAAAATTCTCATCGGCAAATGCTTAAGTATCCATAATAATAGCCTGTGCCCTTGGTTTGCACGTAACAACATAGTTACTGCTATAATAGAGTATGTGGTCCTAATCACTACTAAAACTGTCAATATATGTCTACAGAAGATACTTCAGAGAATTCTAACAACACATACACTTATGGAGGATAATGAGACTCTTAGCTAAAAAACAAATCAGAGAAAGACACCATGTTAGTCTGTAACATGGAATACTATACTACATAAAACCAATAAAATGCAGAAAGTAATTCAATAAAACTCTTGGAAAAGCTCCAACACAACAATTTTTCCATAAAAATACTTTTATAGGTACATAATTACCCTCCATAAACCATTCACCATCCAAAAAATTATAAGTCCTTTTTGTAATAAGATTCATGGTGTTGTCATATTTTTTGGTTAACCTAATTAAGTGACATTATACCCATCTCTATTCTTATTCTTCTGACATCTATATGAGCTATAATCAATTATAATTTCTAACATCAGAAAAAATGATGATGTTACGTTCTTTATTGCTGTTTTCATGGGGGTTCTCAGATTTTGTTTATGTTCCGTGTCTTGGTTATTTATATCTTCGATGAATTTTTGAGTGTGCCAAATGAGTTTTTGATTACCAAATACTAATTTATCATTTACATTCCTTAGTTGGGATTAGAGAAGCTAGCGTTAAGCCGTTAAGAATTTGAAAGGGTGTAGGATGCAGCGTGTGTTTTTGATCCTTCATTTCCTTTTAGCCTAACAGATTTTCTGTCCAAAAATGATATCAGAATCTAAGCAGAAGCATATAGGGTGTGTGCATCACAAGAGCGCATGCACTTTCTCATGGGAAAAGTTTAGCTCCCGAAGCATTCAAGCCACACAGTTGGCTACTTTTAACGTCACCAAACTCTAAGGTTAACTACAGTTCGCTTATCATGTTTGAGGCAAGAAAAAGTCAAAATACTCCGTTAACCATAGTTAAAGTTCTCTGGTTAGATGATGTCATATCTAACAAAATCAACAGTTTAGTGCTTTCTCATGGCTCTTCGCAATTTTCAAATTGAAGTTTTCAGTTTTCTGTACTCTTGCTCAAATATGCATAATGAACCGGTCCAAGCTTCGGTACCCAGTGTTTTGGTTCTTTTAATTTCCTCCGGTACTTTTTTTAGATGAGAGTAGCAAAATGATATGTGGCCATGTATCTACGTTTAATAAGATTGTTAGAATCTCCACTTATCCCCATAATCACTCCAGTATTTACCCAGAATAGCTGTGGAGATAAAAAAAAAAAATCCTTGGGAAATTTAGGCCAAGGTCACATCCAAATTGAAGAACATTATCACTTTCCACTCGAACAAATGAGCTTAAAATGAAGGTCCCAAGATTTGGAAGAGGATTAACTAGTGGCATTGAGGATTCAAGAAAAATTCATCAGAAGGACATCTAGCATTTTTGAGCTAGAAGAGAGGAAGCAGAAATAGAGACCGTGGATGAAAGAAAAGATTGATTACTGTCTGAAGTAGTACTATAAATTTCGGTTTAGGCCCTGAGACTGCACTGAATCTCTTACATTTTTGACTTTTGAGGACATGAAGTGTAGAGTAAAAGCCATGCCAACTGCCAAGGCAACTGAAAGATACAACTCGAGAGTCGAGACACGTTCAATTCTGTCTTTTCATACTTCACCAGTATTGTACCATCATTACTAAATAGAGAAATTGATTCAATTGGCCAAATATTTTTAAAGCATGGTTCTAATGGACAAGTAAAAATTAGTATGGGTGAAATGAACTCTAAAAAAATAGCAAGAATGAATCTGGATTCATCCTGGCTTAAACTTAAAAAATAGTGAGGGTGAAACTGGATGCATCCTGATATAAATTTAAAATAAGAAAAAGTATTTGGAAATGGGTAGGATGAAACTGGTTACATCCTGGCTATTTTTACATTCTCGTCTATTTAAACAGTATCAAATTTTACATGTCTTTCTCACCCAATAATAATCGTTGTTGGGTTAATTGACCAATTTTGTGTACTACTAACAACACTTCACTCATGGGCCCTTTCGTATCTGGACTTTGTGGGCCATCTTTTTATGGTTCCGATTTAAGATGTCATCAGACACCCTCTAAGACTGTTAAGATTAGGGGTGAGCATTTCGACCGTAATCCGCGGATTTAATTGGGACCGACCACATTTTTGCGGATGGATGTCCAACCCGTTCGCTAATGGATTGGATGCGGATGTAATTTTTGGAATCCAACGGATTACGGATTGGGTCTGGATGCATCCTTGAAAATCCGTTGGACATCCATAACCGTTAGATTAATGCTATTTATATAGCTTTTAGCAAATATATAAATAATTTAGGAATTCTAAAAGTGTTTGCTTGGAGTGTTGTTCATGCCACTTTTATATTGATATACATGTATAGAATGTGTAGGTTCTATAAGAAATCATCTATGTTGGCTTTATTTTTCCATTATAAATTTTAGATACAACAAATCCATTGGTCCGTGCATCAATTTGATGCAAATCCGTTGGATGTTGGATTGGATGTGGATGTTAAATTCAAAATCCGTAATTTATTGGATTGGATACGGATGAGGTAAAAACCGGTCCATTCCGGCCCATGCACAGCTCTCGTTAAGATTAAAAAGAAAAAGCGCAAATTGCCGGAATATATGCTCGTGGCAACAGCAAAAAGCATACACGTATTTATCACATCAATCATAATGACATAATCCCCCGTCATCACAATATCTCAAGGACAGGAAGAGTAATTTAACCAACTCAGAACAAATTCAATGAATCGGAATTTTTTTGATCAGAAATTGTTATCAATGAATCGGGTTTCCTTCGCTTGTCTCTCTCTTTTCCTAGTTGTTTGATCTCCACGATCCTCGATGGTTCAGGGTTTCAGAATGGGGCAAGCAGAACTGAATTTGAAATGGAGAATCAATAATCCTTAGGTTGGATTGTTTTAGTACTAATACTGATGGGGTACATAAAGTATTTGATAGTGAATTTACTTTTCTTTCTTTTTTTCGGATAAAATTTCGGATTTGAAATGCTGAAAATTGGCGATATAATCGAAGTTGAAGAAGAAGAAAAGAGAGAACTTTCTGAGATTACGAATCTTGAAACAATGGAAATTGAAGATGTGCAGAGATAAATGGAGAAGGGTGAAAAAGGGTATTCGGATTTGCTAGTAGATGCAGCATGGTGACACGACCAATCTTGATGAAGCTGCTACAAAAGATGGCCCTGGAGATAGCAGGTAGATGAGGTATCATTTTTGACAATTCTTTATACTGTAAATACAATTTGTATACTCTTTTGCTTTCATGTTGATAGATTATTTATGACTCTAGGAATCTCTGTCAATTCTTAAGGTCGTCCAGAAAATTAGATTTCCATTGCAAATAGGCTTTGTTTCCCTTAAGGAGTTCATGATCAAATGGAAGGTGGTCGTTTTCGAACCTCCTTAATTTGAGATCTTTGCCTGTCTTGGTCTTAAGGATGTATCTCTTCTGCTCTTTGCTTGTTTTTCTGTTGGAATTCCTTGGTGCTCTTTTAGCTTTCTTGGTTGTTTGAGTGGATGCTGTGTCCCTCCTTCGTCGAGTTAGATTGTACGTAGTGTTCGTGCTTTGTGAACCATGTTTTCTTCAAGTAAATCTATTTATTTACCTATCAAAAAAAAGATAAAATTGTTTTATGCCTTTCGAAAAAGAACGGTAGAAAGAATTTTGGGTTTGAAGAGTAGATTACGTTTAAAAAGCGGCACCTCTGTATCAGAGCTAGTAAAACTTATTAAACATTGAAATGAAAAATGCAAAGCATAAGAAGGTAGAAGATAAGAGAATTGAGATGACGAATATAAATTTTCAGCGTGAACCTTATGGCCCTTGTGCTGCGGACCATAGTGGTACATGGGGTTGAAATTCTGTCCTCAAGAGATTCAAGACGTGTAGATGATTTTATGGGGTAACTGATAATGATTTCTTATCCACAAAATACAAGTTCTCTTATAATGGCTCACAACATTTACAACAATTTTTAAGAAATTAAGAAATTAAATGACCCCTGAAGTGTTGAGGAGACATTTTAGAAACACATTTGATTGACTGTAGCAGAAGAAGAAAAGGGTAACGCATGCCATGAATACATCTAAACAACCTATCGATCAGTCTCACGGTTATCTTACCCTGCTCTCAACTAACAAATAAATCAGTGGTACAATACTACAAATATCTGCAGATCTTTTTTTTTTTTTTTTTTTTTTTAAATATCTGAAATTTGTGGCTTAACAATACTACAAATATCTGCAGATACTACAAATATCTGCAGATCTTCTATATAAAAGTACTGTGAACCATCTTCTCTTATACTATCAGTTTATTCGAAATACATTTTCTTTCTTCAATTCCACTATAAGTGTTCATCTTTAATTAATTAAATCTAACCTCGCTCGATGGCCAAAGATCCAGTTCGGGTTCTTGTTACTGGTGCTGCAGGTTTGTTTATTAGCAATCACTTAGTACTGAAGATTTTATTGTCACAAGTGTTCAATTTTAGCACTAAGAGTGTCTTGTTATCCAAATGGTGCATGATTTTAAAATTTCTTTGTCTGCACTTAGTCAATTGGGTACATAACCATGGATTTTATGTCATGGTGATTCAATCGACATTTTCCCCCCTTCATATTTTAGTATTTTGTTATGTGGGTCTGGCCTCTGGCTTTACCTCATATATACTGGAGGCTATGTTTTGACATTCACTTTGCGCTTGCTCTGCAAGAGGATTTTTCCAATTACATTTGTTATTTGTTCTTTTTCCTTTTAGTGGGTTTTTGGTGAAGCTCTTTTGTTTGCCACCACTTTTAGGTTATCTTAAATGTGAATAATTTTGTTGTTTATCGCATCAAATTACATCATTAGATGTGATAAGATGGAAGCACTTATCTTAAGGAAGAAGGTCTGACAAAGTTTTCGACAGTACTGTCTGTAAGTTTTTATGTAGTCAAGCTTAAGCCTAGCGAATAAGATGAATTTGTGCATTTCTGTTTTCCAAATGTCAGATGTTTTTTCCCTATGTCAAGAGCATTTCATATAGGTGCTTGGTTTTCAGTCGGGTATGATAAAAATAAAATAAATAGACTGACTGAAAATTCTATTCTTCTTTTGCGATTGGCCAAATTTGCAGGACAAATCGGGTATGCTCTCGTACCAATGATTGCTAGGGGAGTGATGTTGGGTGCTGATCAGCCTGTTATCTTGCATATGCTTGACATTCCACCAGCAGCAGAGGCTTTAAATGGAGTTAAAATGGAGCTCGTTGATGCTGCTTTTCCTCTTCTTAAAGGTAGATACTCAATTTTCTTTCTTTTTTGTTCACAGTGCTGTATTTGAAAAATTCATTTGCATAGTTGTTTGCATTGAGATAAGCAATAACCAAATATTTTGCTTCGCCCAGGTGTTGTTGCTACAACTGATGTCGTAGAGGCATGCCAGGGGGTCAACATTGCAGTAATGGTTGGAGGATTCCCTAGGAAAGAAGGAATGGAGAGAAAAGATGTGATGTCCAAAAATGTTTCTATCTATAAGTCCCAAGCATCTGCCCTAGAAGCCCATGCAGCTGCTAACTGCAAGGTTATACTTTTTTCAAAATCAAGAGTAGAAAGATATAGTCAGATTAGTGCACTTAGGACTTTTTGCTTAATCTACATTTTTGCTTATTGTTTATGCAGGTCCTAGTTGTTGCAAACCCTGCAAACACCAATGCATTGATCCTTAAGGAGTTTGCTCCATCCATCCCTGAGAAAAACATCAGTTGCCTTACCCGTTTAGATCACAACAGGGCTCTTGGTCAAGTCTCAGAGCGATTGAGTGTCCAAGTCAGTGATGTTAAGAATGTTATCATTTGGGGAAACCACTCTTCAACTCAGTATCCTGATGTTACCCATGCAACTGTCAAAACATCAGCTGGAGAAAAGGCTGTTAAGGAGCTTGTTGCTGATGATGCATGGTATGACAGACATTTGATTAGACTTATTTTGAAAGAACTTACATTTGCAGTTTTCTGAGCCCCATTAGCTGAATAAATATATTTTGTACGCTTTGAAGGCTGAATGGAGAATTTATCAGCACTGTTCAACAACGTGGTGCTGCAATTATCAAAGCAAGAAAGTTCTCCAGTGCCTTATCTGCTGCAAGTTCTGCTTGTGATCACATTCGTGATTGGGTTGTTGGAACTCCAGAGGTATAACTGTTTTGTAGGCCCAAATTTTCCATAATCAGATTTGTAAATGTTAGCTTTGCTCATACACTTTTTCTCCATGGTGGATTTAAAGGGCACTTGGGTTTCAATGGGAGTGTACTCTGACGGTTCATATGATGTACCTGCTGGGCTCATCTATTCCTTCCCCGTAACTTGCAAAAATGGAGAATGGTCAATTGTACAAGGTATTTGCTCATATTATATGTATCCTCATCAATACAAAACCAAATCATTTGTTTATAACCTACAAATAAAATGCATAAAAGAAAAAGAATATTGAATCTCAATCTGAGTAGGAACTGCTGAGCCATCATTTTTCTCTGATTGTTGTTACTTGGTAACAGGACTTTCAATTGATGACTTTTCAAGGAACAAATTGGACAAAACAGCTGAGGAACTCAGTGAGGAGAAGGCTCTGGCGTACTCATGTCTCATTTAGATGCTCGATCTGTTTCCTTTTAGTTCTGTCTAAGAAGTTGATTAGCCTCATCTATTTATATGGTGGGAGGTGGGAGACGATGCGAGTAGTTCCTGGTGAACTTTTATGATGTAGAGCTGTAGCTTCCTTCTATTGTTTGAATGTTCAATTTAAGTTCAGTGCTCCTGGAATCTTTTCTCGTCTTAATATGCTCCTCTATTTATAGGTTCAGTTTTTTATTTTGTCATGACTCCACAACTAATATCTCCTCAGGAGAGAAGTCATTTTATTGATAATGGGCTAATGGCTTTAGGAATTCTAAAATTGCCCATTTGATAAAGATCCTAGAGAATCAAGGACATGCTTGACCGTATAGTAATCCTACTTGAGTTAGAGGCTTACCTTTCCATCTATTTAGCTTATTATCAAAGTTGTCTAGGGATGTTGTTAAAAGAATAAACCTTAGAATGGACAAATAGGAAAGGGGTATCAAGATCTTTGTCTGTTTAATTTTGTCCATGCTTTTCACTCTACGGGTCCGCTTGAAGGTCTGACAGGTATACAATCAGAAAGATTAATTAGAGCCGAAATGAAAACCGGAATTGTCAAATTTTATTATTTAATCTGAGAGCAAAAAATAATAATATTAGTAGTAATTTGGAGGACTGCGGACGCAAGTGCCAAACCATTCATTCAATGGGACGATTGCTTAGATTTTTGGATTCTATGCTCGTGTTTAATTGAGTAATTTAGATTGAAAATGTTTTTCTCTGTTATTAGTTCTGGTGATTCTTTATGTATGTGCCTTTTCTTGAAGGAAACTAATCTAGAGCACGCGCTATGCGCCTACCACTCTTGCCACTCTGCCTAAATAACAATTGGACCATGAGCCATCCAACAAACAGTCGACCAAAACCTCTATTATTGTCGATCACATAAAGTATAATTGCACATTATACCAAAGAGTTCGTTGTCTTCAATTATATACTTCCATTCATATATAGCTGCTGTTACCAAGGTTAGGAGTGCATTCAGAGTAAATCTTGCAGAGGTACATTAACATGCTCAAGGTCGGAACTTGAAAAAATCGGTTAAAAATGTAGGTACAGAAAACCTACTCGCCACGTGGTCAAACGAGGAAGCACGAAATGAACGAAGAAATCTCATCAGAATATCTTTTAACCATCTTCGAGGATAAACGTCAGCGACAAGTCAAATCAAGTGTCAAAGTCACTTTTATGGATTCCTTCCTAAATAGTGATCTGCGAAATGTACATAAATAACCAACATACGAGATAAAGACGATTGAGCGAGGAGATAACTGACGAAGAACAAGTTATGAAGCGAAGCGAGTAATAGCTCCAGACGAAGATGAATTGTTGGACAATAAATGGGACAGCTGTACCGACAGGTTACAGAAGATATCGACGAAGGGAATGGGATAACTTTATTGAAAATGGTTTGGGCGAAGTAAAAAGTAGAATCATGTGAATTGTGTGACTATCCGCGAAGTGAGCTGTAATCCACTATCTAGTTTTGCCTATAAATAGAGACCTTAGATCATTGTAAAAAAGGTTGGATAATTTGTATTCAGGGAGGCTGTGTGGAGAGAAAGTAAGTTAGGGTTCTTGAGAGTTTCCATACTTGTAATATCATCATCATCATATTTATCGAACGATCAATAAAGAAGAACTTTGATTTTATCCTTTTAAACATGTCTTAGAATCACATAAATTATCATTTGAGTGTACTACTGGATTTTCAGTAGTTACATTTTGGCGTCCAGAAACAGGGAACTTAGGTTGAGAGTTTACTCTCACCTAAGATCTAGAAAAGGAGTTGAAATCGTTTTTGAGTTTTGTTAAATTTTAACGAGTTGCTCTTCACGAAAAGTATGAATTCGTAAATCTCAGAAGTTTATTCATTTGAAAGATTGACTAATCTTGAGTTCTGTTTTGGAAAGTTCATCGAGATATTAAAGGAGAACTTATCCTCAAATTTACAACAAAGTTGACTTGATTTTGTTAGATAAGAGTCACAAGCAATTTGGTGAATGAGAAGCTGATTCGTAAGCGTCATTCGAAGTTGATTGATGGCAAGAGTACCAAATCGGGCAAAACACGTGATAGCAGCAAGAAGAAGCAAACGCATAGAAGCAAGAAGTGGAGGAAGAATGGAGATAGGAGAAACATCATCTGCAGGAGGAAGGCGTGATTTAACTCAGCAGCAAAACGGCGGTCTGAATAGAAACAACTTTAGAGAAGAATCAGTTCATACTACTGATAGCGAAACTGTTGTAGGAGAAGAACTAATTTGCGAGGAGAGAGAGGAAAATGTTAATGAAGAAAACATGACATTAGAACAGTTGAGGGAGACGTTTCGTCAAGAAAGAGATAGAGAAAGAGATCTGGTGGAGCAACACGAACCAGACTCGCAAGACAGAACGCCACTTTGATGCAGGAAAATCGTCAACTTAATGAAGAGAGAACGGTCAACAATTTGCGAGCAGGGGATTCAGACTCAAGGACAAGGACAAGCTCATCAGCAAGAAGGCATTTACGTCATAGAGACGATGTGCTTGAAAATAATGAAGACTAAGAGAGAAGGGAAGAGGAAAGAAGAAAACGAAGAAGGAGATGCCGAAGAGAAAGTAGCGAAGAAATAGAATTGAGGAGAGCATTGGAAGAAATTAGATGGGAAAATCAGAGGTGAAGATTCGAAGAGGAAAGGAGACGCAAGGAATAAAAATATACGAGGAACAAAGGAGACACGAATACGGAAGGAGACACGAAGAGGAAGGGAGACGCGAGGAAGAAAGAATATATGATGAAGAAAGGAGGCGTGAAGGTGAAAGGAGGCGCGAAGAAGAAAGAAGAAATGCACCTGAAGAGGGTGGAGGAAATTTAAATCAAGCGGTTTTGGACGAATTGCGAGACATGAGGATGCTGATAAACAATTCGCGAAGAGGAGGACGAGTGCAACTAGCAGAAGCAATAGAAGAAGCAGATAAATCTCCATTTACCTACGAAGTATTGCAAGCAAGGATTCCCGCGAGATGTACGTTGCCAACCTTCGGAAGCATATTCAGTGGATCAGAAAGTGCAATACAATACTTGAAGCAGTACACTCTCTCGCTAATGCAATGGGGACGAAATGACGCGGTGATGTGTGAGTACTTTCCCGCGAGTTTGACAGGAGAGGCATTGGCTTGGTTCGATGGGTTGTCAGAAAGGTCTATTTCCTCGTTTAGAGACTTATAGAGGATATTTCTAACAACTTACATAAGTAACAACATGTTGAGGCCGGGAATTGAGACCTTGTTTAACCTGAGACGAAGACCTGGAGAGAGCCTACGAAGTCTTGTGACGAGGTGGAGGAGTGTATGCAGTGAACTCGCTGGAAGAGTTGACGAGAAGAATTTTATTTTGGCTTTCGTGAATGCCTTAGTCCCAACTGATCTCCTATATACCCAAATATTCATAATTCGAAATTCATTGACTATGAATGAATTGAGGGAGTACCAGGAGGAGTACATAGCTCTGGAGGAAAAATAAAGATAAGTTAACGAAGTCCCACCAGTTCCATCAAAGGAAGGAGCTTCGCGTCTCTTACCACGAATGACACATGCAGTCGAAAGCGACTCGAAGTACGAAAAAGGAGAACCTTCAAATGAAAATCAAATAAAGCTAGTAGTGTTATCAAGCGGAGACCCGGAATTGATCAATCGAGAGTATAGAGGATACGAAGAGCCGAGGCAGAGAAATTATGATCAGCGAGGTAATAATTCGGGAGAACAGCGAAGAGGTAACCAAAATCAAAGATTCGGAGAACGGATGCCAAATGCACTAGCATTCGAAGATGTAAAGCTTCCCCGACTTAATACGACTGTGGAGAAAGTTTGGGAGGCAATTGTGTTAACTGAAGAAATTCTTATCCCTCCGAATATGGGAATGGAACCGCCACCAGGAAGGAAAAGTCATGAGTTTTGCAGGTATCATCGTTTTCATGGGCACCATACTAATGACTGTAGAAACGTCCGAAGAATGATACTTCGTCTAATAGATTAGGGAAAATTAACTCACTTTTTGGAAAACCAAGCATTACCGCCCCCACCCCCACCTCGTGAAAATAATCAAAATCAGCAAGCTGTGCCGGTTTATCAAATTGAAATAAATAGAGGAGCACAAAGACTAAATTGTAACTCCATAATACATTCTGCGAAGAGCATTGAGAATTTTCATGATAACGTATTGAGAAGGGTGCATAAGAGAGATTTTAATGGGAACGAAATATTTAGTGTTGCGAAGAAAGGACCATTGGAAGAATGGCAGAAAAGGGCAATATCGTTTTCAGCTCTAGATGCACCCGAGGGAGGGGCTTCGCATACAGATCCATTGGTCATAACTTTAACCTTCGAGAAGCATTCGCGATGGGAGGATGATCCCACTAGAGACAGGAAGACATGGGCAATGGACATGATCTTAGTGGATACTGGGAGTTCGGTCAATATTCTCTTCTATCACCCGTTCAAGACCATGGGGTACAAAGATTCTGACCTCATGCCATCCACTTATAACATATACGGGTTCAATAGAGTTGCATCGATACCAAAGGGTGAGTTAGTTGTGAAGATCTTCACGGGGGAGTTGGAAACCGAAGTCACCGTTTGTGTGGTAAATGTAGATTCGCCCTACAATGCCCTCATAGGCAGGGAGTTGCATCTACCTTTCATCAAGCAATACAGTTCCTAATGCCAAGCGGAATAGGCGAGATAAAAGGAGATGTAAAGTATGCGTGATATTGCATCGAGAAGGACTTCCATAACTACGAAGAGAGGCTAAAAAAGAAGAAGGAACAGAAGAAGAGAGTGTTAGAGGCAAAGAAGGAAGAAGAGTTAATGGTATACATGGCCAAAGCGAAAGAAGGATGGGTAATACCAAGTGAAAAACCCTAAAAAGAAGGAGGCCCCTTATAGAAGTTAAAAGAACCATCTCCACTCGGATAGCCAATCATGAAATTCGCATCAGTAGAACCCACGAAGGAAGTAAATTTAGGAAATGGCGAAGAACCGAAAATAATGAAGATTGGAACGAAGATGGAGGTGGATGAAGAGGAGAGGTTGATAAAATTGTTATGAGAATATCATGATGTATTTGCGTGGGTATGAATGAAATGCCAGGGATTGATCCATTAGTTGCGTGCCAAAAATTAGATTTGAATCCTGGAATAAAACCGATAAGACAGAGGATACGAAAAATAACATCTTCCTATCTTGAGCAAATAGAAGTGGAACTTCAGAAGATGATGGACTCGGGAATTATAAGACCGGCGAAGTATCCAGACTGGATCGCAAATATGGTGATAGTACCAAAGAAAAACAATGGGATACGAATTTGTATTGATTTAAGTGACTTGAATACAGCTTTCCCGAAAGATAGCTTCCCTTTACCAAATATACCGCAAATAGTGGAGTCAGCATCGGGATATCGCAGGCTCTCATTGATGGATGGGTACTCAGGTTACAATCAAATACCACTCGCAGAAGAGGATCAAGAGCATACAACATTCTTTGCTCCAAGGGGATTGTATTGTTATACAAGAATGCCATTTGGGTTAAAAAACGCAGGAGCCACATACCAGCGAATGGTAAAAAAAATCTTCGCCAAATGGGTACACACGAAATTGGAAGTCTACGTTGATGATATGCTCGTAAACACTAAGGAATCTGGAGATCATGTAGAAGATTTGAAGGAAATTTTTGAACAAATGAGAGCATACAAGATGAAGATAAATCCCGTGAAGTGTATCTTTGGGGTTGAATCAGCAAAAAATTTGGGTCATATAATTTCAAAAAAGGGGATTGAAGTGGATCCAACTAAATTTAAAGCCATACTAGATATGCCATCCCCGGCTACCATAAAAGACGTGCAAAAACTGAACGGACAGTTAGCAGTCTTACGGAGGTTTATTTCAAGATCCTCGGACAAATGTAAACACTTCTTTGGCATATTGAAGAAATGAGCGAAGTTCACATGGACACAGGAGTGTGAACAGGCGTTGCAAAATATAAAGGAATATCTTATCAAATTATCTATCCTACAAAAACCAGAACCCGGAGAAAAATTATTGATTTGTCTCGCAGCTACATCAAATGCCCTAAGCGCAGTTTTACTTCGTTCAGATGAAGGAGTAGAAAAACCAATTTTTTATATTAGTAAAACTTTCAACTCTGCTGAGAGAAATTATCCAAAGATTGAGAAGTTGATTTTAGCTCTGGTAAATGCGGCACAGAAGTTACGAACTTATTTTCAAACTCATAAAGTCAAGGTGCTGATGAGGATTCCCATAGAATCTTTTTTTAAGAACACAAAGAGAGTAGGAAGAATCGAAAGATGGAACACGCAGATTGATCAATTCGGGTTAAAATATGAAGTACAAACTTCCACGAAGTCACACATAGTTGCTGAATTTCTAGCTGAATTTCCCTCGAAAGAAGATGAAGGAGTAGAGGAAATGATGGATATGGAAGAAGATCGCCCAGACACGGAGGACTTACTCAAGGAGAATCATCCACGAAGATGGGAAATATTTGTCGATGGGTCTTCAAACAGTTCAGGTGGAGGCATGGGAATAGTTTACACTTCGCCAGGAGGCGCGAGAATAGTTTATTGCTTTCGATTAGAGTATAAAGCAACTAATAATGAAACAGAGTATGAGGCGATGGTGCACGCTTTAAGGATATCTAATGAAATAGAGTTAGAAGAAATAATAATAACTAGTGATTCGCAATTGGTGGTTCGGAAGATCGAAGGAAGATATAACGCAAGTGACTCCATGATGCATAAGTACTTACAACTCATGAAAGAATATTCTTCTCGAATACCAAGTGTAATCTGGAGGCACGTATGCAGAGGAAATAATAGACATGCTGATGCTTTAGCTTTCATAGCTTCAATGATAATCGACTCCCCGATTAAACATATTCGTATCGAGCGACTAATGCAACCATCAGTGAACAAAGAAGATGAAGATACAAAGATCATGCTTGTCGAAAATGAAGAAGTGGAAACAGTATTAGTGACGAAGATTGGAGAACTCCACTTTATAAATATTTGGTGAAAGGAGATTTACCTCATGACAGGTTCGAGGCGAATAAGATTAAGAGTAGAGCGACGAATTATGAATTACGAGAAGGAATATTATATCGAAGATCATTCCTAGGCCCGTTGCTGAGATGTCTGTCGCAAAAGGAAGGGATTGAAATAATGAAGGCAGTACATTATGGTGATGCTGGCAATCACAGTGGTACAAGATCTTTAGCTCATAAAACCAAAGCACAAGGGTATTTTTAGCCACATATGGATAATGACGCGAAGAATATTGCCACAAGATGCGAAGCATGCCAAAGATTCGGAAACGGATACACGCACCAGCTATGAGTCTAAACTCAGTATTAAGTGTCTGGCCCTTCGCTATGTGGGGCATAGATATTGTGGGACCATTCGTGACTGGGACTAAACAACGAAGATATTTAATCGTGGCAATAGATTATTTCACGAAGTGGGTCGAAGATAAAGCCTTACAGCATACTCGTGATGGTGATGTATACGACTTCATCCTTGAGCACATCATATGTAGATTCGGGATTCCATCCCAAATCGTCTCTGACAATGGAAAGCAGTTTGAAGGAGAAAATGTGACAATGTTGTTTAACGCGTTCAAAATCCAGTCAGGGAAGTCAACTCCGGTATACCCACAGAGTAATGGGCAAGCAGAGGCGACGAATAAGACAATAACTACCACATTGAAGAAGAAGTTAGAAGGTCATCACAAAGGATGGTGTGAGCAGGTTCCAAATGTGTTGTGGTCCTATCGAACAACAAGACGAGATGCGACAGGAATGTACTCTTTATGCTTAACATATGGAGTAGAGGCAGTGTTACCCACCGAGATAATAATTCCCACGACTAAGCAATAAGCATGGAGAAAATGATACAATTCAGATCTGATTCTTGCGAAGTTGGACGTCTTGGAGGAGAACATGGAAACAACACTTCGATATATGACCTACTATCATCAAAGGTTATCCCGAGAATATAATAAAAAAGTAAAGGAGTGAAGCTTCATACCAGGAGAATTGGTGTTGCGAGAGATCCCGCCTTATCAAAAGGGGTCAGGAGGAAAATTGGAGCCCACATGGGAGGGTCCATATATTGTGAAGAGAGTTGTGGGTAATGGAGCTTACAAACTTGCAGACTGCCAAGGAAAAGATACAGATGACGAAGGAAACATAATATATGGCGAAGTGGAGAGGCAAGGCTGAAGACTGGATCATCCTTGGAATCCAATCTATATCAAAAAATATTATTCGTAGTTTGTATCGAATGAATAAAGAAAAAAGATATGTACTCATCAACAATTCAGATATATAATGAAGTATCTTTTCAAAATACTCACGAAGAAAATATCAATTCAGGCAAAATAAGACCTAATCAGTAGGCGAGTAAGACCTCGCTAGGGGGCTGATAAGACCCACGAAATAAAATAGTTTCTATGGAAACTTAAACCCTTCGCCTAGGAAGGCTGAGGACTCGCAGCGTGCACCTTAGTTCGTACGAAAGTGCAAGACGCACATATGTAAGTCCTAACGCACGTTGTGTTGGAAAACTCTAAGAGATATTAAATAGGGGCAGTGATAAGACCTATCCGCCGATCGTTCACGTACGCGGACAAAAAGGGAGGTAGAAGAAAGGTACGCGTACCACTACCTTTATATACCAGCGGATGGGCTTTGACCCGTTCCTGAACCGTAACCCACAAAAGAATAGGATTTTCTTAATCCAAGGTTTGCACACTTAAAGGATCAGTACCGTGCAGTAAAGGAAAGTAAGAAGAACTTCAACACCTTAATTTCCCTTGGAAAGAAGGAAAGAGAAGGAAAAAATAAATTAACCCAAAAAAAAAATCAACCGTTACTTGCCCCATCTCAAGTTATATACAAATGGGGTAGATCCAAGCTTGTTACCAAGAGGCGAACTGTGCAGAGAGATTCTCATGCAACTTTTCCGGTTGATATTTGTGAAATGTACCAGTAGTATAATCATAGTAATGATGATACTCAGGGTTAATAGAATTTTTTGAATTCCTTTTCTTATGACCAAGAAAAGACTTTTTTTGACAATTAGAACCTACACCGAACTCATCAGACATCTTTTTATCGATTTCACATGAGTTGGTAGTAAGTCTAGTTCGTACATCATGAACAGGTACATACCTTTTATCAGAACGATTCTTATTCTTAATCGACTGAAGTTTTTCTAAGAATCTAAAAACGTTTTCAAATGCTCTAAATAGATCTTTGTCAATCAATCCATCACGATAGTATTCCTCAAATAGATTAAGAGTTAACCTAGTGAGATTCCATATCTTTGAGCGTTGACCACGTTTTTTCAAGCTTCCTTTCTTAGAAGAACTTTTAATTTTTTTATCTAAATTGTTTCTTATCATCTAAATTTTCCAAAGTCTTAGATGGAACGAGATTATCACGAGAAACCAGAGTTTTAGTCCATAATAATCTCAGAACAATCTTTAAGAATTCTGGCGTGCGTTACAGATGCCAAGAGAAAGTTTCCCAAAGAAATTTCCCATGGGGACAAACTTTAAGGATCAGTCAAACACAAACTTATCAGGTTTATAGTGTTTGCCTGCTCTGATACCAATTGAAAAAGCGGGGGTACAACAACCTCACCCAATATTTCGCTTAGCAATCTGTATGGACTAACTCCAATATACTTTCAAGAGAATCAACTAGACAGTCAGACTAATTCTAAAGAAAAAGTATATCAAAGAGTTATATCCCAATTTCTCAATTCAATCCGCAATCAAACAAATAAGAATTTGCGAGCCTGGTTGAATACAAGAGAAATAACTTGAACGGTACCAAAGACCAATGTTCAAGGATCAATCAATTTTAATCAACAACCAAAGGTTGGATTTACCAATTGATCGATTCAACGCACAACCTGTGATATTTCAATTATATAACAAAATATAATGCAGAGAAGAAATAGCAAAGACACCATAAGTTTTGTTAACGAGGAAACCACAAATGCAGAAAAAACCCGGGACTTAGTCCAGATTTGAACACCACACTGCATTAAGCCGCTACAGACACTAGCCTACTACAAAGCTAACTTCGGTCTGGACTATAGTTGAACCCTAATCAATCTCACACTGATTCAAGGTACAGTTGCGCTCCTTACGTCTCTGATCCCAGCAGGATACTATGCAATTGATTCCCTTAGATGATCTCACTCACAACTAAGAGTTGCTACGACCCAAAGTCGAAGACTTGATAAACAAATCTGTCTCACACAGAAAAGTCTATTGGAATAGATAAATCTGTCTCCCACTGAAATACCTACGAGTTTTGTTCCGTCTTTTGATAAATCAAGGTGAACAGGAACCAATTGATAACCCAGACTTATATTCCCGAAGAACAGCCTAGTATTATCAATCGCCTCACAATAATCGTAATCGATTAACGAAACAAGATATTGTGGAATCACAAACGATGAGACAAATGTGTTTGTGACTACTTTTCAATCTTACCTATCGGAGATATAAATCTCAAGCCAATCTTACGATTGTACTCAATCACGATAGAAAACAGCAAGATCAGATCACGTAACTACAGAGAAAATAGTTGGGTCTGGCTTCACAATCCCAATAAAGTCTTAAAGTCGTTAACTTACAGGGTTTCGTGAAAACCTAAGGTTAAAGGAGAATCGACTCTAGCTTATACAACTAGTATCATACAGGAGGTGTGGGGATTAAGTTTCCTAGTTGCCAGAGTTCTCCTTTATATAGATTTCAAATCAGGGTTTGCAATGGTTTGCAATCTAAGTTACCTTGGTAACAAAGCATTCAATATTCACCGTTAGATGAAAACCTGATTAGATTCAAGCTAATATCTTTCAACCATTAGATCGAACTTAGCTTTATATACACAAATGAAATGTACCTTCATTTAGGTTTGAGTGACCGTACCTAAACGTGTACACTTAGTCGGTTCAACAATAGTTGACCAATGGTTATCCATATGAGCACTTTCATATCAACCTTATTCATCTTTACCATAACTAGTTCAAATGACTCAAACGAATTAGTTAGAGAGTTATTCAATTGCTTAGATCTCATAGAAGTATACAAGACACAATCGAAGCAAAATCGATTTTGATTCACTCGAATCAATTCATGAACATTATAGCACGGTTTGCAAAGATTGCATTCCTTATTATATATTAATGTTTTAGTTCATGAACAAACCGATTTTAGAAAGTAACCTCCTTAAGTATGCAAACGGGTACGCATACTTAAGTACCCGTATTTAGTTTGTTTTTTACTTCAAACTCCAGCAGAAATTCACGGACGTGAAAATTCCACCAGTATGCGTACGGGTACGCATACTGTAGCAACTCAAAAAAAAAAAATCTCGGGTTTAACTTAACCCATTAGTCGAATACTGCACTTTGAGTGCCTATAATTATGATACCATGCATTTTAGCACTGAAGCTGGCCCCAATAAAATATGTTTGTTCCTCGATAGAATGGTTTGTCTTAAACCAAACCTTGGGTGCCCAAATAAAGCTTCATGCACCAAGCCACCTCATATGTACACATGTTGAGGAGGAAAGGCATCAGGGCATTTCAGTAATTTTCTTTGAGGTTAAAATAATGTACATAGAAAGGAAGGGAGGGGACGTTTTTATTTTTCCAGGGTTCTCTTTCTCTTCTTCCCCTCTCATTTGCTTTTATCACTAAGATTTCTCTGAGAAACAGAATAATGAACTTTAGAAATTGTTCTTAAATGTTAAGAATCGAAGAGTGTTATAGCTAGAGAATCATCATGCTATTGTTGTTGTAGAGATGAAGATGCAATGGAATTAGGGATTTTACAATGGAATTATTGTTTAGCAAACTTTATGGATTTTCATTATGATCCATGTACTTTGGCTATATGAGGAAATGGGTTTTAATTATCACCTTGAATCATTGATTTATGGGTTGAATTAGGTGAAACCTTAAAACTAGGGTTCATGTTGGAAATTAGGGGGTTTTATCTAATTCAATGTTAAATCTTTGATTCTTAATTACTATTCAAGCACATGGATTAGTGTCTTTAATCTCTCTAAATTCATGATTAAATTTATATTATTACTCTGCTACTTCTCTAAATTAGATATCTGTGGTATTTTGGTGTAAATTGGTTTTTCATGCAATTTAATTAGTGTATGGTTGATCGTTTTAGTTGCATGAATATACTTATGCTGATTTATGTTATACATGCTTTATTCTCATATGAAATGAGTTTTGGTTAATTGGTGGGTTCACTACTGGAAGTTGGTGAAGATGAGAATTGGTTTTGCTAATCCTTGAATTGTATGTGAATCTATTCAAGTACAAAAATGATGTGTTTAACTTATGAAATGCATGCTATGAATTGTATATTTATTGGGTTTGTGTGAGAATGGAAGGCATGTTGAAGAAGTGTATAAAATGGTTTGATTTCAAATCAAGAAAGTCTCTAGATTTTAAATTTCTAATGTGTCCTATAATTGTTTGTTGAAATGTCTCAAAGAATTACTATTAGTAGCATGATTGTAGTTCCATGATGGAACCTTTATACTTGTTTAAAGACACCATGACATGGGTTAACCTCAAGTTGAACTAGATAGTTATAGGTAATTATCCAACTACTTTTGGAAGCTACTTCTCGTTGATTTTGGATGAATGCCTAGGAAGATATACATGCTCTAGTGTATGCAATGAAAAGCAAAAAAATGATTAGTTTCCTACAATTGCGTGGACAACCTTTTCGGAGGCCAGTTTCAGTACATTTTTATTGGAATTTTGTCAATACTTTCTTCACGAGAAATGTTTGTATCGATCTCCTCTATAATCTGTTAAAACAGCGTGATGTTTGGAATTATATATTAGAAATTACAGCTTGAAACGTACGTGTAGTCGCAGCTGATTTTTCCTGAAGGCAGCACCTGACACAGTCTTGTCTTGTGATTTTGAACCATTTACACTTTGAATTTTGCATGAGTTCCTTCTAGGAAGTTGTAGAGGGTTGTGAGAGCTTTCGGGAAAGGTGTAGCATGCTTGATTCAGTTCATTAATTTAGGAGTTATCGCATTGCAAAAACAGCATGTTGGTGCTGAAATTTCTGGAAAACGGCTTTGTTGGGATTTTTCTCATGGTGTGTTCCCACATTTTTGAACAACTTAGAGCATGAATTAGCCCAGGACTTGAAACAAGAAGTTTTAGATATTTATGAGAACTTTTTGGTGAATAAAGTAATTAAGAGATTTTGTATTGCATTAAGGTATATGTTTTTAGCATGTGAATGACTCTTGATATATACTGTGTGAGTAGGGAAGAAATTCCAAATAATTCTTATTTTGCAAGCATTTTATTTAGTATAAGAACCATGATAGATCCTTGAGTTTGGTTTACTTTGTGTACATGACTTATCCATTCTGAATTTGGTATGTATGTGTGTATGGTTGTCGTCTTTGGTGGCACAGCCAGGTGAAATGTTAATAACTTGGTGCTTTTAATCTGATTATTGATAATAAAATGTGTCATGAAATTATATTTGAGTCATGATATTGTCATTTATAAACAAGTGTTGGACACATAATACCTTAGTGTGCATTCATAAATTGTTTCCACAATACAATAGTGTAGATGTTGCCTTTACTGGGCATATCATAACATGATTACGGATGAGGAATATGTAATCATTTGGTCGATGGATTGTCATAATAAAGGGATAGTAGTACCCTTGTATAACCTATCATTTTTATAAGATTTATTGACATATTTGTTTGTCGTCTCCAATTCAATTTCTTGGTTGCAGTAATGGTTAGGGAATCGGGGCTTTGGTTTATATTTAATAGTGGGTGCAAATGCAGAATTTATTCTTTACATTCACCCATTCATGACCTTATTATTTTAGTAAATGAGAAAGTGGCAATCTAATGGTGCTTGTGGTAGGGGTGTTTTTTTGGATAGTTAAAGAACGGAAGTGTTGTCCAGATAATGTTTTGGGTACTTGCCAAATGTAAATGTATGGCGACATGTATAAAACAAAAATAGTCTACTGTTGAGTTTAAGCTGCAGGTACAGGTACAGACATGGATGTTTTACATCCTGTCATTTATTGATGTTCTTCAACGTGCAAATCTGCTTAAGAGATGATTGCTATCCAATTGGGATAGTTCAGATCATCTAGTAAGAGATAATCGCTACCATAATGAGTAGTTCGTATTATCTTAATAAATATACGACGAACTACGGTCGTGCTTGATCCTTTCGAGCAACGGAGAGGGTACGTAGGCAGTCGGTATGCGGTTCAGCACAACTCCGCAAGGTTGTTCATATCGTCTGAACAGGGGTTGTTGCTGCTTTAAAGTTCATACCTTCCATTCAGAGATAATTGTAACCTTGGCAGTAAGAGGTAGTTGCAGTCAATTTCATTGGTTGTTCATACTACCTAGTGAGACGAGATGATTATTACCATCTGAGGTAATTCATATCATTTGTCTCAGTACTTGAGAAGGGATAAGGGATGGTTACTGCCTATGATGGCAGTTCATACCATCAATATGGAAATCGCTAACTCCTTTGAGTAGTTCATATCATTTGAAAAAGATGTTCTTTTGAGCTTGACTGAGTATTGTGAGTTTGCCAGGCCCACTGGGGCCCCCCACCTACGGGTGGCAACCCGGAAGACCGATAGCTGTAACGGTAGCTGGTATCTGACTACCTGACATTGGCAACTGGCCATCCGCCAGGCCTTAAATGTCCCCCCACCTACGGGTGGCAACCCGGAAGACTGTTAGCTGTAACAGTGGCTAGTATCCTACTACTATGGCAAGAGATACAATGTATCCTCACGGTAGAAAGATGGAAATCATTTATCCGCTTGAATGATCCTTATAAAGTTGGGAAATCTTATGGGATTTCTGAGTATTATGGTATGGGACATATGCTCAGAGAATCCGAAAAAATATGACAGCCCTATTTCTCGAGTGACGTAACGGGAAGTTGGAGCTTGCCAAGCGGGTCATAACCCGACCCATTTGGAGCAAAATTTCTTGGTCCGTCACACATACTTACCCGGATTTCCAACAACCGCCAGTACGCGTACGGGTACGCATACTTTAGGTTCCCGGTTTTTGACTTTTACACAAATGTGAGAACACACTATGTTTATATCCAAACATGGTTACTTGTTCTAAACTCTCATTTCAATCGTTGAAACTTTCTTAGAGGATGTGAAAATAGTTGTTATCCACAAACTATTTTCATCAAAGCGATTTTCAAGTTATTGAAATAATCAATATGACTTTCGTCACGAGTAAAGATGAACTTGTATAAAGCGAAAGCTTACCAACACATATTTCGAGAAATAGATAAGCGAGATAAACTCGGCTCGAAATACCATATGTGTATAATTGAAGTCTATATAACAATACGACTTTTGTCTCAAAATAGGAGATAGAATCGATAGACTTTTGAGCTATAGATAAGTTCAAGTCACCATATACCTTTTGTTGATGAAGTTCCACAAGTTCCCTTGAGTAGTTCTTCGTCTTCATTCGGTGAACGCCGTGGAGTCTAAAGATTAACTACACTTAATCCTAATCCGAGACTTAGCTATAAGTAGACTAGAAATCAAGACTTATAGTTTTTGCAACTAAACTTGACAAACAAGCTTGAGATAACAACGCTTGCGAGTTCAACCGAGCAATGCTCTAACATTCTCAAGTTAAGTCTTAGCTATATCAAACCTTCTTTCTTCAATCACTATTCAAGAAGGTGTTATGGATACCCGAGTATGGGTTGGAAGTGATCATGGTCAATATAAGGTTAAGGGTGAAATTAGAGATGAAGTGGATCAAGGTAAATCGGATTTTCCAACTAATATTGTTTGGAGCCGTGAATACCCTCACAAAATCAATTCTTTCCTTTGGCTTCTTTTTCATGATCGAATAATAACGGCGAATAAAATTTTAAGAATATGTATGGATGTCTCTAGTGAATGTTGTTTTTGTGAAGAAAATACTGCAACGAGCTCGCACTTGTTCTATGAGTGTTGGAGAATCTGGAGAATATGGGATTACTTTGTTGAAGGGTGCCACTTTCGTTGGACATATGACCCTAGTGTCATTACATCTATAAAAGTTTGGAAGTTTAATTGGGGAGATGAAAGACTTAGTTGAATATGGAATAACATCCCGGGTGCTATATGGTGGTGCATATGGAAAGAGAGAAATACAAGAATCTTTGATAACAAAAAGAAAACTTTGATAAGCCTCATTAGAGATATCAAATTATAAGTGTTCTTTTGGGAGGAATCGACCACAAAGATGTTCGGGCTTACGACAAATATGGTGATTTCTCTATGGGATTCCTTATACCGGGTTCCATAATTTTTGCTTCTTTTCTTGGGTAGCTGAATCCCCTTTCGGTTCCCTTTTTTTTCTTCGGTTGTAATTGAAAATGCGGGGGTACAACAACCACACCCAATATTTCGTTTGGCAATCTGAATAGACAAACTCCAATATACTCTCAAGAGAATCAACTAGTCAGTTAGACTCAATCTAGAGAAAAGTATATCAAAGATTTTATATCTCTATCTATCAATTCAATCTGCAATCAGCAAATAGGAATTTGTGAGCCCGATTGAATATAAGAGAAATAACTTGAACGGTATCAAAGACCAATGTTCAAGGATCAATAAATTTCAATCAACAACAAAAGGTTGGATTTCCCAATTGATCGATTCAACGCACAACTTGTGATATTTCAATTATATAACAAAATATAATGAGTTAAAGAAATAACATAGACACAAGAAGTTTTGTTAAGGAGAAAACCGCAAATGCAGAAAAACCCCGGGTCCTAGTGCTAGTTTGAACACCACACTGTATTAAGCCGCTACATACACTAGCCCACTACCAATGAACTTCGGACTGGACTGTAGTTTAAAACTAATCAATCTCACACTGATTCAAGGTACAGTTGCGCTCCTTACGTCTCTTAACCCAGCAGGATACTACGCACTTGATTCCCTTAGCTGATCTCACCCACAACCAAGAGTTGCTACGACCCAAAGTCGAAGACTTGATAAACAAATCTGTCTCACACAGAAAAGTCTATAGGAATAGATAAATATGTCTCCCAAAGAAATTCCTACGAGCTTTGTTCCGTCTTTTAATAAATCAAGGTGCACAGGTACCAATTGATAAACCGGACTTATATTCCCGAAGAACATCCTAGTATTATTAATCACCTCACAATAATCTTAATCGTATGGTAGTGAAACAAGATATTGTGGAATCACAAACGATGAGATGAAGATGTTTGTGACTACTTTTTATCTTGCCTATCGGAGATTAAATCTCGAGCCAATCTTAAATAAGATAGTACTCAAACACGATAGAAACGGCAAGATCAGATCACGCAATTACAGAGAAAATAGTTGGGTCTGGCTTCACAATCCCAATAAAGTCTTTAAGTCATTAACCTACAGTTTTTTTGTGAACAACCTAAGGTTAAAGGAGAATCGACTCTAGCTTATACAACTAGTATCACACAGGAGGTGTGGGGATAAGGTTTCCCAGTTGCTAGAGTTTTCCTTTATATAGTTTTCAAATCAGGGTTTGCAATCTTAGTTACTTTGGTAACAAAGCATTCAATATTCACCATTAGATGAAAACCTAATTAGATTCAAGCTAATATCTTTCAACCGTTAGATCGAACTTAGCTTGTTATACACAAATAAAATGTACCCTCATTTAGGTTTAGTAACCGTACCTAAACGTGTACACCAATTTGGCTCAACCGTAGTTAACCGAGGTTAGCTATATGAACACTCTCATATCAACTTTATTTATCTTAACCATAACTAGTTCAAATAACTCAAATGAAACTAGTTAAAGAGTTGTTCAATTGCTATATTCTCATAGAAGTATACAAGAACACAATTGAAGCAAAATCGGATTGATTCACTCGAATCAATTCATGAACATTATAGCCACGGTTTGCAAAGAATGCTTTCCTTAAGTAGACTAGAAATCAAGACTTATAGTTTTGATCACTAACATTACAAACAAGCTTGAGATAGCAACGCTTGCGATTTCGACCGAGCAGTGCTCTAACAATCTCCCCCTTTGTTAATTTTAGTGACAAAACTAACAATACATATGTATTACAAAATAAATAGACTTTGTAGCTTGTCATCCAAATGCTTGATCTCCTTGGTTCTTCAACATTACTCGAAATCTTCATCACTTCCAAGTACTCCAATGATTCCAAATGTGTTCAATTCCGCATCATTGTTGTTGAAGATCCGTAGATATAACAATGAGAAAACAGTTGCTCTCAATCATTGTTATACAATTTCATAGTATAATTTATACAACATCAAAGTCCAATTGTATCACAACTTCGAAAACAATACGATGGTGATATGTATCACTCCCCCTTAGTCAATACTTTATCTCAACATGAAAATCACTCCCCCTTACATAATGATCCGTAAACCATATGTATTTGTAGTGTGAACTACACATTAATTCTCCCCCTTTTTGTCAATATAAATTGGGAAAGGTACGAAAACTAGTGGGATCATAATGAAATTCTCATAGAGATTCTTCATGACTAAAAGAAAACATATCAACTTTGTTTCGCTGATTTCACATAGTCGAAACTTAGTGTATTCATCAAGGAGTTTATAAAGATATAAGAAAACTCCTACAATATTCCACAGCCGCACTCCCCATAAAGATTTGGCAATAAAGCACAAGTTCAATTAAGAACTCTCCCCCATATAATGTCATTCCTGAAAGAACAACAAGAGCGACCTTACTTTTACAAGAAAATAAGGATTTCTTTGGACATTAACAAATCACATAAGAATATGAATTTGTATCCAAAAATCTCAATTGAATTAACCACAAGAAAAGTGATCAATTCAATTGGTCATGCTCAACATAAGAAAACTTACGGAGCAACACAGTATATGCACAAACATGTGGATCAGGGAAGGACTAATACTGCGGAATAATCAAAGATTCATTCTATTTTTCATCACTATTTGCACAATTGATGTGAATTTTAAGTTGTAGTGAAAGTGGTGAGTAAAGTTCGTTCAACTCGGGCTTGTGAAGGATTTTTGAAAATTAAATAAAATTGTTTCAATAATAATAAGAAAATACCGAAACTTTGGATTCCACCATTGACCAATTATTTGATAAATTCTAATCAATATTCATGCAATATTTTTCTTTAAGTTGACTCTAATATTTGCCTCTAATTTGGTTCTTGAAGTAATAATTGTAAGCACGAAGCATGAAACATCAAAAGTATTAAAACTAAGCATGTCCCATCAAAACGCTTCACAACTACTCAATAAAAACCAATTTTTCTTTTAAATTCTATGCAAAAAATCATGTAAAATAATTGCAATAAATAATAAAAATAGAATTATACCACTTTTCATGGAACAATGGCTTCCTCCGTCGCCTCGGCTAAGGGGTTTAGCTCCTCATATTAATCTCTTGCTCAAAATACATCTTTGGTGTTCAAAAGTTGATTAAAAGAGTGAAAAGTTCTAAACAGCGGGTTCTGTAACTAATATAATTGTTACAGAACCTATTTCTACAGAGAAACCGTTGCGAACTGAAGATAACTGTTGGAAAAATTGTTACAAAAGGTTTAAAATTTGAAAGTTACGGTCACAGAATCTGCGACTTTCTTTTTCTGCTGTTTATATTCTTCGTCTTCTCCGGCAACAGTTTGCACCAGCAGAAACGTGTTTTCTTCCAATGATTTTTCTAGCTTCTCTAAGGCTCTAAACTTCCCCTAACTTCTTCCTATTCTTCCTAGGACTCTAACCAACCCTTTTATACATAGTAGAGCAAAGAAAATTCGAGAATAACTTTGGTTTTTTTCCTCCACAGCACGTTACGTTATTTCCCTTTTGATTTCTGTTTCACGTGTACTCAGTCAATCCAAGCTGTCCAAACTCCTCCCTTGATAGAAACAAGTCTTTAATAAGAGTTTCCTTCCTCTTCTTCACGTAAATTTCCAAAAATAAACCAAGAAACTTCCCAAAAATAGAACGTGATATTTTAACAATTTTTCGCTTCCAATTCGAGTTCTAGCCACTTTGGATCCATTCCAACACCCTTACCTTGCCTGTTAGGTCCATAGGAACAAACCCTATCAAATTCAGACCTTTAATCTCCATAAAAATCGATCAAAAATTCATCCCAGAAATCGTCTGTAAGTGAAGAGAATTCCCGCCATTTTTTTGTTTTTGAAAACGTGAAGAAATTTGTCCTCCCCCTATCCAGTCTCGGTCTGTGCTTAGCAGCTGCTTGGAAATGGGTTACCCCTTATCCAAAATAAGAGTCCGAATAGCAAATGTCCTCCCAGGAGCCTTTAACAACTTTTCGAGCCAATTTCGCCGCAAAAGCCTATTTTTCCAAAATACACCTACAAGGGATAAAATACCAAAATTAGTGCAAAAATGGGTACTAACACTATACATAAAAGAGATGAAAATAGACACATAAATGCGTCTATCAACAATGACATATAATAGACTTAATCTTTGTAAACAAAAGTTCATCCTTTCTTCCATCAATATTTGCATAATGACATAAAAGGCTTAACTTTTGTAGTCAAAATTTTATTCTATCTTTTATCAATACATTCATACTGACATATAATAGAGTTAACTTTTGAATAAGTACATCTGTACTTATTTAGCAATTTTAATTGAAAGATAGAATCATTCAAGGCTAAAATACCATAAAAGTTATTACAACCATTAATGTCAACATAAGAAGTTTAACAGATAAAGCAAGTAACAGAATCACTAGAGCAGAGATCAATCACTTCTTCCATAAAAGTATTTACCAATTTCATAAAATTTCTCGATTAGATATGGATGTTCTGCTTTAGCATACTCCATCTGCTCTTTCATGTAATCAACTTCATCTTGAAGACGGACAAGTTCAGAGTTTGCAGCTGCAGAAGTACTTGCTAGGGAACTGGTTGTAGATTGCTTCATCTTTTTGATGCTTGCCTTACTCAGAACCTTTGGACCATCAATCTCAGATCCAAAAGGAGTGATGTTAAAGTGACTGCAAATCCTCGTGCTGAGGCAAGGAAAGCCTGGAGTTTTCTTTGAAGTCTGTTTCACACTTATCATCTGATTAACAATAAGCCCACAGAAATCAATGTCTCTTCCTTCAATAATATAATAGACCAATTCGGCAAGAGACTTGGTCCATAGATTGTTGTCAATAGTGCTTGGCATCATGTTGGCCACAATAAGTTTTGCAGCAACTTTGAGAAACAACCTAGCGCCGCAAACATTAATCTTGCCATCTCTCCGAGAGACATCTCTATTAAAGAGACGATTTGACATCACTTGTGGAGTCAATCTTTCATTCTCAGGAGGAGGAAATCGAGCACTACCAATATGAGTTAAATTCAATAGGTAAGAAATAATATGACGATCCACAGTGAAAGTAATACCTCCTACCATAGTCTTGAACATGCAATTGGCTGGGTCTGTATCATGAATGTTAGCATAAAACTGTGCAATCATATCAATACGAGAAGTTCCTAATGGTTTGCGAATGATGCCCCTGGAGTGATTTTTGAAAAAATCAGTTAAACCATCTACCTCAATTTCTGACTCATCATAGTACTGTTCAAAAATTGGTTGTTTGTTCTTATACTCCAAATAGAGGACACGAGCAGCAGGGTTAATGAACCTGGCACGGATATTGGGGTCATAGAAGGAATTATCCCCATCTTGACCACTTGAATTCCCGGCATGACTAGTTCTCCTATATGTCATTATTAAAAATGAATTCTCAAGAAAGAGTTGAGAAACTTACTTGGTTCGTGAACAGTTGATAATGGTGGAATTCCAAACCGTTGACAGAAACAAAAACAGTTCTTGACCCAACGTACACGAGCTTCTCCTGAGTTCAATGAATAAAACTAAACACAAAATGGTGATGAAATGAATTTAAGGAGAATGAGTGTTCGTGAACCGGTGATTTTTCTTCTTTGTACACGAACATAAGAGATGAAGGAGAGGGAGAAGAAAATGAAGAGGTTCTTCCCTCTTTTATTGTGTCAAACGGTGGACCAGAGCCGGTTCAAGTATGTTCTGGAACAAGAATCAAATCCGTATGGAACAGGGTTCAAAGTGAGTGAAAGGTACGTGTGCGAATTAGGATCCGTCTGGTAAGGCACTAAATAAGGAATTTGGAGTAACAACTAAACAAATGTTTCCTTGATAATTTTCGTATGGTCAAAATGACCAACCAAAATTATGCACACCATGACACCAAGAAAGAGTTTCTTTCCAACAACTCTTACAACTTCCAGTATTGAGAGAAACCCAAGAAACTGTTTTTACAAGTTTTTCAAAGAACTTAAAAACACAAGATAAATTGTGTTCCTGTTTTCTTCGCATCTGACTTATAACACACAGTTTATGCAGATAATCTTTAGTACTGTGAAGGGAAACTCTTTTGACAAAAAGAGACATCCTAACTTCTTCATAAATGAAGATAATACTGCTATCTTGATGAGAAGTATCAGAAATTGGACAATGAATTGATTCATGCTTTGAGGTGATACAATCGAATGACCGAGATTTAAACTCCTCTGGTAATTCGTTCAGTTAGTTATAACTCATGGGATTACATAGAGGAGGAGCACTGCTCTCACTAATTAGTGAATCAATATCAAGCTCAGCATGAATATTATTCATCAAAACTTGATTTAGCATGTCAAGAGATTCTTGTTCATTCTGGAGATAGTGATCAACATCAAAAGATAAGCTTTTAAGTTTCTTTTCAATTCCTGAAAAAACTTCAAGGGATTTTAAACCTGGTAGGGGTTTAGATAGAATTTCTTATATAGATTTAATAAAATCCGACATGGAAGAAAATTATGGAATCCCTGGATCTGGTGGTGCATTTATTGAGATAGCACTTCTGTCCATATTCAAATTCCTACAAACACAGACTTATAAGGTCTTTAATGTGTTTTCCTTCTCTGATACCAATTGAAAATGCGGGGGTACAACAACAACACCTAATATTTTGTTAGGCAATCTGAATAGACAAACTCCAATATACTCTCAAGAGAATCAACTAGACAGTTAAACTCAATCTAGAGAAAAGTATATCAAAGAGTTTTATATCTCTATCTCTCAATTCAATCTGCAATCAGCAAATAGGAATTTGCGAGCCCGATTGATATAAGAGAAATAACTTGAACGGTACCAAAGACCAATGTTCAAGGATCAATCAATTTCAATCAACAACCAAAGGTTGGATTTCCTAATTGATCTATTCAACGCACAACCTGTGATATTTCAATTATCTAACAAAATATAATGCGGAAAAGAAATAACACAGACTCCAGAAGTTTTGTTAACGAGGAAACCGCAAATGCAGAAAACCCCCGCGAACAAGTCCATATTTGAACACCACACTGTATTAAGTCGCTACAGACACTAGCCTACTACCAATGAACTTCGGACTGGACTGTAGTTGAACCCTAATCAATCTCACACTAATTCAAGGTACAGTTGCGCTCCTTACGTCTCTTAACTCAGCAGGATACTACGCACTTGATTCCCTTAGCTGATCTCACCCACAACCAAGAGTTGCTACGACCCAAAGTCGAAGACTTGATAAACAAATCTGTCTCACATAGAAAAGTCTATAGGAATAGATAAATATGTCTCCCACATAAATACCTACGAGTTTTGTTCCGTCTTTTGATAAATCAAGGTGCATAGGAACCAATTGATAAACCAGACTTATATTCTCGAAGAATAGCCTAGTATTATAATTCACCTCACAATAATCTTAATCGTATGGTAGCGAAACAATATATTGTGGAATCACAAACGATGAGACGAAGATGTTTGTGACTACTTTTTATCTTGCCTATCGGAGATTAAATCTCGAGCCAATCTTAAAGAAGATAGTACTCAAACACGATAGAAACAACAAGATCAGATCACGCAACTACAGAGAAAATAGTTGGGCCTGGCTTCACAATCCCAATGAAGTCTAGTATCATATAACTAGTATCATACATGAGGTGTGGGGATTAGGTTTCCTAGTTGCTAGAGTTCTCCTTTATATAGTTTTCAAATCAGGGTTTGCAATCTTAGTTACCTTGGTAACAAAGCACTCAATATTCACCGTTAGATGAAAACCTAATTAGATTCAAGCTAATATCTTTCAACCGTTAGATCGAACTTAGCTTGTTATACACAAATGAAATGTACCCTCATTTAGGTTTAGTAACCGTACCTAAACATGTACACCATGTTGGCTCAACCGTAGTTAGCCAAGGTTAGCTATATGAACACTCTCATATCAACCTTATTCATCTTAACCATAACTAGTTCAAATGACTCAGATGAAACTAGTTAAAGAGTTGTTCAGTTGCTATATTCTCATAGAAGTATACAAGAACATAATTGAAGCAAAATCGGTTTGATTCACTCGAATCAATTCATGAACATTATAGCCAAGGTTTGCAAAGAATGCATTCCTTAATATATAAATGTATTAGTTCATTAGCCAACCGATTTTATAACTTTAACCACTCAACTATGCAAACGGGTACGCATACTTAAGTAGCCGGTCTGAGTTTGGGTTCGCCAATATGCAAACGGGTACGCATACTTAGTTCACTTCCAAATCCCAGCAGAAATTCCCGGACCTATACCTTACGCAAGTATGCGTACCGGTATGTGTACTTTGTACACGGAATTTCACAACTACAAGTACGCATACGGGTATGCATACTTTAGTTCCGGTCATGGATCACATACATGCAAGAATGCACACTATGTTTATAATCCAATCATGGTTAAGTATTCTAAACTCTTATTTCAATCATTGAAACTTTCTTAGAGGATGACAATAGCCGTTTTCACACACTATTAGCATCAAAGCAATTTTCAAGTTATTGAAATAATCATAACGAAACATTCCAAGTCTACACCAAATGATTGTATCACACAAACCAGGTAAGATGTTGCTCGGCGATTTTCACATGATCATCTTTTGACTTTCGTCAAGAATATAAGATGAACTTGGTTGAAGCGAAAGCTTACCAACACATATTCCGAGAAATATGTAAGTGAGTTAAACTCAGCTCGAAATCTCAAATGTGTATAATCAACAACTATATAGTAATACGACTTTTGTCTCAATATAGGAGATAGAGTAGAAATAGACTTTCCAAGTGATAGATGATTTTTAGTCTCCACATACCTTTTTGTTGATGAAGTTCCACAAGCTCTCCTTAGTAGTTCTTCGTCTTCAATTGATGAACGTCGTGAAGTCTAATGCTCAACTACACAATCTATCCTAGTCCGAGACATTACTATAAGTAGACTAGAAATCAAAACTTATAATTTTGATCACTAACATTGACAAACAAGCTTGAGATAGCAACGCTTGCGAGTTCGACCGAGCAGTGCTCTAACAGTAATCATTGGGTAGAGGTACCCCTCTTAAGTGCCTCTTTTTCAATGAATTTTCTACTTGGCCGACAAAAAAAAAAAAAAAAGGTGGCTCATAATATTCGATATTGACACATTGTTTATTTGGATGTGACCCGAATTTAAATCCGACTCGGGAAAAGCCATGAACCCAAATGAATAACAAAATGTTAAAAAATAACGGGGTATTGGTATTTCGGCGATCCTAGAGACCGAAATTCAAAGCTAAGGCGCCTAAAAGTTGGTACCCTGATATTCTACACTAACACCTTCTTTGTTTGGGCGTCCGAGGAAAAAAAACAACCTTGTTTATTTGGATTTAACTCGCAATTTGAATCTGACTTTCCCGGCAACCATATTTCAAATCACTTGTTTTTTATTTTATTTTTATGGTAAGTTTTCTCATTTTTATGATGTCTAATTCAAAACGTGGCTCGGCTCATAAATCTGACTCATAGTTATTTGAGCTGGTTACTATTTGTTCCTGACTTGTTAGGAGCACATTTGCCTGAATTTTATAGTTTTATGGTCAATAATTTTTGAGTTAGATTCAAAGTCAAACGAGTTATAATCGAGTCAAGGAAAAAAAAATGCAACTGCTTGGATGGAAAAAAAGCCTTAGCGGTCAGCCCAACAGAATGCACCAGAGTCCATCTAGGACCCAAGGTAATCATGTCCCGGTGGCCGGTGCAACACGAGAGATTATAGTGAACCATAGCCAAGTCTCCAAGTGCTGATCTAAGATTTTAACACACAATATTTCTCAATCTCTAAAACCCTAACTCTCTTAACTCTCAATTTTTACACACAATTTTTCTCAATATCTAACCCTAACTCCAATTCAGCTTCAAATGCACTATTATGTCTAAAAAAAATCCAACAAACCATTATTATGGATTCTTCAAATTCTACTTCAGAAATCGAAAAAGATAAAGTCTTTGATTTAAATCCTTCATCAAGCCGTGCTTTGATGAGGATAAGAAAGATGAGGTATCTCTAGGGATTGATCAAGAAGAAGAAATGGTGAAACAAGTCATTCTAAGGGTTTGCCTGTTAATTCTGCCATCACCGCTAATGATGAAACTTCTTCTGTAATAATGGTGGAAATGAAAAAGAAAGAAGATTCTGAAAGACCCATTTCTCAGATACAAAATGTTGTCAAGAAGAATCAAGAATTTGAAGAACTGAGTTGAAAGATTCATTCATTGCGAAGAAAAGAAAGAGATTTCTTCTAAAGATTCAGCAAAAGAGTAGGTACGTCAAGTTCATTCTTTAACCCTCTCCATGTCTCAATATGAAAATGTTTCATTCATTGCTGAACAAATGAAAGAAACCCAAGAAGAGATTTTTTCTAAAGAGGAGGTATGTCAGGTTAAGATGATGAATTCAGAAAGTAGTTGCAGTAGAATAGAAGATAAGCAAGATGAGGTCTTTCAAGTGAAAGATGTAATTACTGGATATGGACATGATGGGATCCATTGCTTTGGTTAGAATAAGGTCTGGAATTTGATCTGAAAACATAACGCAACAAGTGGAGAAAAGTTCCTGGAGAAAATTTACAGAAACAAACTTGAAGAGAGATGTGTTAGTTTGCTGAAGCTAGAAATGCCTTTTGTCAAAACAAATCGTATGCAAATAAGCGAAGAAAGACCGTCAAGATATGTTTAAGGGTTTTGCGGATAGTCATAAAGATCTTAGAATAGTGGAAGTCTAAAGCAATTGAAAGTTGTTTAAGGATCTCGCAAGTTGTTTCTTTTCTAGCTCAGAGAAACTACCTCAATTCAAGGTATGTCTTTTGTTCTACTCTTCAATTTTTATATATGATGTTTGAAAGTATGCTAGTAATCTGAGTAAAATCTATAAAGAATGCCTATTGGATTATCGTTCTGATTTGTTATACATTCTTGAATGTATGATAGATCAATAGCTTGTTGCTCTGTTAGGTTAGATTATGAGCATTTGATGATATGCAGATCCAAACCGCTGCTCCTATCATGATATAATTATGTTAGCAAACTTAGGCATCACCTAATTCTACCTTACAGAACTCTGATTCCATCTCTCAACATGGAAAGTAAGGTATTAGTAATTTAGTATGTGCCTGTGCCACTTTCATGCTACGACTCTTCATCTTAACATTGATCATATTGATGAGAGTCCTGCTACAAATAAAATAAATACTGTAAAAGACCATGCTTCAGTTCAGCTTAACGTTGGTCATATTGATGAGGGTGGTATGTATACTGGACAGTTCTCCACTTTTGCCCTTGGTGGTTCCGTTCGTGCCAGTTAATTGCTCGCTGATTGTTGTGCTGTTAGTACTAATTGAATTTCTTTTTATTAGACTTTGATGAGCTAGTTATGGTGAATATTCGAATGGGCATTGTGAGGTTTTGGTGGCTTTATCTATACAGCTTTAAACAGCCATGGGCTAATTTTGACTACCACTCAGAAACATTTGCTAAATTAGGGTGTTGTAGGTTGAAATCACATTTATGATTTATCTTTACCATGGTTAATAAGATGGACGGTTATCGCGCAATCAACAATGTTTGGTTGTCACATTGGCTTTAGAATTAGAATAGTAGCACAGATTGAAACTTAGCAGGTAATAGACTTAAGACCGCCACTATAAGGAATGAGTATCTTGCAAGCTAAAGACCAGGATGTCAATAACTTTTAGTTCAATTGGGATGGTTGACCAGAAAAGAATTTTGTACTTTCTGTGAAAGCTTTACTACTTGTTGGAACTATTAAACCTGTATCTTTGAAAAGGCATAACCCGCTAATTGTTGAGTTTCTATATAGACAATAAACATTACAACTACAAACAGGATAAATTAGGAAAACTTTACCAAAAAAACTGTGCTTGGCAAACGGTCTGATGTCCTGTATGGTTGGTGACTCGCCTTCAGGGCAAGTCCTATGGAAATCTGGGCTATGCAAAAGAAGAAAAAAAAGATTTGTTTGTTTGTTTGTTTTGATTAGAAAAAATGTCACAAAGCTCAATTTGTGGTGTTTAGTGGATCCAATCAAACGGCGACCATCCATCAAATGCACATATCTGTGTTTGATGAGGCTTAAAAAATGTAGTCTCATTACTAGTCCGGTAGTCCCTCAAAGCTTTTAAATTTTTCTGATCTTTTTCTGTTTTAGTGTGTGAATTTAGCTTTAAACAGCAATTTTTTATGGAGTGTAAAGGAGTAGAAATTCCTTGAGCATGTGGTTCTAGTAGAGGCTTGTGTAGGCAATGATGGTCCCTACCATGCATCAACCATGAACTTAGGGAGAAAAATAGCCAACGTTTTTTAGTTGATTTTGTTGTTGTTGCTGCAGTTTGACTTGGACTGGATTTCCTAGTATGTCATAAACTCAAAAGTCATAATAATGTTACTTGTTTGTCAAACAGTTTGTCATTTTATGGATTCATTAAGGCTATTTGTACTTTCTTGTACTCTCTACTGCTCAGTTGCCTATGTGATTTAGGTTGTCAATTTGATTGATCATGTACATGTTACAACTCTTCATCATGTCAGTCCCTGTTTTGCTTCACATGTCAGTCCCTGTTTGGCTTTATTTGCTTTCTGCCGGACCTCAATCCTGCTATTATCTTTAACATTAGCTAATATTATTCCTCAGGGTTTCCAATTGAACTGCCTAATACTGATTGGAGGGATATGACATACTTACTCGCAAATAAGTCGACAACTGAAGATTCATTTCAGCTACTAAGAGTTAATATGATATCTGGGTTTGCATTAAAGTAATGCATGATATCTGAGGTTAATGTCGTGTTTGTTGCCATCGTCCTCTATCTTTCTTCTTTGTCTCAGTTACATCACAACTGCATATTGACTGTATATAGATGCTATGAATGGATAAATACATCATTAGTTTTTCTTTTCTTTATAATTACTAGTAAGGACACATGTCTTGAATTTTTACTCATCCAACAATACTAAATTTGAAAGTCATGAAAAAAAAATTCTAAAACAAAAATTTACTATTCTTGTTTGTACCCGTAGATAATTGAAAGAGTTTTTCAAATATATAAATTTTTAAAAAATCCGGTGTATTTTGAAATATATTAAATTTTTAAATTTTTTGATCTATTTTTAAAACAATGGTATTTATGTAAATATGTAAAAAATAGGGACAACTAAAAAAAGAGCTCTTTTTTTATATTAGTATAAGATAAAATTTTGACAAATGCAAAGGCTGCTTACTTACCCAATATTTGGTGCATGCTGCATATCGTTGCTGTTTAAAGGACTTTGAAGACCTGCTGAAACAACGTTACTGTGATCTTAATAGTGGGTTATGGGTCTCCTCACGGCATACAACTGTATATTTTGGATCTCAGCCACTAGTTTGAATATAGGCTCTTCTTGCCGTAATTCATTAATGTTAAGATAGCAAGGTTCAAGTTAAAATGGTGTTACGTTTAAAGTCAAAAGTAGTGTATTTGTGGATTCTTTTCCGTGGAGGGTCTTTGTTAATTAGTTTTTGATTACCATGTTTATCTAAATTTCAGCATTACAAGTTCAACCTGAGCTTTACTATAGTATACTTCATGATTGGTGCATTTCAAGAGGTGACAGAGTCTGCTTAAACCCCTAAGACTCAAATAATTGAGCTGGAGTATGTGCTCAAATCATGTCATTCTTACAATATCTCATATTCCTGTTATCATTTGCCATCCTAACCACTTGAGCTCTCACCTGTTATCGTAAATTAAATTGCATTTCTTTTTCGTCCACATTTTTTCAATTTTGAAAAACAAATAACAGTATTATGCAGCTGAAAGAAAGAATAGAAGATAAAATCCCGCAAATAACTACTCGGATATCGCGTCTTACTGACGAAATTAGCAGCAAAAGAATTGCACCAAACCTACATCGATCAACCCCAATGAAAAGTCTTCAAATTACAGAAAAAAATGCATACTTATTACTTATGCTTTTTGGAAAAGAGAGGATATGATCTGCAACTAAAATATATAAATATCGGTATCTCATTGTTCAGTCGACTTTGTAGCATAAAAATGAAAGATAGAAACACCAATATCTCATTGTATTCTCATAGTTTTCCATCCAAGTACAGGAATCATAGGATAGGTAATAAGTAAATGTGAATGAAAAGACAGTGGAAAACTATAAACAGGTAAAGCAGTACTTACACTACAGCTAAGCACCGATACAACTTTGTCGACGGCTTTGAGGTTCTTCTATGAAAGAAAGTCGGCTTTGCTGACTTTGTTGCCGGCTTTGAAGGACAAAAAAAGGGCGCATCACCCCTGTTCCCATTTTCCAAGCAAATGGATAACACTTTGTAGCTTTCATCTTGGGTAGAACCTCATGTTTCCTTGGAGAAGCAATAGAAAGTTCCACATGCCGACTAATATCACAATTCTTCAGTTTGACAATATACAATTAAGCATTTTTGATGTTCCATTTGCAATGACATAAAACCAAAAGACTAAATGCCAAGTACTATGCGTCCCCTGCAATCCACAACCAAAACTTCATAGGATTAGAGGCTTCTCGCATAAAGAAACAAATTTCAAAGCAATTGAGATATATATTTCAGATTATTACTTTTTTCAAGATGTTATGCAGCAACACAGCTAGTTTACTTTAACTAAGGCATTATACATTCACATAATTAGTTGAAGCTTTCTTCCAAGGGATGAACACATTTGCGATAAAGGAAGGGCGTAAAGATGAACCTGTTCCACCTTTGCTTTGCCAATCATTGTCAGAAAATGACCTAAAACCTAGCCAGAAATCAATCTAAGATAAAACCCATACTTCAAGAAGTACAGATAAACTACAAAACAATGAATTTGAGACAGATAAACTATTACAAATCTTAAGAACATAAACACACAAAACAAAACCCCTAAAACAAAAAAGTTAAGCGAACAAACCTGAGCAGCGATTTCTTTAGCAGCATCTCTAACAACTCCTTAAGAAACTTGTTTACATTCTTTTTCAATCTTAGACATTTTGCCTACAAATCAAATGATCAAATGACATAATTATTAGCAAGAAAAGCCCTAAATTGTGCGGTAGTTACCAAATTTCGTACAGTAAACCAAAAACGTAAATATATAAGAAATGTTTCGACAAAACTAACATAAAGTTCGAATTTAACATTCATAGGGTCATGTTCACTTCAAGCTTCTCTTAATTGAAATTAGTAAAGAATCAAATCGAATTCATATATGGATTCTAACGATCTATAAAAAAACAACTAACCTAACAGTGAATCCGTACGATTACACGGTGGATCCGTCCATTTAATCTCTTGATTTGCAGCAGCCCTAGAAGAGTTCAGAAGAAACTCGGAGAGAAGAGGGAATTCAGAATAACCCGAACTATGAACATCTACTGGGTTATATTTTAATAGATCGATTCAAATCATCATTAATTGTTGGAACCGAGAATTTTAGTATGGGGATTTTAGCTGTTGGGAAGAAAGAGTCGAGGGAGAAGATGAAAAATCATGGAAGAGAAAGGGAAAAAAAAAGGAAGTGTTTGTTATCGGTACGGGGCAGTTTGGAAAACTTGCAGTTTAGATAGATCTGACGGCATCCTTTAGAGATAGACATAATCCAACGATCTACACTAAAAATACGTGAAGAATACGTGCGGGATACGAAAAAAACGTGCGGGAGGTGAAAAATGGTTAACGGTTTTGAGTTTAGGCTTGTTGCTATTTATTAGAAGGGGAGAGATATATACCAGTATACTACTTGAACACGCCATTATTGGATGCCTAGCCCCCTAAATAGAGGTTTTAAATATATTTTTGGGTCTTATCAGCCTCCTAATGAGGTCTTGCTCGCCTGTTGAAGAGGTCTTATTTTGCTCATTTTTATATAAGGTCTTATGTTTTCCTTTTTCTTCTACTTGTATTTATTGGGTCTTATCATCTTGTTGAAGAGGTCTTAGAGTGCCTTGTTGCTTATTTATTTGGAGAAGAAATATTTCGCTTTTCATTAATATATTTAATCAATACATTGTCGAAACTTTCCGCTCTATCACATTACATTTGCTAACGCTTCTTTATCTAGGGATAATATTTTTCGAGATACACTGGAGTTCATGGGTGACCAGTTTGTTGTCTATCTTTCGCCCTTCACTATCAGTAAGATCGCATGCTCCATTTTCTGCAATACTTTTGATGATGTACGGCCCTTCCCAACTGGGCTTTAGCTTACCGCCTGATGCTTTCTGATATGGTGGTACCTCGCGCACTATCCAATCTCCAGGTTTGAAACTTCGCTTACCAACTTGCTTTTTGTTTTCTTCTCTCTTGTTTGATGAATCGCATGGAGGTCCTTTCATTTCTTTCGCTCCCACCATACAGACTATTAGAACACTTGCAAGCGTTGTTATCTCAAGCTTGTTTGTCAAGTTTAGGTGATCAAAACTATAAGTCTTGATTTCTAGTCTACTTATAGCTATGTCTCGGATTAGGATAGAATGTGTAGTTGAGCTTTAGACTTCACGGCGTTCATCGATTGAAGACGAAGATCTATTGAGGAGAGCTTGGAGGAACTTCATCAACAAAAGGTATGTGGAGACTAAAACTTATTTATCACTCAGAAATCTATTATATTCTATCTCCTATTGAGACTAAGTCGTATAGCTATATAGACTTTACATTATACACATTTGATATTTTGAGCCGGTTTTATCTTGAATATCTATTTCTCGAAATATGTGTTGGAAAGCTTTTTGCTTTAACTACGTTCATCATTATTTTTGACGAGTTTAGTTGGAAACAATTTATTTGTTGGAAACTAAATAATAAGTCAAAAGATGATCATGTGATAATTTCCTTGAAACATCTTACATGATTTGTGTGAGACAGTCATTTGATGTCGACTCGGAATGTTTCGTATTGATCATTCGATCACTTGAGAATTACTTATAAGCTAATAGTTTGTGTGAGACAACTATTGTCGTCTTCTAAGGATGTTTCAATGATTGAAATGGGAGTTTAGAACAATTAACCATTGTCTGTATATAGCACAATATGCATACCGGTATGCAAACTGTTGTAATATGATTCAGGACCGGAAACCAAGTTTGCATACCAGTATGCGTACGGTTTTAACTGTCATGTTGTGTCGTATTTCATACTACAAAAGGGGAATAACAAAAATATTTGAATTAAATATTTACGTAGCTTTCCTTTAGGGGGAGTAAAGCAATTTTGTTATTTAAATGTCAACAACAACATTTATTTTTTGAATATATGCAGGTTAATGTGCTGTTGAAACTTGGAATCAAGCGTATGAAGAATAAGTTACTTTGTAATTCGTTTATCTCCATATGTAATAGAGTTTTGTCACTAAAATTGAAAAAGGGGGAGATTGTTAAAGCATAGCTCGGTTGAACCCTCCAAGCGTTGGTGTTGAGGGGTGATTTTAGTTTTTGTTCTACCCGTCCTAGTCCCGCCAAGTGACCTCACTTTGCTAGGAATGGTAAGAGAGAGAGTTGCCTTTCCATTGTACCTTGTCCTTCCTTATATAGACTTTCCCAAAAGTCCTTACTTTTATGGCATCATGACACATGTCATAAACCTCCTTAATTACTTCTAATGTCATTCCTTAAATAACCCTCTTCTTATCCCTTAATTCCTCATTTGTCTTTCTTATCTCATGGGTATTTTCTAATTGGACTTGGGCCTAGTCCCCACATCTCTTACTAGGTTTACCTTCCCGGAATGAGTTAGTGAGGAAGGACCAGACGCTATCAAAATAGGGCGAGGACAAGAAGATTGATGGCGCTGGCAAGAAAGAGGCGCCGTCATCTGCCGCAAAGGGGAAGGCCAAATTGGTTGAGAAGAAAATGCCTCATTCAGCGCGTTCAACGGGTGAGCAATTGCTTGCTAGCTCTATCCGTGCACACAAAGCATTCATGCTCGTCAACTCCTTCAGCAGAGGCCGGTCCTGAGTGGGTTACCAAGACCAACCGCCGCGCTTCCTTCCCTCTTTGGATCAAGTATTGGGATCCGCGGTTAATAGATGGAAAAGTTCTTCCCCCTAAACAAAAAGAGAAGAACCCTCGTGCGGAGTTGGCCGCTTACATCCTGTTTTGGCTTTGTCATGATGTGTTTGAGTACAGTCCCCAAGATACCATTGAGAGTTAACTTGTGCCAATGGCGGTGTTGCTATCCCGCGGTGTTTCTTTCCTGCTTGCGCCGATGTTCTTAGGCGGCTTGTATCGCCATCTAGATTTTTTCTGTCACGACCTTCAGACGGTGGGCTCATCCCATAAGACCGAGACTTACATCCCGGCCTCTTTCATGCAAGAATTGTCTTGGGAGCATGTTCCCCCCTACACGCCTGATCCTAATAAACTAGCGATTCACCGCGAAGAAGATGTTGAACAATATGATGGCTCGGTTAAGATGGTTCCAGTTGTTGACGGTTACCCGCGGATGGCACTTTGGCAGCTCAAGGGGAAGGTTCCCAAGGGCGATATTTCCAAATATCTGGACGTGGCTAAAGATTTTGTACCATTTCCTTATCAAGACAGTCGATCGGGTCCAGCGCATTATGACTTTACTGCGCCTTTTGACACAGAGTTGGACTCGAAAAAGCTATTGGCGGAGGCATATTTTGATTCGATAATGGCCGTGTTGCCTGGTTATCTTCCTGGTTTCCATGCTGGCAAGTTTATTGCCATGTCTTACAATCCCGATCGTGCAGCTCGGCAAGTCGGGTTTGACCAAGGAATTCCCCGTAGGTTTCCTCCTTGAGGAGGCTCTGATATCGGGGACATCGTCGCCAGTTTTGATCGTTTTGTCTTCAAGGGACCGGTATGTCTGTCTGATCGGGGGATCAACTTTTCGTTCAAGCAGCCTGTCCCCGCACGCCCTTTGGAAGTTACTGAGGGAGCCCACGACTACCATGATTCCATACGTTGTCGAGCTTTGAATTTCCTTTTGCACGAATCATCTCCCCCCGTGACTTATTCTATGAAGACCTTCGAGCGTTTCATGCGTCAGGCCGGATTAAACTTGATGATAACATAGCTGTTGTGCATCGTCTCGTTCCAGCTACCAAAGGTCGCCCTTTAGAGCCCTTGGTAACTTCTTGGGATCCTCCTGAAGGTCATGAGCCTATAAGGCCAAAGAAAGGGTCGAAGTCGTTTTTCGATCGTAAGCCCCCGCGGATAGAATTGGTCAGACCATCTGTTAATCCTCTGGCAGCGCAGGTACTTGTTGTTTCTTCTCCCTTTTGCTTTTCATTCATCTATCATTTATCGCCACCTTTTTTTTTTAATAAAATGAGTGGCGGGGATTGCGTTCTCATGGAGCTCCTCTTTCCAATCCTATGGGGTGGAAGGCCCCTTCTTATGTAATGGAAGAGTACCTGAACATGCCTGAGAGTAATTGGACTGAGAAAAGCCTTGCAAAGAAGGCCAGGCGGGAAGCAACTAAGTTGTCTGCTCCGCGCCCTTGTTCTTCCGCTAATACCCCACCCTTACAACCTCAGCAGGATCGTCGGAGAAGTGCATCACAACCTCCTGGGGGCATTAGTAGCAGTCCGACTCCATCGTTTGTAGACCAGTTGAAGGATCTTGGGGTCAATATTCCCGAGGGGACCGGCTGGGTATCCCCGCGTCTTCACATATCATCGGTTCATCCTTTTCGGGCTGGGACTGTTCGTGCTAGAGGTGGTCCTCCGGTGTCTCCTAGTGCTGTTTTGCAATCAATGTGCCCGTCTGGGTCTAGTCGGTCTGTTTTTGGTGGGTCCTCATCTCACGTGGCACTACCTGTTGGTGATCCTGAAGGTAACCTCCTATTTAATACGTGTCCTTGTTTTTATCGTTCTTCTCTCTTCTCTCCTTTTTTTTTTTTTTTTTTTTTAAATAAATCTGAGTTATTCTTCGCAATGGTATTCATCTCTCATTTTTCAGGCTCTACTAGTGATTCTGAATCATCTTCTAGCTCTTCTGTGTTTCGTCCTAAACCTGTTGATATTCTGCTCGATTCGCTGATTCATGAGGTTAGTCTCTTTTTTTTTAGTCTCCCCTTTTTTTGCGTTGTACTTTCATTCGTTCGTTTGCTAAAACTTCATCGTTGGCGCTAGGATATGGGTAAAAAGCGTAAAGAGACTGTTAAACCCGACACTGATGGTGTGCGGTGTGTAGTCCCCAGTGGAGACGGGTCTATTAAACGCGCTCGAATGGATGGTAGTGATTCTTCCGCTCCTTCGGGGAAGCGGACTGATATTCCTGACGTACCAGCCGTCCCCACTATGCCAGCAAATTCTGAGGACGCACAACTTCGTTTCCCTTTAGTGGTGAGTGCTGCCGAGGCTGGAGTAGATCCTGACACTCACACACTCGTTCACGGCTTTTGGGTGCCAACTGTTTTTGCCGCTACTTATATGGATATTGTGGAGTGTGGTGGTGGTCACATGGCGAAGGCAGGTCTTCTGGATGTTCGCATTTTGTGCTACATGACCAAAACCCTCTTGGAAGTCGCCGACTAGCTCACGCGGGTAGGGGATGATCATGTTGACGCAGCGACAATGCGTGGCTGGAAGAATGTCGTGCGGTCAGCAGTCAACATCAAGTTTCCAATACTTTGGTTAGAAGAATTGTTGGCGAAGGTGAAGAGTCGTAATGACCCTCGTGGTCGGCTTATGAGTCAAATTTCTAAGCTGGAGAAGGAGCTGGAGAAGCGCTCCGAGGCAACCGTTAGCAAAAAAGAGGTGCTGAATCAACTGGTTGCTGATGTTGGGGTAGCTAACGATGAGGTGATACGGGCTAAGACCGCAGAAGCAGCGGTTCGCGCAGAACTTGAGGAGAAACGACAGGAGTTGTCTATGCTTCAGTCTGCTTAACACGCTTCTTCTTTATGTTGTCTTTTTCCTTCGTCTTTTTTTTTTTTTTTATGTTGGACCCTTCTCTCTCGGATGATTTGTTTGTTTTTTTGTTGTTTTTGTTTTTTTTTAATTATTTGTGGGATATTAATATGGTGTTTGGTTAACTATTAGTTCGTTATTGGTGTTTCTTGTTACTCTTGGCTTCATAAAGCATCGACTATTCGTGGTTATCTTTTTTTTTTTTTTTGGAAGGATGTATGGGGTTGGGTGAGCATTTTCATAACGCGCCTACTACCCCCTTTTATTTTTTATCAGAAGGGAGCGGTGGGTTGGGTAAGCATTGATAGAACGCGCCTACCCCCCTTTTCTTTTTATTAGGAGAGTGCGGTGGGATGGACGAGCGTTGATAGAACGAGCCTACTACCCCCTTTTCTTTTTTATCAGAAGGAAGCAGTGGGTTGGGTAAGCGTTGATAGAACGCGCCTACTCCCCTTTTCTTTTTATTAGGAGGGTGCGGTGGGATGGACGAGCGTTGATAAAACGCGCCTACTTCCCCTTTTCTTTTTTATCAGAAGCGGTGGGTAGGCGAGCGTTGATAGAACATGCCTACTCCCCCTTGCTTTTTATCAAAAGGGTGCGGTGGGATGGACGAGTGTTGATAGAACGCGCCTACTACCCCCTTTTTCTTTTTTATCAGAAGGAAGCGGTGGGTTGGGTAAGCGTTGATAGAACGCGCCTACTCCCCCTTGCTTTTTATCAAAATGGTGCGGTGGGATGGACGAGCGTTGATAGAACGGGCCTACTACCCCCTTTTTCTTTTTTTATCAGAAGGAAGCGGTGGGTTGGGTAAGCGTTGATAGAACGCGGCTACTCCCCCTTACTTTTTATCAAAAGGGTGCGGTGGGATGGACGAGCGTTGATAAAACGCGCCTACTACCCCCTTTTCCTTTTTATCAGAAGGAAACGGTGGGTTGGGTAAGCGTTGATAGAACGCGCCTACTCCCCTTGCTTTTTATCAAAAGGGTGCGGTGGGATGGACGAGCGTTGATAAAACGCGCCTACTCCCCCTTTGGCGTTCCCATAGCCTGTTTTGGATTATCAGCCGATTGGGCATCTTTGGCATTCTCATGGCCTTTTGTATATTTGTTAGCCGACCAGGCGCATTTGTCATTCCTGTAGCTTTTTGTAGATTTGTCAGCCGACCGGGTGCCTTTGGCATTCCTGTAGCTTTTTGTAGATTTGTCAGCCGACCGGGTGCCTTTGGCATTCCCATGGCCTTTTGTATATTTGTTAGCCGACCAGGCGCCTTTGGCATTCCTGTAGCTTTTTGTAGATTTGTCAGCCGATTGGGTGCCTTTGGCATTCCCATGGCCTTTTGTAGATTTGTCAGCCGACCAGGCGCCTTTGGCATTCCTGTAGCTTTTTGTAGATTTGTCAGCTGATTGGGTGCCTTTGGCATTCCCATGGCCTTTTGTAGATTTGTCAACCGACCGGGCGCCTTTGGCATTCCCGTAGCCTTTCATGGATTTGTCGGCCAATTGGGTGCCTTTGGAATTCCCATGGCCTTTTGTAGATTTGTCAGCCGATTGGGTGCCTTTGGCATTCCCATGTCCTTTTGTAGATTTGTCAGACGACCGGGCGCCTTTGGCATTCCCGTATCCTTTTGTAGATTTTTCAGCCAACCAGGTGCCTTTGGCATTCCCGTAGCCTTTTTTAGATTTGTCAGCCAACCGGGTGCCTTTAGCATTCCCGTAGCCTTTTGTAGATTTGTCGGCCAACCAGGCACCTTTGGAATTCCTGTGACCTTTTCACATCATATTGCCCACGAATTCCGAAAAGAGAAATTATTCTTACCATAAAAGAGGGTTGTTTACAATTTGTAGTCTCATCTTTCGTATTCTCCCCCCCCCCCTTTTTTTTGGTTTAGTGGCGAGGAAAGGGATCGTACTCAATCGCCTGCTTAGTTGCCTCAAGCTCCCCAGAGACGCGCTTGCGTTCGACTATACTCCTTATGCAAAACATTCTTCCGTCGGGTGTCCCAACCTTCGATGTTAGTGGCAGTACTTGGCCGCATTCTTATCTATTTTGTTGACGTCTACCACTGTCGGGGGAAGCTGGATTTCCTTTCCGATGACCCACTGGTTTAGTAATTCGACTGCGCGCTCCTTGCTACAGGGAAGAGGGGGTGGTGGGTTTGAGTCGCGCCTAGTCCATCCATTTCTACCTTGGCTTCCCCTGACAGTTTGGAATTGGTACCTTTTATCCCTATTAGTGTTGGGTCTTACGTTGCGTTGTGCCTCAGATACGGTGCTAACTGTGTGGCGCCAAGTAGGGTCTATGGGTGTTTCTTCTATGCAGTCGGCGATCCTCTCGGCTGCTTCTTCTAGCTCAACAAAAGTTTGGAACCTAAAATTGATCAAACTCCCCTTGAAAGCTGGGGTCATTCCTTGCACACAAATTTCGACAAGCATTCCCTCACTGATGTCTTCATGACAAACTAGTGCCAAGCGCCAGAACCGCAAGATGTACTTTCATATTTCTTCTCTTATCCGTTGTCCGCTCTTGCTTAAGTCTATTGTCGTGATTTTCCTCTTGGTTGAATAGAATTTCCCGTGGACATAGTTGGCCAAGAATCCACACTTTCCTCTTTTAAGTTGTCATACCAGGTGAATGTCGTGCCTGTGAGTGATTTGGGGAATTCTCTTAAACACAATTTTCCATCGGTGGCTTTGTCGTTCATTGCTGATAAGAATCGGCTGAGATGTTCTCGCGCGTTCCCTTGTCCATTGTATGTCTTGAATTTCGGAGAAGTGTAGTCCTCGGGGTGTTGATATTCTCGGATGTTTGCTGGGTATGGACTACTTTCGAGGCAGTGATTGTCTTGTTTTATCACATGATAATTTTTCTCCAAGTATTTTGCCATTTCTTCTCGTGACATCGTTGTTGTCTTGTCGTTTTTATGCCCCTCGCCTTTCGTCATTTCTTCAGGAGCGTTTTGTCCCGCTATTACCACTTGTGTTATCCAGTCTTCAAGCTCCTGCCTTCTTCGTAAGCGCTCTTCTAGTTCTTTTTCAATGTCTTGCAGAGCTGGCGATGTGGGTTTTGGTAGTTGGATCTCTCGTGTGTTTTTTCCTTGTGTTGCTACTATCTCTCTATTTTGAGATTCATGTCCCGCCGATTGTTTGATAGCATCCTGGGCCAGAGTTTCTTCTTCGCTGTCATCGTCCTCCATTGTTACCTCATCGATGTTGATAGGCTGATTGGTTGCTTGCATGAGATTTTGAAGTTTATTGTAGTAAAAGGTTCGTTGAGACTTGTGAAGATTCGATTTTTTTAATTTAATAAAAATTATATACAAAAATATTAACAAAGTGGGCGAGAGGTACTAGGGCTTAGGATTCCACCAAATTCATTTCTTAAGGTTCAAATAATAATTCTTTTATCAATTATAGCTCAATAAAAATATAAAATAAAGTGACTCTTATTTTTGCCAAGATAGATTCTCAAAATATTAGATGTAAATGTTAAGCATGGGACATCAAATCACCTAAGCTAAGCATGACCCATCTAATCAAATGACAACTAATTAAATCAAATCATAATTTCAATTAAAATTAGTGCAAAAGTCATGAAAAGAATTAAATATAATTACCCAAGTGTGAAATAAGGCTTCCTCCATCGCCCCAATTTTGGGGTTTAGCTCATCATGATGAAAACATGCTCAAAAGATTTATTTATAGCTCAAATGGTGTTTACAATGGAGAGAAAAAAAAGAAAATGGTGAAAAACAGGAATATGCGACGCACAAAGATCGTCTCAAAATGAACGATACAATGGAAGTGTTGTAGACACTGTTCTACGGTCGCTGGGAAGGAGTTGGAAACTGTCGCAATTAAGCGACAGTTTTCAACGACTTTCCTTTACAGGCTTTTGTTCTTCGCGTTCATCAGCAGCAGCAACAGCAGAAACCGAGTTCTGCAACTTGTGATTTCTTCTTCTCTGGCTCTCTTCAGCTCCCCCAAACTCTCCACCCCTCTCTAAGTCTCCCAGGGACTCTATTTATACCAAAAACAGGCGTTGAATCTCCTCCATTAATTCCAAAATATTCACAATATCTTTTATTCATGGTACGGGAATAATCAAGATTTTCAGTCTCTGTTTAGCTCCTCCACGCGTTTTTAAAAGTCAAATCTCCTTATTTGTATCCATTACGGTCCAACACACTCCAAACTCGTGCATTACAGGCATCAAACTCACTATAATTCATGTTATCCCGTGAAAATGTGTGTAACTCTGTTTTGCTCCATGCGATGATTACAGCCAATTCTAATCCAAACAGACACCCATAACAGCTTTCTATGGTCATATCAGTCTACCCATTAAGTTTCAGGGATTGAATCTCACTAAATCACGTCCAAAAATCGATCGAAAATCTGACAGAGAAATGAGTTTATTTTCCCGCCAAAAATATTCTTTTGAATTTGAGAAGAACATGTCCTCCCCCTAATCCTGCACGGGTGTCCCTTTAGCACTTGTCTTATGGGGTGCAAATAGGAATTTTTGGGCGTAGATAGTAATTTTTTCGGGGTTCCTCCGACACATTTTTGGGTGCTTCCGGTGCATTTCTGGGGTACCTTTAGTACTCTATCCTGGGGTGTAAAACACCACTTTTCGAGCCAATTTTGCCGCAAGAGCTTATTCCCTAGAAAAGACTTAAAACAACTTTATTAGAAATAAAATGAGTCCTAGATAATGTAGTTATGGGTGAAAATGCGCCACACTTACGTGCTTATCAGTTTCCTATCGCGCCTGAGCTAGCGCCTTCTCGGTGTGTCATGGTGAGCTAGGCACGAGCCTCCGGGTGTGGTCGCCAAATGTTGAGGGGTGATTTTAGTTTTGGTTCTACCTTTCCTAGTCCCACCAAGTGACCTCACTTTGCTAGGAATGGTAAGAGAGAGAGTTGCCTTTCCATTGTACCTTGTCCTTCCTTATATAGACTTTCCCAAAAGTCCTTCCTTTTATGGCATCATGACACATGTCCTAAACCTCCTTAATTACTTCTAATGTCATTCCTTAATATAACCCTTTTCTTATCCCTTAATTCCTCTTTTGTCCTTCTTATCTCATGGGTATTTTCTTATTGGACTTGGGCCTAGTCCCCAAGTCCCCACATCTCATACTAGGTTTACCTCCCCTCTTAGGGGCACCCCGAACCCATTAAGGGGTATTATTTTTCATGTTTCAACAGTTGGTATGTCAAGTTTGGTTGTCATATTTTAGTATCAAAACTCATCTAGAGTCGCTTGATTAAATACTAGAGTCAACTTCGTTTAGGTTAGACTAGAAAGTCTAGGAATGTTGATACGTACAAGTATTTGGTACGTGTCGTAACCACAACAAATTAATCAAGATATTTCCCACTAATTAATTGGTAATATAGCGGTAGTAAGAGATCGTTCCCACAGAGAGCTGTGTAATTGATATGTTATTTATATTAGAAAAACAAAGGAAAACACAAAGGGGGTTGAATAAAAGTAAAAGAAAAAGAATAACAAATAAAAGAAAGAGATGATCAAGGAATCCTTCATCGTTACCAAGCGTTAACCGGATTAGAATACTTATTTGTCTTTCATTAGAACCATTCATCACCAACCGTAGAATAACAGCTAGACCAGTGTCATTCCCAAAACTCCTTCTATCACTGGATACGGAAGTTCTCGACTACCAGATTCTATTCAACGAACCACCAAGTAGTAGATCACTCAAGGTGTAATATGATCGAACGCTTTAAGCTTTGTGAATTTAGGTTGATCCCAGTAGTTGAACTCTTAGATCAAGGTCCACTTGCTGATGTTGTCTTCACTCGCAATTGCTCCACATAATCCCTCTGCAAGGTCTCGCGATGTATACTTGTGTAGAGAGTCAATCGACGATTACTTATCTGCTAACTTCTACTAGCTTTAGAACAATCAATAGACTAATCTAGTATGCATCCTAAATCAATCTAAGAATCATTCATAAACCCTGAATATAGAAAAGACAATCGATGATGATTAAAACTTAAAATAGATTTATATAACTAATAAAGCTTCACGCTAGCACATTGAATTAATCCTCAATCAATAAAAGGATTAGCTACACATGATTACAAAAGAATAGGTTCCCCCTAAAGGGGTAAACCCTAGGTTTTAATTTGGAAGTTGTGATATGAGTAAAAGAGATATAAAAGATGTCTTCTTAAGGCTCTAGATGTCTTCTTATATAGAACTCTCAAAGTTAGGCTTTAGAATCCTTCCGGGACCGTGTTTTCTTGAGTTAGAAGTCAATTTCGCGTCCAAATATGTCCCAGGAAGTTGTCAGGTTCGTCTCATAACATTCCGACCTTTCCCGGACGAACCTGACAAGTGAAATTCTCTCCAGGCGATCACCAGGTTCGGCTCACTTGATTAGATTACTTTTGATCCGAACACTCTCTTGTATACTCTTCGAAAATATTGATTTTAAGCTCCAGGTTCAGCTGACTCGAGCTGATGAAGTTATCATCCGAACCTCTCTCTGTAACTTCAAGTTTCAATCTTGTTTTTCCTATAACTTCTTCGTCCGAACTCGGAATAACCTCATTCTTTTTGCGTTCTTTTCGTATTCTCGTTCTATTCAAGATGGTATTAAGAACTCCTAAATTTGAATGAGTTGAATTTGGTCCTTGGCCCTTCTCCATTGATAGACTCCACTTCCTTGTTCATTTAAGCACTTCGTGGCTCATTTTTGGATGATTCACCTAATATGACACATAAACTAGAAAATAATCATAATAACGAGTAATATGCAAGAATTATAACTAAAACAAGTATGGAATTGACACTCTAAACATGTAAATTAAGCACTTATCAGTATTACTCCGAAGACCTGAAGAATGAGAAGAAGTAACGACTGCAACGAAGACACCATCCTTCCACTTGAGGTTAGTAATACTGACTTGACTTGTTTCAATTCCTAACATATCTTTCAAGTCGTATTATATTGAAAACATAACATGCGAAGCTGTATATATATAATATTCTAGTGATTAGACTTGATCATATCATTATGATCAAAGTGTCAAGGAATTTATTGAACTACGAAGTATAAACGCTTATCTTTTGGAACTTCGTAAATACGACATCAACATAATATTTGTATTTAGTTACTTGATTATGTGTAAGATATAGGTATGATTTCATCCTAGAAAACTGTGTATTATTACATTGGTGTAAGGAAGTAGATGTATGAACTTGATTCACAATCGAAATCATGATTGGTCCAGTTCTTTATTGAATATCTTTTGGACGACCAATGACAAGGTAGAACCTATCTTAACTAATGTTGAGAATTGAGGTATAACCGGTCATAGATTATAATATGTAGCATGTTGTAATAGGTCACAAGCTACTTTGTGAAGCAAGATGGAACCAGTCAAAAGCTATATTGGGAAGTTAGTTGTAACCGGTCACAAGCTACTTTTAGAAGCAAGGTGTAACCGATCACAAGCTAACTTGGGAAGTAAGGTGTACCCGATCACAAGCTACCTTTGGGAAGCATGGTGTAACCGGTCACAACCTATTTTCGAAAGCATGGTATAACCGGTCACAACTTAAATTGTGATTCATGGTATAACCGATCCCAAAGAGCAAAACCGAGTTTCCAATATTCACATATCTCTTTATGTTTTGTGTGATCTTGGAATTAGGTTTTGCTGAAAGAAACTTCTAGATGTCGACATTATTTGAACATGTACATAACTCTTATCATTAATTGTTCAAAGATATTCCTTGATGCTCAAGGTGATCCCAAACCAAAATATTGAAAAAGCATTTAATTATGATTTTCATAATATATGTTTTAATTACCAGCAATTAAAGCATATCCTCTGGAAAATATTATTAGTTAATGTGCTACACTAATAATAGAAGTTTTCTATGAGAGATTTCGGAAACATGGTTTGGTATTAATTGGAAATAGGAAAACCGAAATTAAGTACTTTAATGAAATATCTTGAGAATATTTTCAGTTTTGGAATTTCCTTGTTGTCCAAACAACCTTGGTCTATAAATACTTGAGTTTTCGTTTCTTACAAACTATGCTAAGAGCCGGGCAAACTTTATTCTTGTTGTTTCTGGTGGAGCCGTCTATCCGGAGAGGTAAGTACCCTAATTAGGCGAAATCTGTTACGACCACTCTTTTTAAAGACTTCTGTGAGATGAAGAAGCTTTACGAGTACCGTTTCTTGGAAACTAGAAAATTGCATTGTTATTTTAGTTTTCGATTATTGATTTGATTGACTAACAGTTGTTGAAGGCGATATATTGAAGATTTGAAGACGAAGAAGATTGTCTTATTATTTTTCATATCTTGTGAATATAGTGCAAAAATCGTGATCGGCTGGGATCCAACTAGAATCGTGTTTATCTTTGATAAACTTGATTGTCTAGTTGTGTAAGATCGGCATCGCTTTATAGTTACTATTTGAGTTCTATATTGATTGATTGCGCATCTAGAGATTTGTTGATTCGGTAATCAAGTTTTAGATTGATCTAACCAGACAAAGGAGTTTATTAGTTTAAACGGAAGATCCTTTGTCAACAACTCAATAATATCTTTTACCTAAGATTGATTAGGGTGGTTACCAAATAGATTCATTCCTTTGCTTTTTGGAATACGATCTAAAGGAGTACCGATTCACGTGTGTGACTCTAGAAGTTGAAGGCGCAGGGATACTGAGAAAACTAAATAGCTAGGGGTAGTCTACTTGGTCTCAACTATACGAAGTTAGTATTAGATTTTGTATAATGGCTTAACTGTGAGAGTATTCAAAACAGGACTAGGTCCCGGAGGTTTTCTACTTTTGCGGTTTCCCCGTTAACAAAATCTTGCTCTGTCATTTTCTTTACTTCCGCATTATATTTTTTTTAATTATAATAAAGTAATTAAATTACACTTGTACGTTAATCCGAATTACTTGACATTGATCCTAATAGTCAATCGGTTTTATTACCGTAACTATTGTCAAGTAAATATCTTGTTGTCGTATTATCTCGACCTTGTCCATAAACAATCACACAAGGTATAGGATTTAAGTTGTACTGTCTCGACTCTGTCCATAGACGATCACTTAAGATATCAGACTTATAGGTTGATATTTAAAAGATTGTGGTGTATTTGGGTACCCTCGTCTTTTCAGAAAGCCAACCTCAAAATTCGTAACAGGAAACTCTGGGGGAAAAAAGAAAATTGGAAAAGAAAGCAAATTCCAGTAAAAGCCCTTACAACCAAACAATACCTGAACCAAAGAGGAAAGGCAGAACCCTGGATAGTATGGAATGCACTCTATCTCACACCAAGAAACTGAAAGACTACCCACCAGGATTTGGTTACTTTGATAAAGAGGAGCAGGAGGAGCACCAGGAGAATGGCATTACTATGACTTCTAGCATCCTTGAAGGTTCAAACCCTTTCAAAAAACTGAAGTATGCATCTCAGTAAACTTAATCTTTTTCGCTTCAATTTCTTTAACCCGTTGAGCATATTTATTATCACTATCTAGATGCATACTTTTATGATATATAACACTGACATTGTAGGATACACTATCATCATTTTTGCCTACCCTAATTTCATTTTTATGGCAATTTTTTACAGTTTTGACATGGAATTGTCAAGGCATAAGAAAGACCAACACTAGTAGATACCTGAATGACATGCTGAATAAAATAAACGCTGAAAAAAATTTCTAGCAGAAAGAAAACAAAAATCTAATAAACTTAAAGTTATTCTAGAAAACATTGGAGTTACTAATTTCTGGTTTGTAGAACCACATGGTGCCATAGGCACGGAAGGTGTATTGGCTTTAGCTTGGAAAAAAAACATTCAACTAGAAATTCAGGATTTTTCTAACCATCACATAAATGCTTTGATTACTCCCCAAGATGGGCATACTTGGATGTTCACAGGGTACTATGGAATCCTTTTACCACTTTTGATAAAGTTATCTCCTGGAAAATGATAGAAAAAACTGCTTCTAGTCACAATCTACCCTGGATAATAATGGGAGACTTCAACTTTGTGTTACATGACCATGAAAAATTTAGCACACTCTATAGATAAAGCTGAGGCTGATATCTTTAATAATAAAATAGATAAGCTAGCCCTCACTGACCTTGGCTATACTTCTTGCCCTTTCACCTAGATTAATAAAAGAGCTAATAATGCCATTACAGAACAAAGATTAGACAAAGGTTTAGCTGATGATAGATGGCTTAACCTGTTTCCTAATAGCATTATATCCAATCTTCTAGCTATTGGCTCTAATCACAATCACATCCTTCTTAATTCTAACCTTAAATGGAAGACTGGTTTTTTTCCTTTCAAATTTTTTGGTCCTTGGCTAGACCATGAGGACTATAAGGATATTATAGTTGAATGCTGGAGACAACATCATTCTGGTTCCTCTGCTTATATCATATCCAGAAAACTAAAGGAGATAAAACGTAGAATGAGGATCTGGAACAAGGAGGTGTATGGAAATATCAAAACCAACGAGGAAGAATGCAAGTATAAGTTGGATTGTATTACCAAGAATGTTTGTGATAACTAAAGAGTTTTTTCTATCAAAGAAGCTAAAGACAACATCAAGCATTGGTAAAACATACAAGAAAGTTTTTAGAAAACTAAAAGCAGAGATCAAACCATAAAGCTATGAGATAGAAACACCAAATTCTTTCATGATTTAGATAGAAAGAGGATGAGAAGAAACAAGATTGAAGCCATCCAAGATGAAAAAGGAGATTGGATAACTGGCAGCTCTAATATTTCTGATTCCTTCACATCGCACTTCAAGAAAATGGTCACTGCTGATTATATAAGCATCAACCCTGACATCATCAATCTCATTCCTACTTCCATAACTGCTACTGAAAACGATCATCTACTAGCTATACCTGATACCCTGGAAGTCAAAAATATATTATTTATCATGGAAGGTGACAAAGCTCCAGGACCAAATGGATTCCCACCTAACTTCTTTCAAGCCAACTGGAATATTGTTGGAGATGAGCTGGTCAGCATGGTCCAAAACTTCTTTACCTCATCCTAACTGAAATGAATTCTACCTTTATCTCCCTTATTCCTAAAATTGATTCTCCAACCAATCATGCCCACTTCAGACTCATTTCCCTGTGCAATACCACTTATAAAATCATATCCAAACTCATTTTTCAATGACTCAAACCCCTCCTCCCCAAACTTATATCCCCATGCCAATAAACTTTTATTCATGGAAGACAAATATCTGATAACATTGCTATAGCTCATGAAATTATTCACCATATGAATATAAGATATGGAAAGAAAGCGGATAAAGGTATAATGGGTATAAAAATTGATATGACAAAAGCCTTTGACATAGTAGATTGGAAATTTCTTCTGGCTATTATGGGGAAAATGGGATTTGGTGACAAATGGTGCAATCTCATTCATCAGTGCATTTCCACAACCAGTTTGGTTGTCCTTATTAATGGTTCTCTTGGAGATTTCTTTAAACCTTCAAGAGGTATAAGACAATGAGATCCTCTATATTCATATTTGTTCCTTCTATGTATGGAAGTTCTATCTAGAAGTCTAGTGCAAGCTGAGAATGATGGTCTAGTTCATGGAACTAAAGTCTGAAATGATGCACCTCTCATAAATCGCCTTCTGTTTGTTGATGATTGTATGGTATTCTGCAAAGCCAACATGGAGGAATGCACCAGACTAATTAACATTTTAAATAACTTCAGTACTTCTTCTGGTCAAATGATAAATTTCTCCAAATATGGTGTATTTTTCAGTAGAAAAACTGATCCCCAAATTGCCAATACTATAAGTACCTTCATGAAAGTTCAACAAATTGATCCTAAAGATAAATACCTAGGATCTCCTCTTTTCACTAACAAAAGTAAGATACAAACTTTCAAACCATACATTGATAAGCTCAAGTACGGACTTGCTGGATGGAAAAGTGAGAAATCATCCCCAAAAAACAGTGTCACTTCTACCTCTAGTATCTATCAGATGAACTGCTTCAAGATACCTAAGAAGACTTGCAAGAAAATTGATAAAATTCAAAAAAACTTTTTCTAAAAAAAAGACCCTGAAAAACCAAAAGGTATTTTCTACATAGCTTGGAGCAGTGTCTGCAAACCAAAAGAGTTGCGAGGACTTGGCTTCAAAAACATGGAACTCTTCAATAGTGCTATGATAACAAGAATTGCTTGGAGGCTAATCTCTGAACCAGATTCTCTTTGGAATTAACCATGAAAGCTAATCACTTCAACAATGAGCATATCATCAGATTGGACACAAAACCCAAAAGATCTGATTCTTGGTTGTGGAAAGGAATTCTTGAAGGGGTAGCTAACATTCAAAAATACTACAAGTGGGAGATTGGAGATGGTAAATTAATCAAAATCTTGGGATGATAGATGGATTAACAAAAAATATGACATCCCTTCCAAGCCTGCTCGGTGCCCAAAAAGTCTCAAAAATGTAAGCCAGCTCATTAATAATAGAGGAGAATGAGAGATGTATATCATTCAACTATGGCCACTGAAGAGGATCAAAATGCTATAAAAAAAACACCAGCATTAATACTCAAAAAGAGGACTATATAATATGGAGTCTAACTGATAATGGTAAATTCTCTGTCAAGTCTTTTTATGACAGGAAAATACAAGACAAGTACAAAAATGATCCTCAAAACTCAGCATGGAGCCAGATTTGGAAGCCTGATACCTCCCCTTCTATCCAGATGTTCATCTAGAAATGTGCTCATGGAATCCTTCCTACAAATGCCAAAACTACCAGCATCCTCAACTATATTGATTTCATCTGTACCATCTGCAACAATGCTAAAGAAGACATCACACATACTCTTATCTCATGTCCTTATGCTACTGAAGTCCGAAAGAATCTCTTTGGCCATCAACACCAACTATTTGGCAACATCAACAATTTCACAGATTGGCTAAACAGTTGGTTCCAACCACATAACCAACATAATAATTGGTTTCCAAATGTCTAGCTCAAAGTATGACTCGGCTCATATATCTAGCTCGAAACTATTTGAACTAGGTACTATTTTGTGCACATATCTAACCAAATCTATAAGTCTAAGTCCCATGGGCTAGATTTGGCTGCTAGATTAGCCAAAAAGTGTTGCAATTCAGGAAAAAAAAAAAAAAAAAAAGAAGGTGTTGTTTATTTGTTAACACTAGTTCTCTCTCCTAGCATTTACTCGCATTGGAACTAGCAACGAGATAGTTGCGTTGAATGGTCCAGCGCTGGAAAAATCACCTTTTTCGCTGAATGGTTCAGCGCAAAAAAGAATATTCCAAGCATCTGCGCTGAATGGTACATCGCTGAGAGTTGATATTTTGTAAATCTTTTTCCTATTTTGGGTTAACTTAAAAAATAGAGATATTTTTGAATCCGGAAGAGTCGTCCTTAGGGTGTAATTTTTTTTGTGTCGTATTCCTTAATTTGAGACCATTGGATTATTTTATTTTAGCGAAGTTATTAATTTATCAAGTTATAATTTAACTTATACTATAAACCTAGTTTGGACCGGAAAAATTTATTATTTTAGTGAAATAATTAATTTATTGGAATTAATTTATTGAGATCTACTATAGATTTGTCGGGATCGGAAAAAAAGCCTCTGCGGTCGCCCAATAGTTAAAACTGGAATTTGGAATCATGGCCCGGCGTCCGATGCAACATGAGAGGACTGGTCATACCATACAAGTCCCCAACTAGAAAAGGAGCCTCTTTAATTTTTTCACTTTACTCTCTGAAAAGTGAAACCTGCTTTCAAATTTCCAAATTTTTTATCTCAATCTCTTAAACCCTAACTCTCTATACTCTGTGATTCAAATCGAACAACAAACCATTATTATGGATTCTTCAAATTCTACTTCAGAAATCGTAAAAGATGAAGTCTTTGATTTCAACCCTTCACACAACTCTCTACAACAAAGCCGACCAATGTCTGTAATTGATGATGACGACAAGGAAGATGAAGTTACTCTAGGAATTGATCAAGAAGAAGAAGAAATGGTGAAACAAGTCATTTCTGTGGGTTTTAATGTTAATTCTCTCATCACTGCTGATAATGACAATTCTTCCGTATTAATGGTGGAAATGAAGAAGATAGATGATTCTGAAAACCCATTTCTCAGATACAAAATGTTGTCAAGAAGAATCAAGAACCAGTCGGCAAAGGTAGTACTCAATTGAATGATTCATTCATTGCTGAACAAATTTAAGAAACCCAAGAAGAGATTTCTTCGGAAGATGTAATAATGGGATCATTAGATCAAGATTCTTCAGCAAAAGAGGAGGTATGTCAAATTCATTCTTTACCCCCATCCATGTCTCAATATGAAAATGTTGTAGTTAAGATGATGAATTCACAAAGTAGTAGTATAATTTCAATGGAAGATAAGCAAGATGAGGTCTGTCAAGTGAAAGATGTAATTTCTGGTTATGGAAATGGCTGTGCAAGGGAAGAAATGATGGCTTTGGGTAGAATAAGGTCTGGAGTTTCCTCTGAAGACATAACCCAACAAGTGTGTTGGATATGTTTGCTGAAGCTAGAAATGCCTTTTGTCGAAATAAATCGAATGCAAGTAAGCGAAGAAAGACTGTCAAGATATGTTTAAGGGTCTTGCGGATGATCATAAAGATCTTAGCATAGTGGAAGTCTAATGCGATTGCATGTTGTTTAAGGATCTATCTCTCAAGTTGTTTCTTTTCTGGCTGGGTGCACAGAGAGAACACCTCAATTCTAGGTATGTCTTTTGATCTACCCTTTGATGTTTACATGTGATGTTTGAAAGTATGCTAGTAATCTGAGTAAAGTCTATATTGCATGCTTATTGGATATTTTTTCTGATTTGTTAACATTTCATGATGTTTACTTGTTGCGGCATCAAGCAGATGTAGCTCATGCCTCGATACACATAGTACTTCTTGAATGTACGATAGATTAATAGCTTCTTGCTCAACTAAGTTAGAGCAGTTTAAATATCTGTAGAAATAGGTTAGATCAAGGGCATTTGCTGATTCGCAGATACAAACCACTGCTCCTATCATGATATATTTATGTTGGCAAACTTTGGCATCACCTAATTCCTCCTTACAGAACTCTAGTTCCATCTCTCAGCATGGAGAGCGAGATATTAGTATGTGCTCACTGTGCCACTTTCATCTTACGACTCTTCATCTTAACATTGATCATATTGATGAGAGTCCTGCTACAAATAGAATAATTACGGTAAAAGATCATGCTTCAGTTCAGTTTGACATTTATAGTTGATACAATTGTTGACTTATCAAAAAAAAAGGTATCTATACTGGACAGTTCTCTACTTTTGCCCTTTGTGGTTTTGTTCGTGGCCAGGTAATTGTTATAATCTGTCTTGCTGATTGTTGTGCTGTTAGTACTAATTGAATTACTCTTTATCAGACTTTGATGAGCTAGTTATGGTGAATTTTCGAATGTGCATTGTGAGGTTTGGTGGCTTTATAGATACAGCTTTAAACAGCCATGGGCTAGTTTTGACTACCAATCAGAAACATTTGCTAAATTAGAGTAGTAGCAGTTGAAACAATGTTGCAATGGAAGGTTATCGGGCAATAAACAATGTTTAGTCGTCACATTGGCTTTAGCATTAGAGTTGTAGCATTTGAAACTTAGCAGGTAATAGACTTAAGACACGAATGCCATAAAAGGAATGAGCAATTTGCAAGCTAAAGACCAGGATATCAATAACGTTTAGTTGCAATTGGGATGGTTGACCATTAGGTATGCTGTGAAAGATTTACTACTTGTTGAACTATTGAACTTGTATTTTTAAAAAGGCATAACCATTAACTATAGAGTTTCTATATTGAAAATGAACATTAGAACCACAAACAGAAAAAATTAGAAAAACTTTACCAAGAAAACTATGCTTGCAAACAGTCCGATATGTCTCATATGGATGATGACTTGCCTCCAGGGCAACAAAGTTCATTTTTGTGGTATTTAGTGAATCCAATCAAACGGCGAGCAAGTATTCATCCCATCAAATGCACATATCTGTGTTTGATGAGGCTTAAAAACTGTAGTCTCTTTATTAGTCCCTCAAAGCTTTAAAAAAAATTCTAATTTTGTCTGCTTTTCTATAAAGGAGTAGAAATCCTAGCATGTGGTTCTAGTAGAGTGTTGTGTAGGCAAGGATGGTCCCTACCATGCATCAACCATGAACTTAGGGAGAACAATAGCTAATGTTTTTTTAGTTGATCTTATTGTTGTTGCTGCTGTTGACTTGTTCGTTTGGCTAGGAAAGTCTGTGCACTGGATTTCCTAGTATGTCATAAACTCAAAAGTCATCTTAATGTTACTTGTTTGTCGAACAGTTTGTCATTTGATGGATTTATTAATGCTATTTTGTACACTCTACGGCTGAGTTGCATACGTGATTTAGGTTGTCAATTTGATTGATCATGTACATGTTACAACTCTTCATCATGTCAGTCCCTGTTTAGCTTCACATGTCAGTCCCTGTTTGGCTTTATTTGCTGTTTTCCAGACCTCAATCCTGCCATTATCTTTAACATTGGATAATACTGATAGGAGGGATAGGACACTTAATTGCTAATAAGTCGGCAACTGAAGATTCATTTAAGCTACTAAGAGTTAATATGATATCTGGGTTTTGTGTTAAAGTAATGCATGATATCTGAGGATACTGTGTCAGCTCTTTAATGTCGTGTTTGTTGCCATAGTCGTCTATATTTCTTCTTTATCCCAGTTACATCGTAACTGGATATTGTAAAGAAAAATGGGCTTGCAAACTGGCTGCTTAGTTACGCAATATATGGTGCATGCTGCATATAGAACGTACATATGTGTTTTCCTTCCTGTTTAAAGGACTTTGAAGACCTGAAGCAACGTGTGATCTTAACTGTGGGTTGTGGGTCTTCCTCATGGCACACAACTGTGTGTTTAGGATCTCCTCTACTAGTTTGAATTTAGGCCCATCTTGCAGTAATTATTTGACGTTAAGATAGCAAGGTTCCAGTTAAAATGGTGTTATCTATAAGGTCTCACTGTATTGGCTATTTGAAGAATCTTTCTGCGGAGGGTCCTTGATAGTTTATATGTGCTTTGATATTTACACAAATGGATCATGGAAATCTACACGCATGAGAAAACAAATCCACAAAAATGGAAACTCATAGATAGAACTTTTTACTTTAGCTTTGCTTTAGTTAGGAAATGATGTTTGAATTTTCCTTTCAAGTGAAAAAGATAATGTTATTTGAATCTTAAATTCGACCAAAAGAGGGATACAGGTGATCTTAACTGAGGAATTTGGGTGTCAGTCACGGCATACAACTGTGTGTTTAGGATCTCCTGTATTAGTTTGAGCGTAGGGCGTAGGCTCATTTCGCGCCTTGCGGTAGCAGGGTTCAAGTTAAAATGGTGTTACGTTTATGGTCAAAAGTAGTCTGTTTGTGGATTCATTTCCGTGGAAGATCCTAAGACTCAAATCGTATCATTGTTACAATATCTCATAATCCTGTTATCATTTGCCATCCAACCGCCTGCTTTAGACTACTTTATCAGGGCAGTTGGTTTTAGGGAGTCATTTGTGACTCTGTACATTCTCTAAGGGAAGAATCAGTTCAGTCCTCTCACCTAACTTAGAATTCATGATGATATCTGAAAGTACGAAAATGATTACATATGAAACACATAGACCTTTTTTATATTTGTATTGCTCTTTACCTTTTTATATCTTGTATTTCTCTGGATCCTTGTGTATTTGCCTCTCCTCTACTTGGTGTTTACCAGATTATGTCGATTTGATGTGTTTTGTTTCTACTCACAGGTGCTGGCACTGCCATGTGGAAACCAATCAACCTGCGAATCAACATGATGAATGCTGGAACAAATTGCTATGTCCCTTATGTTCAGTATATACCAGTATATCACTCCTAAGTCGCTAAACTCCACTGACAAGGCTGATAAAACCGCATCCCAGTAAATGTGAAGAAGATATTTTATGTTTTAATTGTACAGCATTAAGAACCATTGATGGTAGATGTTGATGAACTCATACCTGTAGATACATGTACTCCTTTTGTGATATTTCAAATTGGTTGGCCTGAATTTGGTAATGTTAATACCCACAAACATCAATTTTTTCACTCTGAAAATGACTCTCATTTACATGGAAAACCTCTTTTATAAGTGTGTGATCTCAAGTTCGCTAACGCTGTATCCAGTTGTTTCATGTTTCTTTCCTTTGTCAATGTATCATAACATCTCATTCCACTTGCAGGTTCCATGAACAGACTATTTTAGCTGAAGTAGAAAAATCCCAAACCAACAAGATCAACTAGCTTGGTTTCCAATGCTTTGATGCTAGACCCAAATGAAAAGAGCAATTCTCTACAACCAAAAAAAAAAATTGACATTCCAACACAACAAGACATTGCAAAAGCAAACAGAAGTTTGCATCTCGTTGTTTTAATGGAACACAACATGTAAACCAACAACATGAAACCCTGATTATACAGAGAATCCATCTGAGTTCAAACAGAAATTAATAGAAAAACAAAGACAATTAACAAAAGTAGTACTATTATATTTCATTGATTGTTCATTTGTCAGTGGTTCCTACAAAATTCTCCATTATAAATATAAATTTCAATTATCTCCTGTACCCCAAATCGAAATTAAGCCCCCGTATCAAACTTAAACCCTAATAAAACCTGAATCCAAAACAACAAAATCCTTGATATATATCTGTATCTGCAACCCTAATCCCAAAAAAAACCCATAATCCAGAGCCTATCACCGGTGAGGAGGAGGAGGAGGATTAATTTGACGACGGGAAACAATCAGGTTCCCAATTGAGCAAACTACAGAAACTCCGAACAAACCAACAAAAACTTTGAACCAAGTCAATCCTTCTGTTCCAACTTGCAATCCTTCTCTACCGATGCCTAATCCTTCATCAATCTGACCAATCACTTTATCAACCCTCTTAACAACCCCATGAAAAGGGTTGAAACGCAAACCACCAACAATCTTACAGCACTTCCAGACAAAATTCTGCTTCTTCACTACTAATACGGATGATGATGATGATGATACTTCTTCTCTCTTCTCAATGACATCAATTTCTTTCAGATTCATCCTCTTATCAGAAGTGGTGCGATTATTCTGCAAAAGGTTTCCGATGGCTGTTCCGATGTTGATTTTCTCCATTTGTTTCTTTTTCTGCAATATAATTGGTTGCGGAAAAATAGTAAATACAAGCTGTCCCTATTTATACGTCATTCCTAAAATTCTTATTGGTCGAAACAGTTTGTCACGGATCGGTGTTTTTATCCTTCAGTTTTGACCTTTGATTAAAGAAAACGTGAGAACCCCACCGTTATTTTTTTGATAAAAAGCGCACATGGTGGGTTTGCTTGCGGTATTCATCGTTGCCAGGAATTTATAATTTCATAGGATTACAAATTCTGAGATTTATGTAAATTTCTTATGTGTTTGGTAACTCAATTAAAATTCCTAGGATTTATAGAGTTTTCTTGTATTAAAGTCTTTTTACCGTCTGGCATTACCCGCAAATCTTAAAATTGCATATATATATTTATTTAGAGTTAAAAAAAAAGTGGGTCCATAAATCCCTTGATGAATTTCCCATCAAATCTGAAGGGGAGGGGTCGGACTCCATATGAAGGATTTGCTGGAAAACTGAATCCTGTAGGAAACGTGATTCCAAGGATTCGGACAACCAAACATATAGAGGGATATGTAATTCTACCAAATCCCGTTGGCCCATAAATTCCACCTTTAAAATTCTACATCCAAACCCACCAACATTGTGTTCTTTCATTCCGATTACTGAATCCATTCACACTATCGGTTGGATCAAGGGGAGCTATTCAGTGTCTCGTGTTGCTTAGGTGTTATCCCACTTACTTGTAGTAGATTCATTTTAAACCACTGGTCCTGGGTATGGTAATTATCATTGTCCGTTGATTTTAACCAGTAACTTTTAATTTCTTCCCCCTATTAGTAGTTGTTGCCTCTGTAAGTGGGCACTCTCTGTAATCTTTATAGTCTTGAGAGCAGTGCTTCAACTTTCGATACCTAGCGATACCCAGTGTGGTTATGGCTTAGCACCGGGTGGCAATAAGAAATAATTTATTTATTTAGCCGTTGTTTGCATTATGGGTAAAATTGTCACATATTGGGTCAGTTTACTATCTAGACCTCCATTTGGATGTCATCCTAATTTGTCTTCTTGCCAACCAACTAAATCTTCACGCTATCCCAATTTTCCAGAAGCTGGTTAAAGTCAACTGCCGGCCAATGGTCAACAACAAGTGGTCACAGTCTATTCAGTTCGTCCATTTGGTCCTTCAATCCAATTCGCTCGGCCTGGTCCATCAGACTATTTTGTCCACCCTAATTCACGGGTCCAGTTCATCGGATACGATTTACCCAACTCGTTATGTGGACTCGGTTTCCTCGGGTTTGTCCATCTATAATGTCATCTAATATTCGGGTCAACATGCTTCTGACCATGTTGCCATCCAGTCTACTATCCAGTTTTCCAGACATGTCGTCTACCAGATTGGCAGTGCATGCAACCAGTCATGTTTCCTACCAGTTTGTCATCCAGTCAAACCAATATGTCAGGAAGTCCTTTCTGTCAAAGCTCGATAGTCGCAGTCAATAACAAAAAGTCAACACTCATCACTCAAAGACAAGACAAATACGCTAGCCCATATCAGTTTTCCCGTTTCCACCGACCCAATGCGAAAACCCTAGAAGAATGTTCTGGATTGCTTGCTGACCAAGTTGTCGGGAGAAAGTTCTCAAATATTTCAGATATCTTGCTGACAAAGTTATCACATATAGAGTTTATCTCGAATTGAATGTTTATCTCATTTTGCAAGGCAAAATTTTCCTTTATGGCTAATTTTTGGATCACAATATGGACTTTCGATATTTCTTCTTCGCATTTTTCATCACAATACTAAAGTCATATGACACCGTCTCAGTAGATAGAATGGTACAAAATATAAGTAAATAGGATAGTCAGTCTTCACATGCCTTTATTGATAATGTCCTCGTAGATGTCTTTGTGGTTCTTCAACCTTGAATCTTCAAGGTCGATTGATGAATTATGCAACTAAAATATCATGCTCTATTTCTAGTCCAAGACTCACTTTAGTAGACTATAAATCCAGGTGTACTATTGATCAACAAAATTTGGCATCAAAACTTTTAAGTTTAATCACTCAAATTGGCTATTTTGGTGGCTGCTACAAATTATTTTGCGTTTTATAAGTAAAACAAAATTTAAAAAGTCGCATGTATTTGACCAACTCTACCGTCGGATATTCATACAATTAAAAATAAAATAGAAGAACCTTCAGCTAATTTAGTCGCATTTCAAAAAAGAGAAATTAATAATAAAAAATTCAGCATCGGCAAGTTACAAATTATAATCTAGCCAATTCTGGTTTTGTGTATGGAAACCTCTATAATCATGTAGGTTGTTTGGTAAACATAGCCTATTACATGTTATTTTGGTAAGAAAATAAACAATTAATATCCAAAATCGACTAAGTCCAACCTGGACGACTTCATATGAATTCTAAGACCGACTAGGTTGGACTTGGATAATTGTGATTGCCAATATTCGGAATCGAAGAACAAGTCATAAAAAACTAGGTATTTTCGAAACAACCTAGATGACTATAATGTGTGCTTCATAATTAAGTGAAGAATGTTTATCAAAATCAGGTAGGTCTTACGAAATGACCTGGACGATTTTGATTTTGATTTCAATTTTATATGAAATTATTTTAAAGCGAACTTAGTCAATCGGAAAAAAGGAAAAGAATATCAAATGGCTAAGTCAACAGTATGAAATAAAATCAAAACAAACAAATTAGATATTATATGACGGATGGGTTAACATGGTTATATTTTCACACAAAGGGTAACTTGATTTATTTTTTTGATCAGCAAAACAAAATTACCACTGATCAAAAAAGGGGCACAAAAGGATTGTGCCTCTCAAGGGAAAACAACGGAGATAAAAAGAGAAAGGAAAAGACACAAGAAAAAACCAGAACCTAAACAGATCATCTAAAAAGGAACAAAATATAAAATTTTCAAATCATTAACAATCGAGCTAAATTTGACCTCTTCAAACTCTATAGTATTTAAATCCCAAGCAAAGTATCGGAGTTTATCCTTCAAAATAAGTTCATAGAATTTCATGACCTTATATGAAAATAATCTAGCGTTTCGTTCTAGCCAAATGACCCAAAAGATCATATTCGGAATCATATGCCATGCCAAAAGTCATGTTGAAGCTTGTTGAAGAGATCATTTAACTGCCACTACAGAATTAGGTTTTTCGCTGTGAGAGTTAATGTAAAAAACCAAAATCGTTCCAAATATATTTTGCAACTACAATGGATGAGCAAATGATCCAGAGATCTAAGATCTTTATAGAAAACACAAACCTAGGAAGCTTATTCTGAATTATTAATACACCACATGAAAAAATCCGATCTTATGAGTGTACTTTTGAGACCCGATGAGGTTCAAAATCCCTTGCTCATCCTTAGAAAGAGCATGGTCCTCATGAGAATCAAAATAAGATTTAACAGAAAAGCATTTATCTTTATGAGGTTTCCAACTAATCTCATCTTCCTCATTCCAAGAATCTAAGCTTGGCTTGTAAGGACTCCAACTGTCACCTGTAGATAGAGTCTAGCCTATTTGGAATGAAGATTCTGGTCCGCATAACTGTCACTGCAATTGCCGATTCAGACATCTTTTTCCCTTGGACATAACTTTATTATAAAGGTCTGGAAATTTGGTATTCATATCATTTCAAACAACCAGCTATCTTCCCAAAATATCACAGTAACTTAGTTATTACATATTCCTAGAATATCTTTTATATTATCCTTGATGGATTAACCCAGCAACCCTAAAATAATTGATATCAATCCAAAATAAGAGTATTGTTAATTGGAGGAAGAAATGGAGATGAGGAGGAAAATTTTCTTGGGTGGAATTAAGTTCAAAGATTTTGTAGAATTTAAAAGATTAACTTATTGATTTAAATTCCAGTTTCTAATTGAAAAAAATAAATTCATGGTAAAACAATTAAATATCACATCACAATCAAAATAGAAATTGCAAATAATTATATCATGCGGAAGGAATAAAGCTCTCAAATTTTAAAAACCGATGAAACTCTATTTGAGGGTTAGATTGGCAACATCAAGATTTAAACTTATAAGCGGGTTTCTTCGCCTGGAGGAATAAATTATATGACATTCTGACTTTTTATCCTACTTTTCCCTTTTTTGTTCTTATGCAATTGCTTAATAACGCAGATCTTTCAAGACACTCAAAAATATGAGTTTTAATTTTAGGGTCATGTGCATGAAGGATGAAACTATGGCTAGGGAAAATCATTCGATTTATGATTTTATTTATAAAAATAAATAAATTCTAAATTGTAATCGACGCGATGATTTTGTTCTTCACATCCATTTCTTCCCTCCCATTAACAATTCTCCAAGACAATGTTGTTTTCTTTAATTTATATAAGTATTTATTTATAAGTTGCACTTGGTTCTTGGCAACAACCTAGATTTTTTTTTTTTTTTTTGAAGCATGATATTTATTGAACTACTGAGTTGTTACACAAGAGTATTTGATACCTGAAGATTCAAATACAGAAATTACAATAACATTATGGAGAAGCAAAAGGTGAGAATCGATATCTAGATTTAAACTTCATCGGGGGATAGGAATTGCAAATGGTGGGGTGTGTCTGGATGAGGTTATTGAGGATCTGTAGGCCTTCGACGAATGCTTTCCACAAGAAAAGTTGTACTTTTAATGGACATATCTGAGACCATAGGGCAACCAACTATATATATATATATATATATGAACTCTCATTCCCACGGTTCAAAGTACGAGCCTTTGCATTAGGGGTGAGCAACGGATGGACGGATGGATGCGGATTAGGGATCACCCGCTCCAATCCGTCAAAGTTGCAGATTTGGAAAATCAACCATGTCCGGCCCAATCACCTGCGGATTTGGCATCAACGGATGATACGGGCCGGACGCGGATTTAGTCAAAAAAAAATAAAAAAAAAATACTAGTAGTACAAATCGGAGGATGAATCTGCCGTAAAAAGATTAATACAAATCACTTTCTTTCCTTCTTGACAAAATCTGGGAGGCTTAAATTTTCTGGTCGCTACTGTTACTGCAGCTCCGATGATTAATGCTGACTTGTGTGTGTATAAGGTGCCCAAAGTATGAATTTAACATTTCCTGGCCACCGTCTGGATCGGTAAGGTGTGTCATTAATGAGGTATGAACGAAATGTTAACTTGTCTCTCTAAAGAACAAAACGAGAGAAACTTAAATTAACTTTTTGGAATTTGGAATTTGCAATGTTACGGCATCACCAAATTCCAAAACACAGTAGGATAGATGTCAAAGCTACCCACTTCTTCTTTTAAGGGCTTTACTTGTATGGGTAGAAACTTCTAAAACGATTCCATCAATGGATTCAATACTCCTCCCCCTCTCCATGAAAAACCAGTCTAAATTGTATCATACTCGCATGAAGTTTCTTTTTGTACAAAGTGTGTAATTTGTTTTGAATATTACAAAAATAAAATATATAATATAAGTTTCCCTTACTATCATACGGTGAAGATGAATCCGTGGATTTCAAAGTCCAATCGCAACCAAACCGCTAAAAGTGCGGATTTGAGAATCCTACGCGTGTCCGGCCCATATATCTTGCGGATTGGGTTTCATCAGCAATTTTACGGACGGATACGCATAAAATCCACGATTCCGGACTTTTTGCTCACCTCTACTCGGTACGGACCATTTTCAAAACAAAATCCTAAAAAAAAGAAGAAGAAGGTTAGATCTGGGCCTCATACAGAATTATAGTTGGTAATTGGGCCTTGCACTCTAAGGAATGTCATGTCTTTAAGACTTTAACTCGTAAAGGATAAGATTTTCAAACGCGCGCCTAGTTTTTCTTCAAGCAGTACAAGGATAAGATTTTTTCATATTTATATAGAGTTTCCCCTTGAGGTTAGAGTATTTATTCAATATCTCATCAGTCTCTCGGCCTGAATAGAAGAAGAATCAGACTGCTGTCTACCCTATAGCCCTGCTGCTTTGGTACGTATCCAGCTTATTCCTCTTCTTTCGTGTGAAGATTAGGGCTAGGAATAAAACAACAAAGAAACATTAGCGAAACAATAACGCAAAAATAAATAAATCAAAAGAGATAAGTAAACCGAAAAAAAATTATGGCCGCAGGGAAGGGGATGAAGAGAGAAGAAAATATCAGGGTTAGGAAGAAGTAAATCGATTCCATTCTGAAAGAACCCGTTAAACGCTTTAAGAAAAGAAATCAAAACAAAACAAAAGTTTCAATCAAACACTAATCCCTGCAAAAGTGTAAACAATCAATATCCTTGATTAGGGTTCAGTAGTAGTAGAGATCGGTAATTAATTATCTTATCGCAAAACTGTTCTTCAGGTAGCCCACGGGAACTCGATGGATACCAAATATTCTACATAGTAAAATAAGCTCGGTGGTGTTATAAATAAAATATTGGTGGTGTGAAAAAACAAAAGGTTCATATTGGTATAAACATTTTCCGATGGGGATAGAAGCTCTAAGAAGAGAGCTTGATTCAGCTTTTAACCACATCAGAGGAAATTCACCTGAAATCATATTATTAATTAATAAGTTTATTTGGGTAATGTCACTCCTGGTTTATTTTTGCATCTACTGCCTCGATGCAGTGTTTGAGTTATGAATAAGTTCATTGTATGAGTCTTGGTTTCAGTTCTTTGGCAAATACAACTATTTCTGTTTTGGCACGGTGCAACCGCACCAATGGCATTTTTCTTTGAGGAGCTCTATCAAAATTGTTGTAACAAGCATCCATGGCTTTCATTTTAAGCTGTTTCTGAACAATAATGGTTTGCAGCCATTGGCTTCATAACTCTCATTCGCCATTGACGCAGCAACAAGTCGTAGCAAAAGAAAAATTAAAAATACGCCGTTGCCGGGGATCGAACCCGGGTCACCCGCGTGACAGGCGGGAATACTTACCACTATACTACAACGACTTGTTGTTTGAAGTATCCTTCATAAGGTTTTCATCGCAGGTGAACGCTATTGAAAAAATGAACTTCAACAATATGCATATTTAATTGTTCATATGCGACAACAATATACAAAACTATCTAAAACATATTCAGTGATTATCAATATGGAAATAAACCCACTCAATTTGTATTCATGTTAGGTAAATGAGATTGGCGCACGACAGTGCGGGGAAGATATATAAGCTAGCGGCTTGGAAACCGTTGGATGGTAATGTGTTTGTGATTCTGACCATTGATGATGAGTGTATGACTGTTGGTGGAAATAATTGCAAACAAGACCCCTTATTTAATTCTATAAAATTAAAATAGCCTTACAATTTTTGTATTTCGTTTATAAAGACCCCTGCCTCCTCCTTTTAAGTTTAACCGATCGAATAAAGCTGTGTGAGGTTAAACTCCTCCAACCCAAATTAATGGAAATCGGTTAATTGATGCGAAATACAAAGTGTATGTGAAAATCAAGCATTTAAACTCGTGCATGTAGAAATACAAACGATTAATGATGATCTTATGTGATTCAATAATTCCAATGTTAACAATGTGTTGATTTTGGTAGATTTGGTTAAGATAAATATTCATCGATGTTGATGTTCAAATGCAATAGTAATGAATAATTTTAATTAATCGTAACTGAATCTAGATTTGTAGTGTTCTTCAATTTTGGGTTTTCTGATGGTGGCGGCGTTCGCAAAGGGGTTGTGCAGGTAGCGGTGGTGATGGTGTTGTCAGTGGAGGTAAAGATGAATATAGGGGATCTGTAAATTAAATTTAAACTAGAATTGATACTTCTCTTTTACCCTAGAACGAGCGATCAAATTCATTGCTTCTCTAATCAACAATTCAGGTCCTATGGTAGCTTTAAGTTTCGTATGCAATCTCATAAATTATGATTGTAATTTTTATGAGATTGGTAAATGGGATTTTGCTATGGTTTCTGAGATTCATTTAATGGGAGAAGAGGTTTGTATCGGATAAAAAAAAAAAATTGACACGGTTGTATCGGATAATGTTACATGTATTGTAATGGTAGAATTATTTTGTAAGAAATGATAAGCAACTAGAGTTTTCGGGATTTTGAAAAAATGTGTGAAATGGATTCTCTTCCGAATGTGATAAATTATAGTGCTTTGGTGATCAAAACTCGTGTAGTAATCATGAAGAAGGGTTCATGTAGTGATTTTTTTTTTTTGGACGATTGTTCATGTAGTGATTGATCATGAAGAAGGGTTCAGGTAAGTAAGTTAATAGTAAGGACCTTAATAGTAATATTTTAAGCTGGAGGACCTATTAGGAATTTTTAATCTTTAATAGCTGGCACCAACTGTAATTTATTAAATGAAAGGAAAAATAACGATATCGTGTGCGTCCATTCCACATCGAACGGTTTTCAAACCGCTAGCTTATAAATTGTCCCCGTACTGTCGTGCGGGATAGCACGACCCAATGAGATTATATTTGACATTTGTTTGGTTATGGTTTCGGACTTTTTTTCATCTCTAGTTGATATATGATAAGACCAACAGATCCTTTATTTTAAAACCAATCGTTTCGTCAAATCACGTATAATGTGGTGATCGGAAATTTTAATCTCCATGTGTTATGCGGCTAACCATTTTGATTCAAATCTATAACGGACGACAATCTTCCATCAACTCCCACGGAAACATGCTTTACGCTTCATGCTTCAGTTATAAGTGTTCGTCGCTTGTATCTATGAATTGTATGTATATACTCAGTACGTATATTTTCGTTCTCATTATATAACTTTTTCCGTTTTAAAGAAAACTTCCACTGAGCTAATCAAGATACCATTTTGTTATATCTTACTCTAATGTTAATCAATTCACCCCGCCATCTCATTCGTTTACCCTACTAGTCATTTGAAATAGGATTTAACCGCCAAATTCACAAGGAGCTAAACACAGTCTGCTTAATTTTTCTTCTTCACTTTTTTTCTTCCTTCTGAACATTCAGTAGCAAACTTCATATGGTATCCTAGCTTAATAAGATCTTAAATAAGCTATACAAAACATGGTATCCATCATTCATATCGCACGACGAACTATCTGTAATCATATAAACCAGATGCACATGTTATAGGCACTCAGGGATTGCAAAATTGCAACGGAAAGGGTATATTCCTAAATGTATGATATGTGAAATCCTAATGATTATAAAAAATCAAGCATATCGTCCCAACACATTACCTATATTGGAGAATCATTTGATTAACTTTTCAACGTAGAAAAAAAACAGTTTATAGTTTATTTTTGCTAAATATTGAAGTACTACTGTTAAACTAGATGGAGAGCAAGAGTCAAAACATTCGTATGTGAAATCAATCAAAACTTATCTAGGAAAATATTCTTTCACATTGATTTAACAGAGATAGATTACAGTGTATATATGCACGGTTTGGTTTTACAGAGTTTAACAACTTCAAAAATTTCTTGTACATAATGGAGGAGATATAATAGGGAAACTTGACAATATGATCAGCTGAAAGACTTTTTATATTCTTCAGTGAGAGTTGGTTGAGCCGATATAGACGCATTCAATGGCTTATCCTTAACACTCCTTGTCAAGTTGAGTATGATTGGCCGAATGTTCAACTTGTCTTTGATAAATTGAAACCAATGCTTTTTGTAAATATGTCTGCCAGCTGATCTTTGATAAGATGAACATGACATGTAGTTGTTTGTTTTCCACTCTTTCACGAAAAAAGTTATAATCTATCTCTAGATGTCTCGTTCTTGCGTGAAACATCGGATTTGCGGTGAGATATGTTTCTCCCGAGTAATCACACCACAAGTTAGGAGCAACAGCAGTAATACCCAATTATTTCAATAGTGAATGAATCCAAATTAACTCAGAAGTTGCAATTGCAATACCTCGATGCCCAGCCTCTGTAATTGATTTTGACACTGTCTTTTGCTTATGTGCACTCCAAGATACGAGGTTTATGCCATAGTAGATGCAGTACCCACTTGTTGAACGTCTTCCATCCAAGTTCCCAACCCAATCTGAGTCTGTGTATGCATGTAAAGACATGTTATTACTGTGTTGTAAGAAAATGCCATAGTTGATTGTGTGTTTAAGGTACCGCATAATTCCCTTTACTAGTTCACATTGTTCTACATAGAGATTATGCATATATTGGCATGCCTTATTTACTGCAACTGATATGTTTGGCCTGGTAAGATGGAGATATTGCAGAGCTTTAATAATACTACGATATAGTGTTGCATCTGTAAACTTTGAGGATACTTGATTTTGAAGTTTTGATAACTTCAAACTTCGTTCTGCATAGCAAATCTCTAATTTATTTCCGTTGGTTGAGAATCAAACCTTTCCCTTGTCGAAGCACTTCCATTCCCAAAAAATAAGTGAGCAAGATCAAATCCTTAACTGCAAATTCTTGACTCAAGTTGTTGATCAAATCATCACAAGACTGATTGCTAGAACCCGTGACTATAATGTCATCAACGTATATGAGAACATAAATAGTGCTTGAAGAATCAATTCTAACAAACAATGAGCTATCTGCAATATAGATCCTTTGAAACCCAAATCAATGAGATATGTGCTGAGCCTTGAGAACCGAGCACATATTGTTGGAGTCTATGTAACGATTTGTGTAACTTTAAAACATGATGGGGATTTTTTGGATCAACATACCCTGGAGGTTGTTTCATGTACACCTCTTCATCCAATACAACATGTAAAAAAAACATTTTGTACATCAAGCTGCTGGAGAGACCAGTTATTTTGAAAAGAGATGGACAATACTAACCGGATTGTACACAACTTGATGACAGGATTGAATATTTCCCCATAATCCACTCTTTCATGCTGGTAAAATCCCTTGGCCACCAGTCATGATTCAACAGACCCATCTTGCTTCTGTTTGATGTGACATACCCTTTTACATCCCACTATGTTCATTCCCTTCTGATGTGGCAAGTTCCATTTCGTATTAAAGCATTAATCTTTGCAGCCATTGAAGTGAACCACTTTTGATCTTTGCTTGCCTCTGTATAGCAAGTTGGTTCTTTAAATTTTCTATCATGTAGTGGATGTTTTGTTACATCCAAACAAAGTCTATTAATTGGCTTAGTGATGCCATTTCGTGCTCTTATTACCATTAGGTGCAACTGACTTGAGTAGAGTGTTCTGTGGAGCTGGTGTCACTTGTACGCGCCAAAACCCTATTGATGTGCAACTTCTCATGTACTCGCAGGTGTATCATGAACCTCCATGATATTGACTAATGTTTGTGATAATGTAGGACTATCACCCAAGTTACCTGGTTGTCGGTGAGATGTAGCAGATGAGGATGACATATTGCTGAAGTTATTTGTTGTTTCCTATGGTGCAACATCATGTGTGGGAATATTAGTAAACATGGGAGTTGCAAGTATACCTTGGTGGATGGTTGCACTTTCTTTACCTCCTTGACAGTTTCAATCTTGTCCTCAGAAGAGAAATGGAATGTATGCTCTACAAATCGACATGTGGAGAATATAAATCATATTGATGCTTCTACGTAAATATAGATATCCTTTGTGTGCACCATTATAGCCAATGAAAACACATGGTAAAGACCTTGTTTCCAACTTGTTGGAGTTGTATGTCTGTAAACAAGGGTAGTATAGATACCCAAATTATTTTAAGAAATGAGAAATCTGGTTGTTTACTGAATAAGAGCTTTAGTAGACTTTTATTTTGTGTTTGTGAAGCAGGCATCCTATTTATAAGATAGAAAATTGTTGTGAAAGTATCTAACCAAAATGATTGTGGCGTAGATGCATGAAATAACAGAGATAAACCTTACTCAACAATATGTTTGTGTCATCGTTCTGGCAGGCCATTTTGTGGAGGTGTATGGGGACATGTGAATCTGTGTATGACTCTATAATCATTTAAAAATGTTGTGAACTTTTGGTATTCACCACCATTATCAAATTGGAAGACTTTTATTTTGAAATCAGTTAAATTTTCGATTTGCTTTTTGAAATGAATAAAAGTTGGTAAAGCATCAAACTTCCTGGCTAGTGGATATATCAAAGTATAATGTGAATAAGCATCGATAAGCAACAAATAATAATGGTATCCATTTTTAGAAAGAGTTGGAGAAACCCTTAGATCTGATACAAGTAAACTCAAAGGTTTATCATAAAGTGTTTTGCTTGTAGGAAAACAAAGTTTCTTACTTTTACTCAAACGGCAGGAATGACAAAAATCTAATTTATTGCAATTGAAGGGAGATAATGATTTCTAATTATTTTCTGGACAGTGCGGAGCTTCGGATGCCCTAGACGCTGATGCCATAGAGGAATAGTTTATGTGAGTAATGTAAGATAATGGAGGAACTCTACAGTCTATCTCTCAAGCAACATCAAACATGTACAACCAATTCATATTCTTTCCGCGCAGCTGTATTTTTCATGTGTGGAGGTCCTTCACAACAAAAAAGGATAAATAAAGCTCAAAGTAAACATCATTATCCTTACAAAACTGAGTAACTGATAATAGATTTGCTTTCATCTCAGGTACATGGTAAACATTATTAAGATGATAAAATCTATTATTAAATTCGAAAAAAGCATTACCAGCGTTCTCTATATGTAGAGCATTACCCTTACCAACTTGCACGGTTTCTGTCCATCATATTTATGCCTGATATTGAGGTTATTCAGATCTGTAGTAAGATGTTGTGTAGCTCCAGCGTCTGTGACCCAGTTATTGTCAATGGGTCCTCCAGGTAAAGCAACAAAAGAAGCAGGTCTTCTTGGATGTCTAGGGACAAAATCTTTGTCATAACGAAACTAGCAGTTCAGTGCTTCATGATTTCTTCGACCATAGAGCTGACATGGTCCTTTTGAAGCTTGATTGTTGTAATTTGTGGGATCATTTGGTGGTCTCGGGTTAACTTGATTTTGATTTCTCCTTTGGTCAGGCCTTGGATACTAGTTACCACTTGTCGTACCAATGAAGCTAGTAGTAAAATTAGATAGCGGTTGTTGAATCAACGCTAGTTGTTGCACCAATCTCATGTCACGGCTTAGAAGGTGTGCATAGAAGGTGTCAATGTCCGATTCTGTTGCAGTGCGCACTGAAGTTATAAAGGGATAATAGGACTGATGCAGGCCATTTAGAATAGACTCATGCATATCTTCTTTAGTGAATGCGTTACCGGAAGCTTCCACAACATCAAAAATATTTTTAGACTTAAAATGATATTCATGCATCGACTTATTACCTTTATTCTAATTGTGTAGTTCTTTTAGAAGATGCATCTTGTGTGCCTTTTTCTGTGGTGCACATCGATTCTAAAGTCTCAACCATACAACTCGAGAGGTTTTGCATCCAACATGCTTTCCTAGAGCAGTTTCTGTTGGTGATGAAAGTAACTATAAAAAAAAATTGATCATGTTTATTCACATATTTGGGATTACTGTTTGTGAACTGGGTAAGGTACGTGGGGCATAGTTTTAAAATTCGTACGAGTCACGAGTTGACTTGTACTATTCGAGTCAATTTCTAACATTTTGATTCGACTCTTGCTGGTGACTCGAATATTCACTAAATCGTGAATATTCTCTTTTTTTATGCGATTCACAGCTTTCCGTCAAATTTTAATTTCCTTAAAACAAGTATAAAAAATGAAAAAGATTCACAGCATTCTGTCAAATTTTAATTTCCTTAAAACAAGTATAAAAAATGAAAATTGAATGTTTGAAATCGAAAACAGACCTCCAGCACACTCGTACGCACTCTTAACCACTGCGCCACGGTGTTTGTTTTTGAAATATATTCAAACTATATAAATTTTATAATAAAACTTGGAAAATACATGTGACCTAACTAAAATACTTCAAAGAATTTAATTTTTTATTGATAAACATACGATTCAAATATCAACCATGAATCTTCGATTCACGATTCAACATACGAAACAATTTTTAAAAATAAAAAACGATTCACGGTTTAAAAACCATGACGTGGGGGAATTGGAGTGCTCTCACTAACTTATCCTTCTAGCTTTTAGCCTTTCTAAAGAGGTTTAAATGTGATCCACAGTAGGTAGTTTGTGTTTGACGATTTGGCATTAATCAAATGGTTAATGTGAAACTGTTGTAGTGTTGAGGTTTCAACAACCATTGATGTTGAAGGATAAAAAGTTAATGGTTTTGTACGGAGTAGTTAAGAATCGATTGACGTTATACCAAATCAAAACTTATTTAGGAAAATATTCTTTCATATTGATTTAACAGAAATAAATTACAGCGTATATATACATAGTTTGGTTTTGCAGAGTTTCGCAACTTTAACAGAAATACATAGTATACTACGGAAACTTGAGAATATCAGCTGAAAGCGGACTTCTTTTATTCTACAGTGAGAGTTGGTTGAGCCGATATAGACGCATTCAACGGCTTATCCTTAACAAAATCTATCATGGATTCTTTTTCAGGCTAGGCCTCAGTTGGCTGATTAATGTGGCAAACAACAACAAAAAATTGGAAATTTATTGACAAGAAAGGTATGGAAATACTAAAAACATGATGTTACACGAACTACCAAACATATGGGAGAGGTTTCTAAAAACCTTAAAGTCGGGAAAATTCATACGAAAAATCTATGGTTGGCTATGTAAAACCTTTTTAATCTAAAGTAAACACTCAAAACCACTAGTACAAACAAATGTGAGCTCATTGAAGAAGGAGACCAAAATAAATAGTTGTGGTATGAAAAAAAATATGAAAACTAATACTTCAAAACTATTTATTCAATTATGCACTAAACACAAGGCGATATATCATTTGTCGACACTTGGTCTGAAATCTCTAGCATTGTAAATAAGACGATGAATATGAATAAGACAGTGGATAATATTTTTCGTGGTATATGTGTATAAAACTCCATTACTTTGAAACCTTAGGTCGCATATATGTATGCGCAGCAAAGAGTGATATCAGAAGTGCAAATAATTCTAAAAAATCGAGGAAGATGGTGAAAACTGAAGCGGAAATTAAATCCAATTGTGAATGTAACTTTGAGAATCACTTGTGCATAGAGGTGGGAGGGTATTAAGCCATGATCCAAAAACTTGTTTGATAGTGTTCTCAATCAAAGCATGAATATAACTGAATGTAGCATGATTTAACTCTGTACTTTTTTTTTATCTATTTTTTTTCCCGAAGATAAAAGGTAAAATTTTATTGCAAACAAAAAAAAAAAAAAATGAGTACAAGAAATACTAAGGCGAAAAGCTTTAACCAAAATACTAACCCAAATCCCTAATTGTAACTTAAAATCACATCCCAGTTGGTTACTAAGTTTCTAAAAGTAGTTGATAAGAACCATTTTGGAATTGAACGCCATTGAAAAATGAGTTTTTTCACCTCATTTATCATTTCCTCTTTATCTCTAGATCTATTTTTTGCAATCACCCTCTTGTTCCTCTCTTTCCATAGAGTCCACATGATTGTAGCCGAAACAGCTTATCTATATTTTTCTTTCCATTTTTTCCTTAATTTGTTTTCACACCAACGCTCAATGTGCTCCTGAATAGTTGGTTTATGATTCCAAGTGATCCCAAACTGAGAAATGAAATACTGCCAAACTTTTTTTGAGAAGTTGCAGTGATGTAGCAGATGGTCTACACTCTCCATTTGATTGTTGCGTAAACTGCAGTTTGTTTCTTCGATTGTGCAACCTCTTTTTTTGCAGGTTGTCCACTATTGGAACCGCACTGTGCATCACATATCAGATGAAAACTTTCACTTTAGGAGGGACAAACTTCACACAACAGACTTGTGAGGAAACGAGTTTACAATTTGTTGTTGTTGTTATGTCACGAGACAATCATATCCATCTTTTGTTATGTATTGGTCATTTGAGTTGGTGGTGAGCACATCTTGTTCCTCTCCTAATTAATTCAAGTGGCTTCCGTTAGAATACGGGCATCCAACTCAAAACCAATTGGCGATGAGTGGAGAGGCCCCAAGAATTATAAACCGCAGGATCTTAGATAACCCAGACAATGTGGGACTAATAATCTCAACACGCCCCCTTACGTGTAGCCTCGTTGGGTCTAACACGTGGACAATAAATCGGGGGACGTGAAATAAAGGTGCGATCAAATGACTCGACACAAATAGCCTGCTCTGATACCATATCAAAGTAAGGATACAACAAGTTGTTTTACTTTGGATGATTTTGGGAGAGAAAACATCTCTCTGTACTTATACAAACAATGTTTCCTAAATACAATATCCTATACGTACATGATTTACATAACTAGGGAAACTAGATTAATTCTAATTGATTTTGTAGCAATCTTGTTTCCTTGTCTCAGTTGAACTTTCCTTTAGGTTGAGAGACTGTTACAGCTGGTGTTGTGTCATCACATGTCGACACAATATCTTTGACAGACGGAATATCTTTGACACGCCCCCTCAAGCGAATATCTGTGCAAACAAGATTGAGCTTGTCTCGCAGTAATGTAAAACGTGGAGTAGAAAGACCCTTCGTAAGTATGTCCGCAATCTGATCTTGAGATGAGATGATTCTTACAATGAGTTCTTTCTTAGTCACCATGTCCCTAACAAAATGGAAATCAATTTTAACATGACGACTTCGAGTATGGAACACTGGATTACCAGTCAAGTATGTTGCACCTATATTGTCACAGCATAGAGTAGGGGGAGACCTCAAAGGAATATTGAGTTCTCGAAACAGCGATATAAGCCAAACAACTTCTGTCGATGCACTTGCAATAGATCGATATTCAGACTCAGTGCTCGAGCGAGAGACAGTTGGTTGTTTCTTTGAACTCCATGAAATAAGATTTTTACTATAGTATATAGCGTAACCCCCTGTCGACTTCCGGTCATCTAATGAACCTCCCCAATCAGCATCCGTGAAAATTGACATCATAGGTGGAGAACAATGATGAAATTGTAACCCATAGTTCACTGTATGTTTAGGATAACGAAGTATTCGTTTGACTAGCGCCCAATGTTCCGTCGTCAGACTGTGCATAAACTGGCATGCCTTATTAACGACAAAAGAAATAAAGGTGCGGTCAAATGACTCGACACAAATAGCCAACTCTGATACCATATTAAGGTAAGGATACAACAAGTTGTTTTACTTTGGATGATTTTGGGAGAGAAAACGTCTCTCTCTACTTATACAAACAATGTTTCCTAAATACAATATTCTATACGTACATGATTTACATAACTAAGGAAACTAGATTAATTCTAATTGATTATGTAGCAATCTTGTTTCCTTGTCTCAGTTGAACTTTCCTTTTGGTTGAGAGACTATTATAGCTGGTGTTGTGTCATCACATGTCGACACAATATCTTTGACAGACGAAATATCTTTGACAGCTTCCCTGGCATGTTCAAAAAATCATTCATTTCTTTTTAGTGAAACTTTCCATCTGCCGCCTTCAATCAAATCTGTTACTTTCTCGCACCTATTGAGAGTTAATCTATAGTCTTTCTGGTGAGAGATAAAGAAAGGAGAACCGAGTGCACAAATCGGGTTGAGTGAGTCGCGTCGGACGAATTGGAACGGTGAAGTAGGCCAGACACCGACAGTCCGAATCTGCCGAACCAGGTCTTGACCACTTGATGTTGACTGACAGTTGACTTTGACCATTGACCAACAATTGACTTTATGGCACATTGGGCAGGATAGTAGGCTGTGTCGGTTGCTGAATGGTTGACTTGGATGAAAGACGAATGACGGTCCAAACAACATTCTGACCCAGTATGTGATTTTTTTTTCACAAAAACCTTAAAGTAGTGACGGAAATAAAACCTCTAACATAATTATTACTACTAAACACTAGTCCAAAATCGAATTTTAATACTATTTTATCACTAATATAATATTTTATTAATATATAAAGGTTTTACCGTTCAAATTTTATCGAGCACAAGGATGATGAATAGGTCGGTGATAGCAGTTTTCGACATATACGTGTACGAAACTGCACCGGTTTAAAACGCCAGCTCACGTATGCACGTGTAGCTTGGGCGGGAATTCTATAACCAAAATATCCAAAGTGAAAATTGAAACTCGGGGAAATGAATTTTCAGGCGGTAAAATCCCTAAAAAATAGAAAAAAAATCAAAAGCCTGAAGACCATTTATTCAACTTTTGGTTTTCAAACTTCTTCTTCCCTCCCCCGGAGCGTCAGAGCAAATCTCTGTTATCTCTTTCATCTTCGATTTTGGATATCTTAATGGAGTTTTCGCTCTTCGATATCAGCTCAACTGGTCACAGGTACGTTAAATTCTCTCAATCACGAATTTTCATTCTTCAATACATAGATCTGTTTGTGTTTATCGATTTGAGATTTTTCTGAGTTATTTATATCATTTAGGATGCAATCTTCTCAGTCTACGTGAATTTATTGATTAGATCTCACCAGGTTCGTCTAGTATATGTGGATTGATTGATTAGATCTTTAATAAGGTGATTTTGTTCGTTGTTGATTTGGTTGTTTCAGTAGTATTGAGATCTTATGTGGATTGATTTGGTTGTTTCAGTAGTATTGAGATCTAATGTTTGTAATGTTTGTTATAGTTAATACAAATCTAGTGATTCTCTGATGATCTGGGAATTTCATTTTGGATTTGAGTGAACAGAAATGTAATTTTAGTGATCTGGAGATAGGATCTGGGGATAGGATCTGGGGAGATTAGGAACGTAGAAACAATCGATTAAACCTGTTAATGGAATCCCATAAGCAAGAATGTTCTGAAACAATTAAAATCCCGCGTCAATTAGAAACCCTAAACTAACCTTGATGCTTTGAAAGCCTTAAGCGAACCTAGTCCCAGCACAATGGCTGAATTTAGAATCCTCATGTTTATTTAGAACACCCAACTGAGGACTTGTTTTCATTGACACGGTATTTGATATATGGTGGTCATTAGATTCCTTCTTATTCATGTTGCTTAACTTGGGTGTATGTACAATATCCTGTGCAAACACTCCATACTAACATTCTCACATGAGATCAGCGCAAGCTTAGATAAGTGGCTCAAATTTGAGCTTCGAAATGAAATAATCATTATCTAATTGTACAAGCTACAAGAGGACTAGTGACATTTCAAAACTTCTTTATCTATACATCTCATCTCATCCCATCCTTCTTCCTTATCCTTCTACCCTTTGTTCTCTGTCTATGATATCTCTTCACTGTTCACGTGTTAGGATTCTTGAAAACTGATCACTGGGAAGAGGTGGTACATCTGAGAGCATTCAGTCGATCCGGTGGTACATCTGAGAGCATTCAGTCGATCCGGTGGTACATCTGAGAGCATTCAGTCGATCCCTCTGCTCATACCTCGGCGCATCTTCTTTAGGGTTACCCAAGTTAATGATTTGAACATGTAGGGCTTCATCACTGATAATTATTCTTCGGGTATTTTTGCACCATTCTTGCCCATCCTGCTTGCAGCCAAGTGTAATCTAGCATAGAGAGGACGAGGTGCCCTTGCCTTGTGATCGAATCCCCTAACACAAACAAATCCTGCAAAAGAAACTCAGTGTGAGACCAATAAATGAAAACCATAAGGTCTTCTCTTTCCACCAGTTTTCATACAATACATGCTTCTGTTTATTTATTTTCCAATCAGCGATGTGCAAGATCAGCCACACCAGGTGAAGTGATTTATATGATGGTGCTTCTTACCTCTCCAGAAAGCGCTTTGAATGGCATCTGCTGTTAAACCTGTAAAAGAATTCCCTCTGAAGTTAGTTGCTTTCTGGTAAACGGATTGATAAAGAACATCGGAAAACACAATATTTACCTTTAAATATTGATGTTACAGATGTTCCAAAATAAACTATTCGTTTAGGAAGGTTCCATAAAAACGATCTTGGAACCTCAATTGGATTTCGGCTAGACTCGTCATCCGCAAACACCTGTATTTTAACACATTCTTTAACATATTTCCACAAATTGGATACAAATGTGAATACACAACACTGAGGATATTTACCTCGTTAACTTGAAAATATGTGCCATTCAACGGAAAGCTCCCTTTCATTGCTGTTCTGCATGGTATCTGTTTGCAAGACGGGTTAATCATAGGTAAAAAATTAAATGTTTGTCTACCACAAAAGTTTTGTCTCTCTTCCTTACCAACAGAGTCCCTCTGACTATTTGGGATTCTTTTTCTCGTGCATTGTTGCATGACCAACATGTTGCTCTGTTGCACAGAGTTCCCGTTCCTTGCATAACACAATTCTGCTCTCCAGGTTGCGTAGAATTAGCAATTTCACCTAAAAATTGAGAACAGTTGGTTACTGTTTTAGAATTTGGCAAGACACAAGAGGCACCCTTAAACATTACAGCTCTCATAATTGTACGGAAACCTCTTTATAGCATTGAGGTAAACTAAACTATTTCTTTGATCAAGCATTGAGTTAACAATTAGCTACTGCCTACTGCTGCTTGCTTACCTGGTGTCCATATGGCAAGCATGTAAGGAGATGGATCATCAGTTTCTCGTCTATCCCGCTGTAAAAACACAGTTGCATTAGTATTTTCAATTAAGTAATCCAGAATAAGCTTGGATTTCTTAAACAGATTGTGACTTACCCCTTTTAGCAGAATGTGGTTATCCGGAAGCTCATACCTGCAGTTAATAATAAATAATCAAGCGATATGAGTTGTTTCTCTAGGAGAATTGTTTCTGCAATTTTCATCTGACTTATATTTGAAGGATTAACATGTGGAAAGGTAAAAATAACTTGACACTGCTATGTGGAGGACACTAGCGTTGACCTTGTGTTAGCCAGACTGTGTCTTAGGTCAGAGTTTAGGTGAACAATACCAAATTGTAACACTATTGGTGTATGATTTTGAGCAGTATACACTTACACTTGGTGCTCTGTCCGCAGTCGACCCACATTCTTTAGCTTTGTCACAGGAATCGATGGATTGTTAGACGCTACTACTAAAGCAGTTGACACAGCATCTAAATGGACCTGCATGTTGTTCTCTTGAACAACTTTGTGCAAGTTCAAGGAAAACTCCTCCATGTCGAGATGAATGGTAGGGATTTCGTCAGGATCGCCGTTTAGGAAAGCATCCTCTATGTCACTCAGTGTGGCTTCAACAGGTTCAGGTTCCGGGCTTGCAGGCACCTCAACAATAGGTTCACACTGAATGGTTCTTGATGTTGATGCCAAAGGAAAGTCTGAGTGTTCACATGTGTTGGTTGGAAAAGCTGCTCCCACACAAAGGTTCTGGTGATCACACTGATTTGTTCGAGACAGTGTTCCAAATGGAATGCCCGATGTAAAGTCTGGCTCCTGTAGACTCAGTTGTGGTCCTTTGGTATACACACCTGCTTGTGAGTGGGGTCCAAGAGGGACATTAGAAGGCACTATACCTTTCTCCGGTGGTGCGGGTAGGGCAAGCCTAGCACTGTATCCAACATGTATACGTTAGTATGTATCTCATATCATGGAACTATGTGCAGACTCATAAACATGAGAGAGAGAGAGAGAGAGTACCTTGCAAAAGCACTTGCAAAGTGTCTACATTCAGCTCTCATTGGACATGCGTTACAATTTGGCTTGTGTTTTGTGCAGAAAACCTGTATGGAAGTTGAAACATGTTATTGTACAATGTGATTTGCACCATGCCAGGAGGTATTTCTGATGATTTATGCACAGAGAATAGTTTAGTCTAAGATTCAGGACATGATTTACCTTTCCAAATGTAATCATCTGGTAGTGTAGTTCGTATCTGTTGTTAAATGATGATACTTACAATTAGTTATTGTTTAATCTAAAAATAGACTGATATTACTTATTCTGATTGGTAGGAAGGTAATCAGAAGTTACAGTGTTGGTTGATCCAGTTTGCACAACCGTGGCCAAAGGTATTTCTGAATGGACTCCAGCATTGGGTACCTATGCAGGGTTACAAAGTTAGCATTTTCAATGAAACACCAAATTCTGTGGTAGACTGTCGTGGTGAAAAACGTACAGTTCTAATAGATGCAGTTGAACCTCTTCCGGAAGAGGTTGTAAAGGAACCCATCCCAGTCTTACAGCTATACGACCAACATTCGTGTCAACCTTGTACAAGTCAAACAGAGATGTTAGGTTCAAGTTTGTGGCAAACATTATTCATTCTGTAACTCGAATTCAGATTCTTACAGGGAAAGCAAGCTGATGAAGGGTTAAAAGGCGAACACATTCAACACTTTTTAATCCCAATCCCCTTATGCTTAGCAGGTAGTCCCTACATGTATAAACATTTTGAAAACAGGAAAGTATAACTTTAGTGACTCAATGCATCAGGAAATCCAGAAACTTGTTAACTCTTGATGTGCAGATAAAAGTTCCAAAACATAGTGGGATTACAGGCTTTCAAAAAAGACGTACTTTGCTTTCTCAGGTGGGACGTCCCTTAACCATTCAAGATCTATGCTTCCGTGGTCTTTAACTACTCTGTTGAGAAAAGCCTGCAGAAGAATAAGATAGTTAATATAAGATAGTGCATATTTTTATCCGTTCTGGTAACTAAAAACTATCTTAATTTTCTCTAAGTTCTGTGATTTTTTTGGGTTTTTGTTCTTTCAGAATGAGACCTTACCTTGATTCGCTCTCCAAGCATGTTATTCATGCCTCTTTCCCTGATGGTTTTAGCAATTTCACTCACTTCTGCACGCCTCACTGCCTCGTAGTCCAATGTGTCCATTGTGTTCGCTGTTCTTTTTCTTTGTGCACCTTTAAGGGATGCATCCCTTCTTAAGCTATCCCAATCAAATTCTTCCTTTTTCTCTTTTACGGGTTTTCTCTTAGCTTTCGGAGTGTCGACAGCAGCAGTAACAGTAGTCTCACTGAATGATTTTTCAGATGAATGAATGTGCACACTTAAATTTGACTCCATCCGCTTGTTCTGAATTAGTGTCTGCGAGGCCATCAAATATGTGGTCTCCTCAACATTCGAGTTTTCTCTGTGATACTCTGGAAAACTCGCACTTGCTTGCTGCATTGTATAGTTCCTTAATTGTAGCAGTGTTTCAACAGGGTCCCCAGGTTCCACAAGTTGAGACATTCCAGGTTGCAAAACCTCGCTTCTCTCGGCCTGAGATTCTTTGCAACATTGTGGATGCTGTTCGGGATCAGTTTCTTGTCTGAAACCGCTATTTGATGATTGCACTGGTTGTGGTGGTCCTTGAGCGCTTGGGGAGGAGTAGTTCAGAGCTGCAGCATCATTTTTCGCCATTTCTGGGGAGTACACTTTGCTAGAGCTGTCCCGGCCTGTACTTTCTTGACCCAGAGCCTCCAGAGACTCAGCTTCCAGCACGTTCAAATCTGGAGTCATGTGCAAATAAGAGTTACTAGACAGCGTACTCCTTGATTCTTGAACAGAAAGATAGGAGTTTGATACTGGGAGATGCAAGTCTGCTGGAGCATCTAGTTTGTCCAAACCTGTCCTCCTGTTGTCAGGCGTATTGATCTCTGCTTGAGTTAGGCTGTCACATGTATGATCAAAACATCCTTGCAACCTCTTTGTACTTGCCATCTGTAGGAGATGTGTAAATGGCCCAGTCGCATCCGAACTGTTGGGCTGACAAGCTATTATCATGTCTTCTGCTTCTGAATTGGAACCAGAGCATGACCCTATCAGTTCAGCTGTCTGAATTACAGAAGAGTCAGAAGTCTGGGATGAAATTACTGAGTTCTGTGAAGAAACTATATCTTCCACCGCTCTACTATTCTTGGAATCTGCTAAACATGTATCTGTTCTACCCATGGCCGCAATTTGCTCAGCATTATGAATAATAGATGCACTCATTGAACATCCAGATGAAAATGCATCTTCTGCTGTTCTGATGTACTCTCTCTCTATAAAGTGCTGGATTCCTATTGATTTTGCTAGAGAATCTGATTCGCCTTGGTTGATAGCAAACTGATTCCCATTCAGTTCATTCAACAAGATGCTGCTTGGAATGTTGCTTACAAGTGAGTCATATTCTTTTTCTTCAACGGGCTCAATTTCTTGGAAAGTAATTGAACCTTGGTCACATACTGGTTCAGCTGAAAGATTTTCATGACATTGCTCTGGCTCATCTGGCTCCTCTACGAATACTTCTGTCCCGTCTTCATAGCATGTTGTTTGGTTGCTTGTTGACTGAAGGGGAAAACGTGAGGCAAGGGACATGAATGCAGAACTGCATAGAGACAGAAGTTAATCCAAATTGAAAGAGGCATTATGACTGAAATTTTAAAGAAAGTAATTCTCAATGGTTCCTTGGAATAAAATATTTCAGTTTACCTAGAAAGATGGTCCGAGACATTTTGAGTGAGAAAAACTCCAATCACTGAGTCAACCACTGATCCTTTCCATCTCGTGAAGCGCCTGTCGCCTGGGAACCAACATAGCGTTTATTAAAAGTGTAATAGACAACATAATAGCAACAGAAAAATGCAAGAATTCCAGCAAGGTACCTTGAATTAGATGCATGCGAGCAATGAATGAATCTGTCCGCCCACGGAAAACTCTTCGTTCTTCTTCCCACCATTTTTCTTTATCTACATCTGTTCCTTCAACACCATGGTCACTCTCCTTTCCCATCAGTAGATTCCATACTCTGTCAGTCTCTGGATCCAGGTCCACTTTCGCACGCGGCTTTCGTTTCTTAGGAGGTTCAAACGTAACAAGTGCCTTGGAGTTGAATCCTTCTAATCGACCAAAAGGAACTATTGCATTGCTTTCTTGCATGATTGCTGGGGTGCGAACAAATGGAACAATTGATTTATGTTTTTGCATCATTGCTGGGGTACTTTCACGATTGATGCTAATGGAATAAAATTTTTGAACTAGCTGATCCAGTGAAGGAATGTCGTCAAGCTTTATTGCATTTGGGGAACCTGCATTACCCCGTGGAGATTATCATTACTTATAATTTCATAATAGACTTCATTAATTGCAAGAATATGTGATTTCGAATATCTTACCTCTTGATTTGGTGAAGGATTGGTAGTACTGCGACTCGAATAGAGCAATTTCTCGCTCATATAAGTACGCTTGATCTGAGTATGAGTAAGATGATGTATCTACCTTACGGGTTACTCTTTTAGTCCGCTTCTTCGTTATCATCTTTGCTTGGTTATCCAGCGCAAGAACCATATTTGATTGGGATTCCCCAATGTAAACATCATTTCTTCTCTTCCCTCCTTTGCTTGATTCGATTTTGGGAGGAGTTGATGGAAATTGGGTTGATTCCATAATTGCATTTAAGGAAGCGACACTGCGATGCCTATGAGACGTTTTGGTTCTCTGTCTCCTACTACCTGTAGGACCAAATTTCAGCATTAGTGGAGAAGACTGCAGATTTCCGAACTGTCCGCCTACAGCATTATGTTGCCCATTCATGACGTTTGTGCCAGATGATTGCACATCTTCCAGTAGTGATGCAGAGTTACTGGAATTTTGATGGATCTGTCCCCATCCTCTTGTCTGCTTCTCACCATCTTTGCGACCTTTTCTTGTACTCGATGTACCAGATGTGGTTGTGCTCTGGCCTTTTTCTGTTCTCCTCTTCTTTTGGTGTGGGAAAAGAACAGAAATAGTGTCTAGTAGAAGATCCTTTCCTTTAAACACTTTTGGGTACATTGGCATCGAGTTCAGTTGCGCCCCATGAATGTTCATCGAATGCGGATGTGTTTCATCGATAACATGGAAGTATGGTCTCTTTATCCCTCTTCCACTCTCGCTGACTGTAATATTTCTTGAATCTTCCCGTATCTGTTGACTTTCCTGAAAGGCGAGACAATCATCACTCGACAAGTTAAGGTCGAACTGAGCACAAGTTGGTTTGTTGCCTACTACTCTCTGGCCTTGAGTAGAATTCTGGATACTGCTGCAAATCTTGGTGCCTGAAGAATCATGAGAAGTTGGAAATTCAGAATCTGATGTTACTTCCAATGGGCATAAAGAGCTCTCACCAACATTACAACTTTGTACACCCCTTTGGTGATCTAGTGCAGCTGTATGGTTCGTATCTCTTGCTTCTGATTCACCATCAAAATCCAGAACACGTTTAGGATCAGGCTCCCATGTTGGATCAGCATTGTCCTTTGGACATGCCGAGGAATTCTCGCTAGGTTGTACGCCTTTCTTTCTCACGTATTTCCGCTTTACAGTCTTACTTTCTCCCACTTTGGGTGTCTTAGGCTTTGGTGTCCTTTCCGGTTTCCCTTCTATAACAACTTTGGGCCTGTGCTTTTTGCGCCTTTTCTTTGGCAGTGATGGGGTTGCGTTCAGGTCAATATCTTCCACTTCTTTGCCAACTTTGTGGTTTTCATTTTCTGGGGCATTCGGTACTGCAGATGAGGACTCCACCTGTGACGGGGAATGGTGAGAACTTGGCTCCGTTACACTAAACTCTGTATTCTCCGTCGCTTCTTGCTGCCTCTCATTTTCATGGTTTGTCTGCTTACTCAAACAAGTACTCGATGATTCAGAAACTTGATTATCTAGCCTCTTGCCAAGATTCGGTGTTACTGGCGCCAAATGCTGAACCGGAATTCTCTCACCATAGACTGAACCTCCCATCGGCTGCGAGCTAGGATGGCAGTCAGGATAGTAAGAAGCTTGAAGTCCATCTGCAGAGTACATTTTCAGGTCAGCCATTTGACAGGAAACAAAAAGAACCCATTAATCGAATTTCCACGTTCTACATAAATTAGTGTCATGGAATCAAGCTTCAAAAAGATGAAAATCACAGCAACAACAAAATTGCGAGCAAATAAACACTTACAGCTTTGTATATGCGATGGAGTGTTACTACTCATCATGCTTGAACCAACATAATGAGTCTGATACATTGTAGCTGATGATTGTTGTGGCAGGTTGGTGTTGATCTGAGTATGCGAACCAGGGAAAAAATTCCTAACATCAATTCCACCACTTGTAGATGCACCTGAAGCACCACCATTCTCAACCAAACTCAGAAGTGCTTTAAAAGGAACATTATTCGACTCAGCTAACAAAGAGGTTTCAGCATGACCCAAATTTCTGCTACAAACAGCTTGTTCCCAAGTATCTGAAGGTATTCCACTGGAAGTTGCTGGATTTTCTTCTTGAGAGTTCCTATTTTCGACACCATTTGTTTTATTTTGCTGATTTCCACTGGCAACTTTCTGCTTTTTTGATCTTAACAGAATTGCTGGAACACATGGCTTCTGCTGCTGCTGCTGATTTTGCCTAATCTGATTTTCTATTTTTTCCGAAATTGAAACCCCGCTGTAATCCATTTATCTAACACTACCAAAATCGGTAAACTTTCTCCTCTAGCTAAACATCAATTTTTCTTCAGTGATTTCAATTTCAGGTTTTTTTTCCTTAGCTTCAACTTCAATTTTTCTGTTTCTGCACAAACCCAGAAAAATTAAGATTAGTTAAACAACTACATTAGTTGCATGCTCCTTAGTCATGACAAACTCTATCTAAAACCAGAATTTCAGAGAGAAAAAAGAAGCCCAAATTTTATTATTATTATTTATTTATTTTTGTGAAAACCAAAGGCAGTTTTAGCTGAACAGAAGGAAAAAAATGCAGAGAAAAACCATAACAAACAGATCTTCTTCAAATCAGCAATCAAGATAATCCCAATTTTTATTTTCATAAAATGGGGTCTTAAAAGAACCCAAAAAAATCAGTGATCAAAACAGAGCATCTACTGATTTTGTAGAGGTTTTTGCTTAACCAGAAAAAAAAAAAAAACACCCCACCTATAGAACAAAATCAAAGTAGAAACAAAGGAATCTCTAATGAGAAATCCATGAAAGAGTTTAACTTCAACAATTTTTGCATTATTCATACCAGAATTGTTCTTCACAAGAACAAGCTGCTGCTGCTGTAGTTTTCAGAAGAGGAGAAGAAACAAAAGTGTGGAAAAGAGAAAAGTGGTGAAAAAGTAAATAAATGGCGAAGGAGAAAAATCAGTTATCATTTAGATAATTACGCTTATAATTGAAATACCTTAATTACCCCTACTTTGATGCTATTATACAGGGACTAACGAGTAAATGAATGAATATTTAAGTCCTGAAGTCTAATTAATATGTAAAATAGAGGATGCTTTCGACGCGGCTAATGAGTCGTACGAGAATAAAACACGTGATCCGAACTGATTACATGGCGACCTAATATTCTTACCTATCAAGAAAGTACAGAATCTTTAACAATTTAACGCCGGTAGGTCTCTGTTAGTTGATGGGTGAGAATCGAATTTTAGCATATCTTGTGACCTCATGTGTTGATTCTCGCTGATTCTACCTTATCTCAGAAACAGTTGCTTAGATGTAGCTTGATAGCTAGGGTTTAGGTCTGTTTTAATGCTTAGGTTTTCGAGCTACTCAGTTTTTAATCCAGCAATGTCGGCTTGACTAAATTTACGAGTCATTAAATACTTTAGTTAGATATTTCTTTCCAATAGTTATGGAACGCTAGTTATTGGTTCAGGGATCAGGATTTGGGTGCGACGTAAAGTTACGATATTATCTATTCATCGGAGTTGTCCATGGTGTTTCTAAGTTATAGTGGAGGATGGAAATGTAAATTCCGGGTGTATGTAGTACTTGATTGATGTGACCTGTAAAATCAGTTTTGGATCTATGAATTTTTTAATATGTAAGAGGTTAAATCAGGAAAAAACTAAAGGTGGATCACATTGGTGTACCAAGTCTCCCTACCATTAGTTAGATTAAGATGTTAGGATTCCATTAGTGATTTAAAAAGCCCATCCCTATTAATCATGTGGTGGAGGGGCAGGTCCACCAATTAGTACATCCTAGACAAATCGGTTAAATCAATTCTATTTTCTTTTTCTGATCTGTAAAGAATATAGTTTTGGACTTATGAACTTATGGTGTTGACTAGTTTTGAACTTATGAACTTTACTACTGTTGCAGTGATATTTGTTGAGTCTAATTTCGATGTAACTAGAATTCAGACTCCTGGTACAACCATTGAGCATCTGACTAATATGTTACTTGTTTCTGATCTAACTCGTCTGGATCTGACATATATGAATCTAACTTATTATATCTGAATCGATTTATTATATCCATCTCAAAGATAATAAAATAGTAGAATTATAGAAAAAAATTATTCCAGTCAGATATGTGCCCAACGAGTCAGGTACAATGATACTTGGCTCAAACAATTTCGAGTCAGATGTAAGAACCGAATGAGACCTTATGTCAGACATCAAGGGGAAGAAAGATCTAATATTTGGCTCGGTCGGAATTAGATGTCGACTCCAATTTAAACACGATCCATGTCCAAACAAACACGACGTAACTAAATAATCGGACTGAAACACTTATGGGTTATCATTGATTGAATTTTAAAATAATTCTTACAAACTTACATTAAATCAGATCGAGGCGACATTAATAATAATATTTATAAACTTCATATAAAAAAAAGTGTGGTTGCATCGATTGTTTCATCTCACAATATCATAAATCATCGTTATTGGGCGATATTAAACAACTAATTACATGCAAAACCCTTAAATGTGAAACTTAACTAGTAATTTCTAAGTTTTCTAAATTTAACATTTGTTGACCATAATCTAAAATATGTTAAATTAAACCAAAGTATAGTGATTCTGGTGTATCTCTATAAATGTTATTCCAAATTTTGTTGTTGGATAGATCTATTTTTGTAAGTTCATTGTAATGAAATGGTTCATAAATAAAACTTGAGGTAGATTTTATTTACTTGTATACAAGATAATTTGATTTAATAGAAGTTTGATTTTCATCTTTCCATCATATTTTCCAAATCGAGTTTGATTGATAATACATAGATGTTGATTAATGACCTCGTGGGCCATAAAATGATTTATTCTCGTAGTTATATTAGTCGTGTTACTTTTTCCATAGGTTTCTAATTCTTATATATTGATCTCTTTAAATATAAATCGATTTGTTTTGAATTCAGTTAAAAGATGTAAGTTTTGCGACATCCAGTATTTGATAAATTCTGAGATAGTAAGAGAAAAATCATGTTAACAAATCATTTTTCTATATTACGAATTTCAAAATAAAAACTTGATATAAGAAAATAGATACCAAACTGACTTACCTTAAGATATTGTTGCTATTAGCAATCCGGATATAATGTTACTATTGCAACAGATAGCACCAATTTAGAATATACTCTCTCAGAACTTAGAACTAAAATGAAATCAAGGTGATGTTAATAATATCAGAGGAACTGTAACAATCTTTCTTAAAAAAAACTATTGCTTCTGGTGTTGATGGAAGGGAAGATTTCTTTCTTTATAACCAGGAAAAAAGAATGAGCCGTTGAAAATGCATTAAACATGGAATCTCGTGATGTCCAATGAAAGAAATATAAATGACACGGTTTTAGAGTATTCTTTGTGCACGCTTTGTAACCAGTGTTTACATAACGCTTGAATATCATCCTTCGATTTAACTTTAGTAATTCCATATCGAGGGATGAGTTTCTTAGTACGTTTTATTTCTAATGTTGACAAAACATAAAATTTCCTTCTTTGTAACGGAGGAAAAAAAAAAGCAGTTGAAAATGCATTAAATCGAGAATCTCGTGATATCCAGTGCAGTTAATTTGATTGCTTTTACATTCTGATTTGTGCACCATCTCTCGAACGTAACGCTTGAATATTATCCTTTGATTTAATTTTAGTAGTTATCTAATTGGGGAAGAGAGTTTTAGTACGTAGTTTAGAAGAGTTGGTTTTAAATACTTAACCAATCAATTTAAAGTGTTAAAGGGAATTCGTAGTGACCCGATCTTCCACTGATATTGTCCCCACTTCATTGCGGTCATCCGACAGTGTGGTGTTTTCAACGGGATCCATTGCGGTTATCCGGCAGCTTCCCGGGAGGTTGGTTATTCCTGGATTACTCCCCTCCGAGTACGCTTAACTGCAGATTTTTCTGCCAACTTTGGAGATAATTGTGCTGAAAAGGCCTCGGTCTAAGGAAATGACAAACCATTATTTATATTTCGCTCAGCGAACCCTACCTGCCGAGTCGAGATATTATAATACCACCTCTTTAAATTGGATCCTCCCTCAGCTCCAGGATATTTTTAAGCCTAGAACTTCGGTGTTCCCTGCCCATCATGAGACAAGAACCTAACATATTCCGTCCAGCGTACTCTGTCACCCTCGATAAGTGACCCGTCGCTGGTTCTGCTACCATTTGTAATGACCCGATCCTTCACCGACACCGTCTCCACTTAGCTATTGCGGTTATCCTGCAATGTGATGTTTTCCACGGGCACAGCTGCGGTCATCCAGCAGCTTCCTGGAAAGTCACCCCTCCCTGGATTACTCCCGCCCAAACACGCTTAACTCCAGAGTTTTTTGCCAACTCTGGAGCCAATTATGCAGAAAATGCCTCGGTGTAAGCAAAAAGACGAACCATTACCTATATTCCATATGGCGAACCTTACCTGCCGCGTTGAAGTTTTTTACATAATTTGTTCAAAATACATTTCAATTAGTAGTTTATATAAAGTACTTCCATCTTTTAAAAATTCATAAAGTAACCCCATTGTCAGTCATTGATTCCTCTAGGGATCACAATATGGATTTTTTCTCGCTGACTAATTCATTATATCACGGGATACTAAAATACCACCAACATGAATTTATACTATATATTTTTAATCCTAACAAAATTTTCCCTCTTCACCCATGAGTTTCAGTACTTTCCAGATTCGACGAGACCGGTTCAGGATCGTTGCATCGTTTTCATGTTCATTACATCGTTTCACAAAAAGGTGCATCACTACCAAGTGTATTGGAACTTTTTGTTGGTGGAGAATCGACATTTATAATAGTTTTCAGGTTTGCCAGAACGGGTTCAAAATCGTTACATAAGTTTCAGGTTCGTCGATCACAGTTTATTAGGATCGTTGAATCATTTACCATCCCACTAAAGAAATATGAGAAACTTGGTTCAATTCAACCATTCAAGGGTTCTAAGACGTTATACATGTGAGATAACTGCCACCTAGCATTTATCTGTATGTTAGCCGTTTATCAAAAACTTGAGATGAAACATTATCAGGCGAATAAAATGGGGATTCTTTGTAATTTCCCCTTCTTAGATTCATATCGGAGACTGGAGAGCAGAATGTAACCATCCCTGCGGGTCTTTGCCATTCATATAATTCCTCTATAACATGTACTTGTTTAGAGCAATTCCTATGGACTCAACAAAACAAGGATTTATTCATTTTGATCCCACTATGGACTCAACAAACATGAAAAATGTATGAACTTGAGTGAGTTGGAAGAAGAGACGCGCGTGTGATGGAAGGTCGGGCGATCATACCAAAAACGCGCGGTTGTACCAAAAACGCCCGCGGCTCTTCCTCACACTCCCGCGGTTGTACTAGAAACGCCAAATACAATTCCTGATTACTTTACTACTTTTTTTTATCCTATTTTATCTTACTCTATCGTATTTTATCTCACTTCATCCTATTTAATCTCACCTAAATATTATATTTTATATTTTACCTTTATCCTACAAAATATTTTATATTAAAAAGAAATATTAATGGGCTCTGAAAAACCAAATCCGTTCATTTTTCTCTAGTTTTTCATAGTGGAAAACACAGTTTATTTATCCACATGGCTCAATAAAAAAACATATTTGTTGATTTCTATAGGAACTGCCCTTGTCCCACATATATAATCTTTGCGTAATTGTGGTGCCTAGAAGGGAACCTTAAAAATGTTGGACTTAGATTTCAATGAAATTGCAGGGGAAAATTTGATTCCAAGTATAATAGTAGAAGTATGGTTGGAGATAAGGAACATGAGGTGCATGCGCTAAGACACATATCAGTATGTCACCACAGTGGGCCTTTACCTCATTTCTTATGTGCTTTCCCACTAAATGCCCAAAATTTCATTACTTTTGCACGACTTTCCATAGCACTGGTGGTCTACCCACATCATTCACTCTCAGTGTACATTCGGTGCTATTATATTCGAGAGACCAGCCCCACCCACAATCGGTTACTTATTTAAAGAACAGATAATCAGATACGCAGATCATTCTCACAAAAAATCATTGATTTAATTTATAAAATATTTACGCCGCCATTCGATCAAATGCAAATAGACAAATCATTATAAACTATTATCATAATAGCGAATGTTTTTGGGTCCATGAACTTGTTGACTTTATTATGTATGCCTTTACTTTCACAAACATCCAACAAGATTGGAATACATCTGGAAAAGTATACTACTATGTTCTCTTTTTTTTTCTTTTTTTTTTTTCCGAAAAAGAGACAAACCCCGTATATTGATTTGTTAGATGACTTAAAACCTAGCAACAAAGTTTAAGTTACATCCATTTACACAATAATTTCTCTGTACATACATACCACAAAAACCTACCATTACCACCAATATAATACAACCTTTTTTCTTTTACGTCAAGAACCAAATTAGAAACAAAACCAAACAATTTAACAAAACTACATAAACTACATAAGATAGAAGGGCACTCTATAAATTATCCTGATATCTGTATAGATATTTTTTTTCTTTTTTTCTTTTCGTGAGAGGCACTTTAAGTTGGGTGTACCCTATGAATTAGAGTGATAAGACCTGGGAGCTGGTCAGTGACCCTGTAACGCGCCCATGGGTTTAGCCAAGATCATGCAGATATTCTTGCATCTAAGGCGGATAAGCATGGATTTTCAGCTCAGTTTTGGTGATGATCATCGGAAAAATACACGACCGACCTCTTTTGACATTTGTCACGTGTAGGGACCACTTGTCAGAAAAATATGATATCTACCGAACTTACAGCGTTTATTTCTCCGTTTGTAGTTGCGTTAGATTTTAATGACCAACTTTATTCGTTATACACCCTCACATTCTTTGTTTACTAAGTCTTAGTCCATTCAAACAATAGCTTATTGTTTAGTAGGGTTTAATCTTTAGAGTCCCTCGATTTTTTCTGAATTGAATTTTTAGTCTCCTTGGGAGAAAAATGTAATTTAAAAGTTTCCAATCATATATCTTCTCGGCTATTGGTGTAGGGTTTGGGGGTATTTGATTGATTGGAGAGTTATCCTGTTCTAGCCTAGGAGATCCTTTCGAAGTCAATCGAATTTGGATGTATATAAAAGTGTTTTTTATTTGCAGACTGATCAGTTAGGTAGGATTTTATAACGTTAAATTCCGTTGACATGTTTAAAATGACATTATTAATAAATAAAATATTCAGTTAATTACAGTTGAATATTCTGAACGTTAGGATCCGTTGATATAGTTAAAATGATATTCGGTAAAAATAAAATTATCGTCATAATTTTCCGGATCCGTTGACATGGTTAAAACAACATCAGGTAAAAAAATAATACATGTAGGAACCATTGATATGATTATACTGAGATCAGCTAAAAAGATTACAGACAATATTCATTGACATGATTATTCTAGGATTCGATGACATGGTTATTCTGACAACACGTTTTTATTTAACCGATTTTTTCTGACACCACTTTGAGATATTTTTCATCGTTAAATTCGGTTGGCCTGTTTATTTTCGGCATTATAGTCGTACACGAAAAGGTCAGGTCGACGGGAAAATATATAGTGGCTCGATAATTTCTAACTGGGTCCCACAAGTCCAACAAACTCCACGTGTCAAAAATCACAACAACTCAGTGATCACAACCCCAAAGCAAGATAACTTGATGTTAGTCTATCATTATCATTCGTTTTAGGATGAATTCAAGATTTAGAAGCAAGAATCCAACTCTATCCTCTTAATTATGCGAGATAATTCTATATCAACAAGAAATAGACCAGCGCCAAATTGCCATAAGCAACAACCGGTTCATAGTGCTACATCTTAGCTAATTTTGGGAGCCTAGGCACTTGTTTTTTTGTGTTTTTATGGGAAGCTTAGACACTTATTGCATGTTTACGAGAATTAAATCTCAGCCATTTTCAAGTAGTGTTCGGTCGATTACGTATTAATTAATATTTGATTGATTTGACCACCGCACATAACACTAAAAATTTCTTCACAAAGTAGCTTTCAGATGAGGAGATTTGGGTGGGATAAGGTGCATGAAGGCCATATTTGTTGCCGCAAAACAGTCTACGAAGCTGTTTATGGTGGAACCCATATTCAGGCACTGCCACTCTTTGAGTTTTTTTTGGCATTCAATTTCCCATAATGTGATCACTTCCTTCGCGTAACATGTACGGTCCACTCTTGTGTGGTACAAGTAGGTTCTGGTTGTTGGCTTCTTGAGATATATATCTTCTTCTCGTTGTTTTGGTGTTTTTGATTGGGGGAAGTTGTAAAGCTGACAAAGAGATCATCCTCACAAAAAATTATGTGCTACGAGAATATTTCCGTAAATGAAACAGTCGTCTATGTTTTTTTTTGTTTTTTTATTATTATTATTTTGTTATTACTCATCTGGTTGTGAACCTCTACCATAGTTGGAGTAGATGAACAGGTTGCCATGCTAGCTTACTGGGAAGCTTCCTAAAGAACCAGCCAAAGAAACCGAAAAGGATAAAGGAATGATTGTGTCGCAGAGGGGCAATCTAATTTTACCTTTCACGTCAAATTCTGCAGTATTGCGCCATCGGTGACTCGTACATGGAACCTCCTGGAACGCATCAAATCTGTGAGGAACGGGGATGACCAACTGAGCTAGTTACCCGTCTTTTTTTTTGGATGGAAATCACATCTCAATTCATTAAAATCAAAATAATAATTACATAATAGCTTACAAGATTATCTAAACACCAAAATACAAGTAAATCAAACCCAAATACAAATGATGACACATATTGCAAGCACAACGCGAAGAAAAAGAGTGATGAACCATAAAGACATCCAATTTTCGTAGATGTAGCAGTGATGAATGATGGTGTGAACTGGGATAAACGCCAACCATTTAAAATGATTGTCTTCTTCAATAAAACATGCTCCAAATAAGATGGAGTATATTGCCAAAATCTTGTAGATTCAAACGAATCCAAATGCCCTAAATCCCTCTTTTTGAAGATGAATCTAAAGCGCTGCCGAGCGGAATCGTTAATGTTCTTGATGAACGAGAATAGCAAGCCAAGAATACCGTGGAGATTTTAAAGGATCACTACTAAAACAAAGAAAAAATCGTTGTAAAGACGAAGAAAAGATCGCCCAAATAGCGAAGAAATGTGTTCATAAACAACAAAAATAAAACATAAAAACATAAACTAAATTAATTTTATTCATAAAAACTAAAAATTCTTGCTCGGGTCTAGCCTAAAAGGATCAAAAGACTAGATCCAAGCAAGAAGAAGGAAGAAAGCTCTGAGTTCTTTTTTTCTTTTTTGGAGAGATGAAATTTTGTTCAAAGCATCAGTTTATTATTATTATTTTATTTTTTATATTTTTTTGAGGGCTTTTATTGGAAAATAAATAAAAGATCGTTCACACCGGGTTTGTTGGTACCCTAGCTACCAGCTATGCACCAACACCTTTTTGAATTGCCACACCTATTTTATGAAATAAAAAGCTGCATGTGCCACAATTAGCATCGTTGTTGTCAAGACAGTTTTTCAACCTCTTCAAGCTATTGTGCCGTCGCCTATTTCGCCTAATGTAGTGAATGCCAAAACACCTAAACTGTATCCATGAGACTCGCATGCTGCCAAATACTTGTTGCGCTTGCGAAGGACTGCCTTGGCGATAGCTTGGCCTGGTGCGAAGTATCGAATATCACTCGTAAAAGGGGATACGCCTGTGACGTCTAAACATGTATCTTTTCCGTTATTATTATTATTATTTATTTATTTTTATTAATTTATTTTTTTATAATAATTAATATTTCTATTATTGAAAATAACATAGGTCTGATTACATAGGGTTGGAAGGCAACCTAGCTACAAGCTGAGCCCCAACTCCTTTTTGAATATCCATACCTATTCTATGAAATAAAAAACAACCAGTGTCACAGTTTGCATCGTTGTTGGTAATGCAGTTCTTAAGTCTCTTCACGAATGCCACTGTGTCCTCCCCAAGTTCACCTAAGGTTGTGAATGCAAGGACTCCAAAACCATAACCGTGTGTCTCACATACATCTAAGTACCTGTTCCGCTTGCGAAGAACGGCTTTAGCTATTGCTTGACCCGGAATGAAAGTTTGATTCTCACTTGTGAATGGGGAAACAACCGTAACATCGAAGCATGTGTCCTCCCGTTCTCCCAATTATAAACAAGTAAGTCGGCCAGCAGCAAAGTATTGTTCCCAACTGACCGGAGTCCAAGAGCCACCTCTTTTCTAGCTGAAACACCTGCCCTGAAGCAAATGTCTATGAAAACATCGCGTGCAAGATCATGTCTCAATTTCAGCCCAACTTCGCTGGCACAATGTAATGCATGGTCTCCGAAGATATCCATGTCCCTGTGGCAGCACGTATATCGGATATTCTCAGGAAAAAGCAGAATACCTAGGCGATAACATAGCACGCTTCGGAACTGTCTAGGGCCAATAGTTTGGTTCAAACCGTCTATAGGTATAGCAAGAAGGTAGTCTTGAGCGTGTTTCATCTGATTACTCTGCCATAATACATTGTCACGTGCAGTCATATTAAACTTGGTGGGGATTTGCCTCTTCACAACTTTAAAATAGTTCACTGCCAAGGAATGCATGGACTGCATGGAAGAAGGGGCGGTAACATTGAAGTTGAGTGAAGAAGTGGTGAGCTCACGAGCCTGATTGTACGTCATCAAGGCTTGCTGGCATGCTTGACTTGGATCTGCAGGGAAGTTGGTGCGTAAGATGATCTGTTGGACCTATCGCGTCTTAAACTTAGATGCGAAGTAACAATAATTGATCATGTCAGTCATGGAGTAAATTCCGAGACCTCAATCTCTGAGGAGGAGGGTTGCCAGTCTGTATTGCAGCGGATCAAAGCCTGCACCATCGGCTGTAACTAAATGCCGCAAATAATGATATAAGTGATTGTCAAACTGGACTTTAGCTTCTTCCAATGCAGAGGGACATGTAGTGCGCATAGTAAAGTATAGTTTGGAGACTCCAGCACAGTTACGTAGTAAAAGCAATTCGCTTTGAGGATCTTTTAACTTCCTGACAGTATCCATAAGGTGAATGGTGTTGCTTACTCTTCGCGCCACCATGTCTTTGCAATATTGTAGGTCAAGGCTCACAGGCCCCCCTAATAGTTTAACACCGGACGAAGGCTTACCAATGCAGCTAGGTAAAACATCTGGGTCGAAACTTCTGACATCTTCCTTAGGCCAAAAAACTTCAGTTTTGGTAGATGGATAACGATTATTACACGAAACTAGTTGGAATCCTAACAAGCTAAGATCCAACGACGTACAATTTTTTTTTTTTTATTATTATTGTTATTATTATTATAAAAAAAGGACACCCCAAGGGTATTTTATTAAGAATTGAAATCGAAGAGTATTACATGGAAGCCTAACAAGCTAAGATCCAACAACATACTACTACATTAATTGAACAGGTTGTTGTGCTAGCCTACCAGCGAGCCTCATGGGTAACCTAGCCAAGGGAGCCGAAGCGGATGGGGGGTTAAGATTGTGTCACAAGGGGGTCAAACTAACTCTACCTTCCATGTTAATTTCAGCAATATTACGCCATTGGGGCCTCGAACCTGGGACCTCCTGGAACGCATGAAACTCTGGGAAACGGGGATGACCAGGTGAGCTAGGTACCCCTTTAATTATTATTATTATTATTATGAAAGGGAGCCACTGAGGCATTTATTAAGAAAACCAAACGGTAAATTTACAGAGACTTGGCTGGGAGTCGCCCCAACAAGTTGCGCCCCAAGTTGTATTTATTATTATTATTATTATTATTATTATTATTATCATTATTATTATTATTATTATTATTACTTCTTCGACTTTTGGCATCATGCTACATGTGTTGACTTTTGGTTTCTATATCTAGCCCTTTTTCAGAAAGGATTTATGGGATCCTTTTTTCAGAAAGGATTTATGGGATCCTTCGCGGAGTCTTCATTGGTTGGTGTACAAGGATTATTTTTTAAAATAGAAGTGTTTCTTTTTATTGATATGAAATCGTTCAACTTTTTAATCATTTTGTTAAAACTTTTTCATGATTGAGTTGGCATAGGGTGTTTATATACTTTTTTTTTCTTTTTTTTGATAAACAAAAAACCTTTTCATTAACGGAAATTTTAGGTTACAATGAGTTTAAGATCGAAAATAAGAGAATACAAAGTAACAAGAACATGTTGTAAAAGTACAATACCAAGAAATCCAACAAGAGAAATAGATGGATTCTCGGAGTAAGACAAATACAAGTATGAATAAGAACCAATTAAATCGGAGGAAGACAAATACAAGTATGAATAAGATCCAATTAAATCGGAGGAAGAATGATTTTTATCGCAATTAAATCACAACCATTTAGTTTGTTTTTCTTCTTTAGTGCTCCCAAAGTAGCAGTGATTTGCTCAAATATCTTGTAACTAGTGATGAAGCTTCCGCCATCAAAAAGATCAACGATGAAGATTCTGTCGCTGGATAAGTTGATGATGAAGATTTCTTCGTCGGAGACAACAAAGATGAAGATTTTGTCGTTGGAGAGCATCACTATTGATCTTAAAATCCAACTCAATAACCAAGAACCATCATTAAAGCCAAGATAAACCTCTAAAGAGTAGGTAAAACCACTATAATGGTGTAAATAAGTAGAAAACATAATAACAACTAGGCCAAAATTACTAATGAACCTAGAAAGCAAGAAACAATGATTATTTTTTTTTGATTTTGGACCGTATTCTAACAGAAAAGGGTCGTTGTAATGGTTTTATTGAATATGAAGAAGAAGGAGTAGGAGAGAGAGAAGGGAGAGGGGTAAAGAGAATTTGGTGTGTTCAGATACCATAAGAAGAAATTTATTCATGAAATTGAAAGAAAAAATAATTTGCTTCATACAAAAAAAAAGAAGGTAACTTGCATTACCTCCCCCGTAAAGATTGGTAGTTTGCATTACCTCCCATACATAAATAAAATTAGCAAAACCTCCTCTCGTCAATAATTCCGTCTATTCCAAGTTAGCTGACTTAACACTGACTTACACGTTTTTTTTGGGGTAATTTGCGTTACCTCCCCTATAAAGATTGGTAAATTGCATTACCTGTAAAGATTGGTAATTTGCATTACCTCCCCTGCAGAAAACCACATGTAAGTTAGTGCTAGTCAGCTAACTTGGAATAGACAAAATTATTGACGAGAGGAGGTTTTTCTAATTTTATTTCTGTAAGGGAGGTAATGCAAATTACCAATCTTTACAGGGGAGGTAACGCAAATTACCCCAAAAAACAAAAAAAACTTATAATAGACTTTGACAAAAAAAAATCGGTCTCCAACGAAATAAAGTAATATTTTTTGTTAAAGCTTAACATTATACAAGTTAACAAAAGCGTATAAAAATTTAATCGTTTTATCTTTTTAAAAATCATCCTAAATTGTGTTTCCAAACTGCTTTATGACTCTTATATCTAAAATAAAATAGAAAAATAACTTCTTAAAATGTATCAAAAAATCCTATTTTCATTCTAAATGATGGTACAATTTTGAAACCGGATAGCTGATACCAATTACACTCCTTCAAATTCCGGAGCTCAGTTTTCTAATTCAGTTGATAATTGGTCAACTATTTATGATTAATTCAATTTTATTAATCATTTATCTCATTGTCTCTAGTAGTAGAGAACTATCTGTTTTAGTTTGAAGTAAATTGCATTCTTTTTGTTTAAACTTAGAAATTGGTTGATTTCTGCCATTAGTTGTTGTTAGTGTTTGGTTGCTTCGGACTTCGTCTAATTCCCACCAAGTACATTACTTTTTGCAGTGATCTATCTGTTACTTTGATTATTAATTTTCGGTTTTTTACATTCCTGAAATTTTAGTTCCATAAAATTCTTACTCACTTTTGTCCGTCCCTGGTCTTGGTCTGTTAGTTACTTATCTGCTTAATTATTTTACAGGGTAAAGGATGATACATTGGATGTAGAATTGTTTAAAAGGAACGGGAGTGGTTATTGGTGTTAGTTGGAAACTTCTACCGGGAAACAGGGAACAAGAGTGGATGTAAGAGTTGGTTTGGATACCTTCACTGAGGCACAAGTAAGTGCCTAAGACTCTTACTCCCCATGAGTATCCTTAGTTGGAACTGTAGTGGTTTCGGAAAACCAGAGCCAGTTCGAGAACTTAGAGAAATTGTAAAAATTAAATCTCCTAATATCATGTTTATTTGTAAAACAATGAGTAATGCTAACACCACTTCGAGAAAATTTCGGTCTCTGGGCTTTCTCAGTTATACTATAATACCATCTATTGGTAGGAAAGGAGGATTGGGTTTGGCTTGGAAGGATGGATTTGACCTTAATGTCGTTCATTCTAGCTAGAATGGTATAGTTTTCTCTTCAAATTCAATTAAAGCTAATACTAAGTGCCTTATGTATATTGTGTATGGTGAGCCTAATAGAAATCATAGGCATGATTTTTGGGAAGGGTTCATGGCCCAAAATTATGATCCCCTCATACCTACTATTGTGGTGGGTGATTTAAATAACATTTTATTGACACAAGATAAATGGGGCAAGAGACCTGTTACTGATAGTGATACAAAGGATTTAGAAAACCTTATTGGTGCTTGGGATATTTGTGACACGCCTTTTACAGGTCCTGATTTTACATGGACCAATAAACAAGAGGGTGATAACCTAGTAATGGAAAGAATTGACCGTGCTTTTGTTAATGGGGTGTGGGAGACTGCCTTCCCGCATACCCACACACTCCACATCCCCATAATCAGTTCTGACCACTCCCATATTTTGGTTTCTTTGAATCCTGGTGTGGAGAATCTGCATAAACCTTACCATTTTATGTCCATGTGGGTTAAGGATGAATCCTGCAAAAAAAAATATTGAACAAGCTTGGTCAATAAGAGTGAGGGGTTCAAAATCCTTTCAACTCAAACAAAGATTGAACCATACGAAGGAGAAATTAAAAAAGTGGAACAAAGTCTCTTTTGGCAACATTAATCATTCTCTTTATGAAACTAAAGAAAAAATTACAAACACTCAAATTAACACACCTACAGATACCAAAAAGTTATCCGAGCTCACTGATAAGCTAACATATTTATATTCTCTTGAGGAAATCCTATGGAAGGACAAATCAAGAGAACTTTGGTTAAACGAAGGTGATAAAAATATGCCTTACTTCTACAAGGCTACTATGTTCAAAAGAAAGAGAAATAATATATCTTGGAATAAAGCAAGAAATGGCACTTGGTTGACTACTAGAGAAGCTATTGGAGAAGAATTTATCTCTTATTTTTAAGAGCTCTATAGCACCTCAGGTACTACTGATCAGGATATTGTGTTAGATACTATGAAATCCAAAGTTTCTAATCTGGATAATGATTGTCTAATATCACCAATTTCTGATGAGGAAATCAAAGTGCCGCATTTCAAATGGGGGCAAAGAAAGCCCCTGGTCCTGATGGGTTCACCGGGTTATTCTGCTAGACCTATTGGGATGTGGTGGGGGAAAGTGTAACACAAATGGTTAAGCATTTCTTTGACTCTGAGCATATCTTAACTCAATTCGATCATACTAATATTGTTTTGATTCCTAAGAACCCTATGGATGATTCGGTTGATCAATTCAGACCCATTGGGTTATGAAACTTTGCCTATAAAGTGATCTATAAGGTTATCAACTAATAGGATGAAGCCTTTGATGGATAAAGTGATCTCTCCTAATCAAAGTGCTTTTGTCCCGAAGAGACAGATTGCTGATAATGTAATATTAGTTCATGAACTTATTCACACTATTAAGCAAAAAAAAAAAGGAAAGTGGGATATACGACCATTAATTTAGACATGTCTAAGGTGTATGACAGGCTAGAATGGTCTTTTTTGGAAAAAGCTATGTCCAAGTTGGGGTTCCATCCAAAATGGATAAGACTTATTATGAATTGCTTGAGATCTGTCTCTTACTCCCTCATTCTTAATGGCAGTAAAATGGGACACTTTCAACCTGAGATGGGGCTAAGGCAGGGGGATCCCATGTCACCCTACTTGTATATCATTTGTACAGAGGCACTATTGACTTACGTTAAACATTTAGAAGATTCAAATCTGGTGCATGGAATTAAGTGTACTAGTTCTGCTCTTCCTATCAGTCATTTGTTGTTTGCAGATGATAGCTTGTTATTCACTAGAGCCACCATCCTGGAATTTCATTCTATAAAAGACTACTTGCAAAAAAATTGCAATGCAAGTGGTCAAAAGATAAACTTTGAAAAGTTTGGACTGTTCTTTAGCAGTAAGATCCATCCAAAGCATAAAAGAATCCTCGTAAAAATCCTTAACATCTCTAATCTTAGCCTTGGGGAGAAGTATTTGGGTGCCCCAATTACATTTCTAAGGTCTAAAACTCGGACTCATTTACCTCTTTTAAATGCTATGGAGAAGAGAGTTAATGGTTGGTTGGTCCAATTTCTGTCCCAAGCAGGAAAAACCACCTTGGTTAAGCATGTGGGTCAAGCCATGTCACTTTATCAAATGGCAATATTCTTAATTCCCAAGAGTATATGTCATAAAATTGATTCTCATTTGAATAAGTATTGGTGGGGTGAAGACCCTAATTCCAAAAAGAGGAAATTACATCTGATTGCTTTGGAAAACATGTGAAAGTCAAAAGAGGAAGGGGGACTTGGGTTTAGAATCAGTGAGACCAATAACTTGGCCATGATGGAAAGAAGTGTTTGGAGACTGGTGGAAAACTCAAATTCCCTCCTCGAACAGGTGTTGAATGGAAAATATTTCGCTAACGTGGATGTGCTTAATTCTAAGTTCCCCGAAAAAGCCTCTTGGGCTTGGAAGTGCCTCCACCGTACCATGAATAAGATTAAACCTTTTATCTCATGGATAGTGGGGGAAGGAAACTTTATTGACCCTTGGTGTGACAATTGGATACCTGAAAAAGGGACCGCCACACCAAAAATCAATACTAGTCCTGATAAAAATCTTAAAGTAAATGATTTGATAAATCATGACTCTAGAACTTGGGATACAACAAAATTAAGTGTTGTTTTTGATCAACCCTCAAAAGAGAAGATTGAACAAATCCCTCTCAGTATTGTACCCTCTGGAGATAGAAGGGTGTGGATACCATCTAAGGATGGTAACTTCAATACTAAATCTGCTTATTCCGCCCTAGATGTTAGTGGCGACAACACTAACTCTGACTTATGGATGGCTGTGTGGAAGTGTAAACTACCTGCAAGAATTCAATTATTTGTTTGGAAAGTTTTGAAAGAAGCTCTCCCAATTAGAGAAATTCTTCACAAACGCATGCACATATCTGATTTTAGTTGTCCAAGATGCAAGTTTAAAACTAAAACAATTATACATACTCTAGTAACATGCAAATGTCTTACTAGAGTTTGGAGACTCGGAAAAGGACAAACTACTCAGTTTCAAAATTTTACCATTCACCAGTGGGTTAGATTTTGGCTTCAGCTCCATCCTTATAAGGATGCGTCCGATATAGCCGATATATTCCCATTGATTGCGTGCTTGATGTGGTCCATCTGGACAAACCGAAATGACTTAGTCCATAATTAGAAATCAAAAGAACCAGTTGTTGTTCTAGCAATAGCAAAGTCAATGATGTTGAGCTGTATTAAAACCCTATCGTTACATGGCATATCTGCAATCTCTCCACCACAACAAGCTTCACCTTGGGTGGTTCCACCTAAGGATTGGACCAAGATAAATACCGATGGTGCTTGGAACCCAAATTCTCCAAATGTGGGAATTGGTTTCATTTTTAGAGATTCAAACCATAAATTTGTTTATGCTCAGTCAACTTATTTAGTATGTTTTTCTGCAGAAGAAGCAGAGACTCGAGCAATTAGAGATGCTTTGATGGTGGCTTTGGAGAAGAGACTTGATCGAATCATTGTTGAGAGTGATGCTTCAGCTATTTTGGAGAAAATTAACAAGAAGACCTTCATGGGAGATCAGAGAACCAATTATCTGTCACAGGATATTAAAACCTTAATTTCTAAGTTTAAGTTTATATCCTTTTTATTTGTTAACCGTTTTGCAAACGGAGTTTCTCATGATCTAGCTCAATGGAAAAAAACTAATGTCAGCCATATAGCCCTGTACCCCTATTTGATTCTTGTCCTCTCTATGTAAGGACTAGGGCGGATCTTATTTAATTCACTGTTAGTTGCTTATAGAAAAAAAGAAAAAAAACTGCACAGCCATATTTTGGAATCTAGCTAAGGTTCTGGATAGGGACCGTAAGGTATTAAGGTGTATGAATGCCACATTAGCTAAGGCACGATACTGTATAAAGTCGGGCCCATATATGTTTAGGTTTACTGCCATTCTTTATGTCTTTCTCGATCACTGCGCCAAATGGATGCAAGTTTCAAAATTTGTACGCTTGAATAGAAGTTAGAAATATCTTGGTGGGGATTCTTGAACCTTTCTCTAATGACAGTTTTTGTGATATTATAAATGATAAGGCGAGTGGCAGATCATCTTCGCAAAAAAATAACAGCAATAATTTTAAACATTGTTCTCTTTCTAGGATGTCAAATCTATCGATTGCCACTGTTATTGTTGTTTACGATGACTTTTTCTTTCTTTTCGGGTTAAAGAAAATGACTTTTAAAGAGAAACGAAAATTACAATCTTTTATTATTATTTATAATTATCAGTGTCACATATTTTGTAGAACCGGTGGGGATCCATGGACAATCTTAGATAGATAGTGTCCTATCTTATAACATTTGTACGAATTTTTCTTTAGAGTTTAAATGATAACAAATTTGAAGCCAATATTTTGAGATACTTTCTTCTTATAAAACTCAACAATCTTATAAAAAAATGAGCATAATCCGAGATGTATAACACCACCATGCACCATCTATCATTTTGAAAATCAATCGTTAAAAATTAACGGTTGAAATTAAAATCAATATATGGTGAGGTTTAGTATCTCATTGCCGTTGGGAATCTAGAGTTCAACAAGATGAATATATCATCGAAATATTAAATTCAAATTAATTATCGTTTGGATTTTAAAAAATATTTACTACAAATCTTATAAGATAGTGTCCATGTAAGATTGTACATGGATCCTTAGATCTAGTTCGAAGCTTATTCAACTACTACATGTACAATAATCAAATGATCTGAGAATGAAGATCAACCACAAGAATGTAGCGCATCGTAAAAAGAACATATAACAAAAGAAAACAAAATCATGTTCATCATTTTTGAGTTTCATAAAAAAAATAGCATCAACTCTTAGCATGGTGTGAGAATAATCATGATAGCAAATCAAACTTATAAATAACTATGAAAGACTAAAAGGGATAAAATTAGGTTTGGAGCCAACTAGGCGGGGTGGCAACTGCTCACCTAGTTAGTAAGAACATTAAACAACCTCTAAGTACAAGAACATCACAGCCACCCAGTGGATAAAACATTAGGCAATGAAGAAATCAAGTACAATAGTACAGAAACCTGATCAGCAGTTGAAGTGTTAGGGTTAAAGAACCATGATTAAGGTGGTGCAAGAGGCCACATTTGCTAACGCACAACAATCCACTGAGGGTGGCACCTATATTAAATCCCTGCCATTTCTTTACGCCTCTTCATTCAATTTCCCAGAGGCTTAAATACTCCCCCCACGTTTTGTCTCCTGGATCACTTCGGTAGACATGGCACTGCTGCTAGACGCAATAATTGACTGACATAAGAATCTTGTAACTTTATATCCATTTGCAGGTTACATAATGTGATACCCCATATGATATTATCTTCACCAAAAATCAATAAAAGAATCGTATAAAAATTGGATCGTATGTTTCTTTAAACAAAGCCGTCGTGACGCGCCGCAATATATTATTATTAGAGGAGTGATCCCTTCACACTTTTATTATCACACTATCTCATACGTTGGATTTCATTTTTGCGAATAAAAGTCAAACCGTAAGGGATTTGAAGCTAATATTTTGGGGATATGTTACTATTACATTGCTCTACCTTCATACTGAAAATGAGCGTATTCCGAAACGTATATCACCACCATCTACTACTTTGAAAATGAGCCGTTGAAAATTAACGGAATTCTGGCCGTCGAAATTAAGACCGGTAGATTGTGAGGTTTTATATTTTGGAATGTGCTCATTTTTGGTAGGCATGTAGAACTTGGTAAGAGGAACATATCCCCAAATTATTAGCTTCAAATCCGTTATGGTTTGATTTTTATTCACAAAAATGACTTCCAACATATGAGATAGTGTGATAATAAAAGTGTGAAGGGATCCTTCCTCTTATTATTATTATTATTTATTATTTTTCGTTATAATTTGTGACGAATTCATGTAGACTCCATATTAAATTATTTTCTTGTCGAGTTGTCCAAATCATTCCGAATAATAAATTCTTCTTGAATACAATCCGAATGGATCGTATTTTAAAAATCACAAAATCCCTGTACTTTAAAATGATAGAGGAAAATCCCAAGGGGTGCTGAATACCATGATATTTTTCTTCTTTCGAGATAAATTATGGTTGGTTTGGTTGCGAAATTCACGATTCCGAGAAATTTATAATCCTATGTGATTGTAAATCCCGAAATTCATGTAAATTCCTCGTGTGTTTGGTAACACAGTTTAAATACCTAAGATTTATAGAGTTTCCTTGCTTTAAAGTCCATGTATTGTTTGGTATTATCCTTAGAATAATAAAATTGTATATATATGGAATGTTAGAGCAGTTCCTATGGACGCAACAAAACAAGGATTTGTTGATTTTGATCCCACTATGGAATCAACAAACATGAAAAATGGATGTACAAACCAACAAATTTGTTGGTTTGTTGAGTGAGATGGAACATGTAGCGCACGCGCAATGTACAACCGGGCGAGCTTGGAACAAGCGCTGGCGTTTGATCCAAAAACGCGCGGGCCATCATCAATTGTTGGTGAATTTTCTTCCACCGCCCGCGTCTATTCCTCACATGCCCAGTACAATTCCTGATTCCCAACGATTACTTTAATACTTTTTTATTCACTTTATCCTATTTTATCTCACTTCATCCTATTTTATCTCACCTAAATATTATATTTTATCTCTAACCTACAAAACATTTTATATTAAAAAGAAATATGAGTGGGGTCCTGGAAAACCAAATATGTTCATTTTGCTTTAGTTTTCCATAGTGGAAAACACAGTTTGTTCATCCACGTGGCTCAACAATTTTTATTTTGTTCATTGCCATAGGAACTGCCCTTAGGATTAAAAATATGTGTCCACAAATCCCTTGTTAAGTTTCCCAACAAATCTTAGGGAGAGGGGTCAGACTCCATATGGAGGATTTGCTGGAAAAGTGATTTCCGTAGGAAACCTGATTCCAGGGGATTTGGGCAACCAAACGTACCAAAAGAAACACAATTCCACAAAATCCCATGGACCTATAAATCCCACCTTTAAAATTTCACATCTTAACCCACCAAAAATTTATTAATAGACTACCCTTTCTTATGATTTTAGCAAGGTTAGTATATCGAAGTTACCAAATTTCGTGAGAAACGACCAATCTGGTAGCACCATGTTAGATTATTTTACTTTGGTGCAATTCTCTGGTAGGTGTTGAGTAGTTCTAAACGAACCGCCCTTTTAAACCATGCAGAAACTGTGAAGTCACATTAAAGATGGACCCCACTACTAAGGTAAAAACCATTAGATTTGGCAGTCTACATTTTTTTTCCCAAACGTGAAATCTTTTTCGCCATTAGATTTGCTCTAACAGCCAATGCTTAAAGAATTTTTTTGTTCGCCAGTAGTGAAATGACAGAGACCCACGTATAGACTGCTTTACTTATTCAAAAAATTGAACCCCCAAAATTATATAAACGGAGAGACGAGAAAAGTGTATAGAAAGAAAGAGTAAGACGCTTAAAAAAAAGAAGAAAAAAGACTACCTCTCATGTTACATTTCTTTAAAGTTTGTAGCTTGGTTTTGAGAACTGGATCCTAGTTACTTGTACTCGATCATAAAGTAACGAATAAAAGAGGATAAGGACCATTAGGTGCACAGAAGCCACATTTGCAATCCTAGGGGAGGATTTTTTTTCCTTTTTTTGATATTTCGTCCTGCTCGATGTTCCGACAAGGATATGCTGAGCCACAGAGGTATTGAGATGGAAAACGGCTAGTGTTCATTCTGAGTTATAAATTCATCTCGAAGAATTTATACGTGAAATGAACATTAGTATAGATTCTACTTTTTCTTATGTCAAATGGAGTGAGATGGCATCATCGTTACGGAGAGTTATCAAATAGGGGGATTGCATATGCAGTAGATAAATATTCAGTATTGTTTTATTTCATATAGGTTTGGAATTCCCCCGTAGAATTTGATAACCTCATAACAGTGTAAGATTGATTGGAGCAATGTTTAAGGTTTTATACCGGAGACGCGCATTGGCTTTTCATTTAACAAAATCTAACTCCGCTGTCTAAAGCCCAGAGACAAGAAAAGTTTACAGATGTCAAGAGCTAAAAATGCAAGATTACCGCATCCGCATGTTAGATTACTTTAGATTTATAGATTATTTTTTGAGAATTGGATCCTAGTAACTTGTAGTAGATACTGTAGATCATAGAGAAATGAATAAAGGAGGACTAGTAGTGTTATATTATGAGAATAAGGACTGTTAGGTGCACAAAAGCCACAACTGCTAACGCACATAAATCTTGGACTTGGTAATGGCGGGCCCAATCTCTTTAGGCCTTTCTAGTCAGTGCGTCAAGTTAAGTGGCTCAGGATTGTTATCAAAAATTCTCTCTCTGGTGGAGGATATTTTTAGTACTTAAAAAGGCTGCTTGATATTTTCCGACAGAATAAATATGGAGGTCATCTTCACAAAAATAAATAAATAATTAAATTTAACTTTCTAGAGAACGTCTGTTTAAAAAGTTATAAAGCTTTTACCTTTCGTACGGATAAAAAGTTTACCGAAAATTTGTTTTTATTTTTTATTTAATCTTATTGCGGTGCTTTTGACGTTTAATACGAAGATATTTCCGAAGCTCAATATACTACCAAAGTCAACATATATTTTTAATTGATTTATAAGTATGGTTATATAGTATTATTTTATATTTCTTCTATTAACTAAAATTCTTGAATGCCGTTGAAACCTTAGTTGTCGGTTTCTAATAACCTGTTTGGATAGCATATCAGAAGTAGCTTTTTGATTTCTACAAGTCGAAAGGTTAGAAATCAGTTTGGGTGTCGAATTTTAAAACGACCTCTAGAAGTCGAAAATGTAACTTTTTGTGAAGCAAAATTGTTTTGCTCCTGGCTTCTATTTCTGAAAAAGCAGAAGTCGGAAGCAGATTCGTATCCAAACGCGCTATAAAACTTATCAACTCCCAAGGAAGGAAATGATCCATTGCGAAATGGAACAAGACAGAGCTCAATCTCTCGATGGCCAGACATCACATACTGTCGAGGGATGATAGTATAGCACATTACCAGGTGGAGAAAATGAGTTTTTATCAAGTTTTGTTTTGGTCATGATGGGAATGGAATTTTGGACCAATGAGTCACTAAGGACACCATCTCATTTTCACTATTAGTGAATGAAACTTTTAGTCCCACATAGGGTAAGTCACAAATGATACATTTCCATATTACTAAATTTTTTGGATCTAAGAGTGGCCCTTTGGGTTATACATATATTTGTGTGATAACTGGACTTAGGCAATGGGTTAGTTGGTGCAATCACAAATCTATTTTTCACAGACGCAGTGTGCTCCGCACAGAAGCACGCACCCCGCCGTTCGAGTTTGGATGTGGGTCAATTCAACCAAGATTTATCTTTTTGGACAAAATTCTTTTATAATATTTTCTAAATCAAATTAAATTTTGTCCTAAATGTGGGGACGCCTGACCAGACAGAGAATAATTTTATTTCTATTTTTCTTCTTATGTCGACATTAAGTCAAATTGATTGCATGGCTGTTTTGTTCCTGTCTTGGAAAATCTTGTATTAATTCGAATTTAATTCTGTCTTTAATCTTGATTTTATCCTCGCATTAACTCGCACTTAAGTGCACATTATTCTTAACCCTCTCTCTTTTCCCTATATAAACCTCTTGAATTCCCCATTCCAAAAGGTGTCCAGAAGAGGCAACTATCCCTTTTCTTTTTATCTCTTTTCTCTTTGTATGGTTTTCTTTCTGTGCTTTGTTGTTGAGTTTGTTGTGTGGGCAAGTATTTTAGTGCGTATATTACTTGTATCAGACAGTTTTATCCTGGACACAACTTCACCATAGGGTATTATCATTACTCATTTTTGAGTCTTATAGGTGAATTATTGTGTTAAAGACAGCTTGATAATCAAGTGACTCTGTCTTCAGTGTGACGTTCACAATTTAGTGTTTAGGAAATTTTAGTTAACGTTTTTTTTCTACTGTAGCATAACCAACGATCTTAACATAATATTTCTTTTTCAATAACAATGGGAAAGAATGATGTAGATAAGCCTGCAAAATTAAGTGAGAAAGATTTTAAGAAATGGCAGTCAAAGATTTTAAGGTCCACCGAATTCACTGTAAACAACGTAAGGACCTTAACATTTTTGACCGCCATCTCTTAAAATCTTTTGCACTGAATTTTGCAGGCTTATCAACATCATTTTTTTCCATTGTTACAGAAAAAAAGTATTGTGTTAAGATTGTTGGTTCCGCAACAATAAAAAAAAAACGTTAAATAAAATTTTGAAAATTGAAATTAAACACTTTATTGTAAACAACACACTAACGACAAAGTCACTTGATCATCAAGTTGTCTTTAACACTATAATTTACCGGTACGACTCAAAAATGCGTGATGCTAATACCCCATGGTAAAGTGTGTCCAAGATAAAATTTCCCGATACAAGTATTATAACCATTCCAATACTTATCCATTCGACGAACTCAATAGCAAAGCACAAAGAGAAAAAACCATACAAAGACAAAAGAAATGAATAGAAAAGCCTTTTCTGGACCTATTTTGGAATGAAGAATCCGAGTGATTTATATAGAGGAGAAATGAGAAGGTCAAGATTAATGTGCATTTAGTCAGAATTAATGCGAGAATAAAATCAAGACTAAAGACAATATTAATTTAATTCAAGATTTTCCATTATGGTGCAATATTGACCATAGACCAATAATGTGCTATACTAGCGTTACTTTGTTCAAGGACATCCTCCCAACTGGTCTGATGCACCATTTGGTGCAACATTGGTTCTTGGCCAATATAACTTACATAATGCGACATACTTGGCGCAATATTAATTAAGATAATGTGTCATTATGCCAATATGTCTTTAAAATGCGTCATACTTGGCTATATGCTAACGTTCTTCTTAACACGCAACGTAAGATTGAGATAAAATTTCATCTCAGGTCATGAGACACCATTGAGCATGCACCATGTGTAAAATGCAAGATGTTAGAAATGTGGTTAAAAAGAATATATACAGCTGAAGTCAAATATTTGTTATTTGATTTATGTATATGGTTGCATGTTACATTTTCTGTTACGGAAAAATAATGTCGGAGTTGCAAACTTATTGTTGTAAGCCATGTGTACCAGCAAAAAAAATTTAAAGTGTTGATAGAAATGAACAGTATTTAAAACTTATCCACAGTGAGGGATCAGGAAATGAAATGGGTTCTATCTTCTATGGCTGCCTAGGCTACAGAGTACAGTATGCTATGATTTAGCTTTTTAAGGCCTATTCCTATGCACATGCCAAAAAAAACTGGTTTGGCATACCAGGTGGCATGGCAAATCAATTGCGCCATTATGGAAAAACCACTGAGCAATAGACTTTCTAGCAAGCGATATTCATAAAAACGCCAGTGATAATGACTTTATCGCCAGCGTCACTGACTCAAGCGCCAACGGCTAGTTCTTTATCGCTATAAATAGGTAACTTTCAAACTCAAAACTTACCCCAGTTTTTTTACACAAAAATTTCTTTTTTTCTGAATCTATTCTCTATTTCTCAATCTAATTTATTTGTTCTATTTTCCCCAAATGGCACAATTAACCCAACTTGATTCGGCAACGCAACTTGATTTTTCTGGAGTAGTGCTTGAAGGTGCCGTTAAGAAGATATGTGATAGTTACAAAGAAATAGGTAAGAAGCAAAGAAGTCTTCAAGTTTTAGATATTAACCAAGTCAAAAACGCAACTAAGAAAAGGCAAAAAAAAGTTCAAGGCAAGAAAAATTAAGGCAAAACAAATTTGAAGCCAAAGAAGACTCCATTCATGAGCTCATTGGTTGGAAGTTTTGTGAAATGAAGAGGATAAACAAGATGAAAAACCTTGTCCCAAATTTTTATTTTTAAAGTCTAGTTATTTTAATTTTTCAAATTATTATTGTCTAGTTTTATGTCTTGTAAAATGACTATTAATGATTAATTCGAAGTTTGAATTCGAAAAATTGACGCGTATTGCTTAAAATTAAGCTTAAATTTATTCTTAACCCAATCTTAAATTTTAATTAGAGATACACTTAAACAAATATTAAAACTTAGGACTTAGACTAAGTGGACAATTAAGAAATTAAAACATAAATATTGGACAATATTTGGGCAAGTATTTTAAAATCTCGAAACAACTTCCAAATTCAAAGTCTTTTTCGTAGATGCGACGATATTCCGCACGACACCTTTGTTGAAGTTTCATCATGCTTTCACAACTCCTCATGTTTCGACCTTCTTGCCGAAGTAAAACAACATACCTAGTAACTTCCTGATTGATTGTAGAGAAGCGCTGACTCAACTCTGTAACATCACGATTGTTGGGGTTCATTGTTTGTTCTTGAAATTTCCCAAAAATCCTTTGCCAAAATGTTTGGGGATGTAATGCATCTCCGAATAAAGTCTCAGTAAAAGAAATATAATTCCTGCAAATACATTTATCTTCCGCAGTAGTGAATTTTGGTTTTCGCCTCCTAAATTGCCTTCTCTTAATTTGACTTCTCCTAATTGCACTTTGCACATTGGCACGATTAACAACTCTTTGATTTTCGACAGCATGTTTGTTTGCTACGAACTCAGCCATGTTCACATTATCAGCCATGCTCTCTGAGGAATTGGAAGAGTGATGAAAAGAGTTAGAGATTGAGAAATTCTAAAGAGATTTAGAAATTCTGGTATGAGTTGAAATGAGATTGAAATTAGGTATTTATTGAGGGGAAAAATGGTAGCCGTTGGATGAGGAACTTCTGAGAGATGATCAAGTCAGCGAGCACTCTAATGACTAGCGCTGGCGCTGGAATGACCAGCGAGCGACATTATGACCATCTAGCGATAGACACTCTATCACTCGCTGGAAACTCCATCGTGTATGTATATATGTTATTTCTAAAAAAAATTTTGATCGGTTTTGTTATTTCTAACAAATAGGATTGGCAGTTTGGCATATCCATAGTGGGTACATATATACCAAATATCAGATTTTGGCATGCCCATAGGAATAGGCCTAACGTTCTACGAAGTTTTCAGCTTGAACCTTGGTAAAGAAGAACAACAGTGTCGAGTCGAAGCCAAAGCTGCAAAGGCTAAGCAGCTGAAATTGGGATAAGGACCATAAGATGTGGCGCACGACAAATGGCACATTTGCTAACGCACAGCAATCCACTGAGATTCGATAACCGTGGGACCAATATTAATCACTGCTATTTCTTTTTGCTTTTTCATTCCATTTCCCAGATTATATATATATATATATATATATATTTTTTTTTTAAAGATCAACTCTTCATTAATAATTCAATGTTAAGTTTACAAAGAGTTTCAAGACATCAAGATAGAGTAATAGAGAAACACCATACAATACTAGTACACAACCAAGTATTCTAGCAAGAAAAGAGAAAGAACACTGGAAAAAGACTAGAAAAGTGTATGTAAGAACAGATTGAATCGGAGGAGAAATGGTTTTCGGATCACAAGTCCACCATTTTTATTGATTTTCTTCTTCTTGAGAAAGAGATACTCCAAAATAGGAGTGATTTGCGTTTAGTCTTGAATTTCCCGATGAAGATTCCGGCCGCCGGAATTCATCACCGAAGATCTTGAACCCTATGAACATTAACAAAGAACGACCATGAAAGTCGATAGAAGATGCTATATAAGCATAGAAAGAACCACCATATAGATGGAGACAACTTGCCGCCGGCAAGGGGGAATAGATCCCAAAACTAAACCTAAAAAACATTATAAACTTAGCTAATCTATGAAATAACTTGCTAAAACTAAAAGGAAAAGGTGGGTACTGCTCAGATCCACTCCAAATGGAGTAGATCTGAGCAGTTAGAGGTTGCCGGAGTTTGGGTTTTGGTCGCCGGAAATCGCCTGGGAGAGAGGAGAATAAGAAGAGAGAGAAAGTTTTTGTAGAGATTTATATGTACGTCCCTAAACATCTTGTCTCCTGGATTACATCGCTGACATCGCACTGCTGCGAGACGTAATAATTGACTATCGATAAGCATCTTGGAACTTATTAGCCATTCGCCATTTTAGTTAGATACAAGGTGATCAACATATCATTTTCACTAAAAATCAAAAAATCGCTTTTACAAAACACATCGGGTAGGCGACTTGACAGGAAAATGTTTCCTTAAAAGAAGCCGCAGCTATAGGTGGTAGGTAATTATAAGTAGTATTCAATTTTTAATTTTTTATCATATGATAAAGGAAACTAGTTAGAAGTCTGTCAACAAGCTGAATGTTGCCGTGCTAACTTACCAACTAGTTTTTATAAGTAGTATTCAATTTTTATTTTTTATTATTGGATAAAGGAAACTAGTTATGAGCGTTGCCCTGCTAACTTACCAGTTAGTTTTTATTATTTTATTATTGGATAAAGGAAACTAGTTAGAAGCTTGTTTAGAAGCTGAGCGTTGTCGTGCTAGGTTACCAGCTAGTCTAATGAGAAACCAGTCAGGGAAGCCGAAACGAATAAGGGGACAAGTTAACTTTACTTTTCATATCAAATTCTACAGTATTGCGCTATCATGGATTCGAACCCGCGAACTCTTGGAATGCATCAAACCTTTGAGAAGCGGGAATGACCAGGTGAACTTGCTACCAATTTTTGGTTCGCGCCATTTTGGCTTTAGTTTTATCAAACTCTTTTTAAATTATAAATTTATTTTGAACATGTCTGCATATCCGATTTAAACATCACAGAGTGCCAAATTGAGCAAGATCAACTGTAGTAATGTGTAAAATATTTTTTAATCTAAGGTAAAAAGAGAATATATCGACTTTGCTTGGTGCCATTGTTTTTTGGCTAAAGTTTTTCTCATCACATGCCAATCTGTTAAATTGTTATATCCAGAAATGTCGAACTCACTTGAAAACGCGGGTCTGTCACACAAAACCATTGATTATCAATCTCTTGATGAGGGGAGAAATGTTTGGGAAAATGGTGGGTTTACTAGCATATTCAGAAACTACATATTCAATACCTTGACTTTTCATTAACTAAATCCAACCCCGCCGGAATATACAAACCGAGAGACCAGAAAAGTTTACAGCTTTAAGATTTGTAACTTAATTTTGAGAATCGGATCCTGGTTACTTGTAGTAGGTGATGGAAATGAATAAAGAAGGACTAGAGTATGAGGATAAGGACTGGTAGGTGCAGAAAAGCCACATTTGCTAACGCACATCCCTCCACGAGTTGGTAATGGCGGGCCCATTTCTTTAGGCCTTTTTAGTCGGTGCATCAACTAATAAGTTGCTCTGTCCTCGAGCTTAAAAGATTTTAAACTATAAAAAGTCTCGGCGGACCGAGAGAAAAACTACACATAAAAAACCCGCCCCTCATAAACCCATTCCTGCACGTCTTTTGAGGGGTGGGGCCCACTAAAACCCATAAATAAATAACTGTGAGATGCAATTTTTATCTGGTTTGTTTTCTCAGTCTGTAGAGAAGGGTATCGGTTTTAACTTCCCTTGCAGAGGATTTTTTAGTACCCAGGTGCTTGATATCTTCCGCCCTGATAAAATTATTGTTTAAATGGTATCGAGATTATCTTTACAAAAAATTAAATATAACTTTATTGAGAATGTCGCTGTCAGGTGTCAGCCAACATTTTGTACGGAAACAAAAGTGTGCTGAATTTTATTTTTTATTCCGCTAACGTTCAGCATACTTTTTAAATAGATTCATGAGTATGGGTGCTTGGCACTTTTATTTTTCTTTTCGATTAATCTTTGTTTCATTGTGCTTCTGATTTTTTTTTTAAATATGTGGAAGTTGCAAACATATCATTTTAAAATATGCCTATTCACTATAACAAAAAGTGCTATAGATCACACACTAAAGTTCACAATTTATGAACACTTGTGATCTTTTTAGGGCTAAAACTTAAAGACCATTGATATTATAGTGTTTGTGATCTTAGACATAGAGACCTTCCTATACATCTCATACATTTTAGAAAGTGTGATCTTACAACTCATCATTTGACCACTTTCAAACATTATTTTGTGATCAAAAATCTGTCCATTAAGCTTTTTGATAAATTTTAAGAAAACAATTGCAGTGAGTGTGGCTCGAACCTGCGACCTTCAGGTCAATTAGAGGAAAAAAAGACAGCCCACATAATTTTTGGGTGTCCAATAGTAAAACCAAATCCCTACTCCTCGATTTCTCAGTCTCTCTTTTCTCATTTTCGTACTCAAAAACTCTCTCCGTCTCTCTCCCTCCAGCTGCTCTCGATTTTTCTTCGATTCGTAGAGAATAAGTGACGATCTCGATTTTTCGTCGAAATCGTTAATTTCATTTGGATAGAGGTAGGATTCAACTGGTTCCCTCTATTGTTTGGATTATATATGGAGTCTGATTCGAAAATTGAAGCTGAGATTTGAAATTAGGGTTGATTTTTTAGTTGTTTTGATTTTTGATTTCAATGTTTTTTTCTGCAGGCGTATGCGATCTAAAACTGGAGTGAGATTTTGTTTGGAAGATCGGTGAAGTTTGATTTGGTATTACACCTGAAACTCTGAATCTATTTTTACTGATTTGATATAGGTTTGCTTAGATGTAAAAATTTTGCTTGCATGTTTGGTTCTGATTTAGATTAGTTGTTTTTTTACTTTTAATTAGTAGATTGGTTAGTTTATAGAGATCGATTTGATCTTTGGAGAAAAATTTCGATCAATTCAATTTGTGTGTGTTGAATGCATAACTGTTGGTTGAATTCTGTACATATGTTGTTTAAAGATCTATCAGTCAAAATCTGTTTTGAATGCTTACAAAAAGTTTGTGTATATGTAAATAGTACTTCTGTTGTCAATGAAAAGAAAAAAAAGAGACCTACATTTGATCAATTGGATGAGTTTGTTCGGTTGGGCTCTTGAGAACATATGATATGACACAAAAAACGTCATTAGACCTTCAGATTGGGTATTATTGGCAAGGTGCTTCCAGAATACCTCTTTTTACATTGTCTTAACGAAAAGATTTTTTACATGTACAGATTTTTACAAGCTGCAAGCTTGTGTTTGATTTCCAATATTTTCCATACTTAGAGTTGTAGTATTAATTGTATAAGATTGCAGACAATTGGACCTATATAGATGAAAAGAAAGGTTAGTTCTAGTAAAAGTAGGTCCATACATACTCCATATCAGAATCATTTTGTTCAAATAGTACCAATATACATTGTATGTGCATCAGCTGCTGACTCATCTTGTGAAGTTAAACGGCATCAAAGGTTCGTGTATGGGGAAGGAGCACTTGAATCGAGATTCCTTGTTTTGGCTTTTCTTTTTCTTAAATTATTAATGTATTGACAGTCTGGTATGGTTATAACTATGTGGTAGTACTAGTAATCTTGTATCTGCACAAAAGGATATGCAGGTCTTATGGAGCAATTGGTATGTAAGATGGGGTTTCTCATATTTCTAGACATCATTGTTCATAATCTAATAAGTCTTTGTTGCTAGCAGAAAAAAAGAGAGGAGATCTTTCTTCTGATGGCCTGGACAGGAGCATCTTATGGAAGAAAGCTAGGGAAGATAAGAATGAGATCATTCCACATGATGCTACCAAGGAACGAGCTGAGGCAATTGTAAGATAAAACAATGAAGTAAAAATCTTTATTTTGATTCATTTACTGCCTCGTTGGTTACAAAGGACCCTAACTCTCGCTGGTATTTTTTCTATATGGAATTTTTTTCTCACTTAAATTGTAGGACAAGTTGACCGAACAGGTGAAAGAAGGTTCCCTAGTCACAAGCGGCAGCAATGATATCCTAACACTTGCTTTGGGGACTGCTGAACATTCTGGAAATGTTAGAGGCATGGGAAAGTTTATTTCACAGGGATCTTACTTTCATACTGCACGACCAAAGATGCAGGAGGAAAGAGAGGCCAGATTGAGGGTGGAAGCTGAACTTTGTCAAACGAAGCAAAGACTAGCTCGTGTAGAAGAACAATTAGCTCTTGTGCTCCAAACACAGGTAACATAAGCTTCAACACCTTTAATCTTCATTTTTTACTCCTTCTGTTTGAGGTAGTGCACCAATAGATTAGCAATTACTCTCCTATGTAGTAGATCACATCACAGTAAATATATGCAACAACTATATAAACACACAACCTAACTTAGTAATTAAATGCATTCATGGTAATATTGTTGATGACTTCATATGGTTTGATATGTTTGAACACATAGCTCTTGCTCCTATCTTTAAGTCAAACTCAGAATGCTATACATATTATGCAGGGTGGATCTGCACCAAGCTGCCACAGTGCAAATACAGAATCAAGCTCAGAAAGTGAGAGGATTTCGCGCCTAGAAGCCCAACTTGCCATCTTCATGGGGATTCAAATAAGTTGCATGTGGGACAGTAGGTTGAATTATGCTTAGATGATGAAGTAAATAAGTTCTTTATTTAACGTTTTCTTATTATGTTATTGGCGATATGTTAATAGGGAGCTGAGGCCTCGATATACACACATCAAAACCATTCAGCTGCGAGCAAACTTTCGGTAAGCATAAACTCCTTGGATAATATAGATGTAGGATAATTATGCAGCTAGATGTACAGATACAGAGAAGAATATGACAGATGAAACAAGATTTTAGATTTATAAACTCTTAGAATGTTCATTGTTCCTGGGTTTTTATTGTAGTCGTCAGCCGGTTCTTCACCAAAAATAGTCAAGGATAGTGAGGACAAGGGTGTCGACGATGAAATCACTCAAAAGAAACATAATATTGGTATTGGGAAGGTTAGTGTGTAGATCTTTTTATAGTATTATTGTTTTAGCTGTGCATAGACATTTTTATTGTGGCTAAAGGTGTTTTCTTTTGTATTCTCTCTCTTTTCGTTGTTCTTTGGTTTGCATCTATATCTATTCTGCGTAGTTCATCTGTTTTCTGAATACAGGGTAAATCTTGTATAATGTGCCTGGAATCTTCAGGTTCATCTATTGTTGTGGCTAAAGGAAAGGTCTTTCGTACAAAGAGCTCTGATATGTTACACAATGTCCGTATTGGTAAAGGAAATGTGCGTGTACTTGTAGAAGTGGGATTAAAGCCAAGCTTTGGTCTTCCGATTCCTCCTAGAGGCGAAGAGAAAATATTCCTTGTAGGAGAGGCGGAGGGGTATCACATTGCATGGCCTAAAAAGCTGTTGATAAAAGGACGAAAGGCCAAGAAATTCTTGATGGGCTAAAGGTACATATACTTCCAAGATTTACATTTTTGAGGTTTAGGTTGAGACTATCTCTCCCTTCAGCCGTTTCAGCAATTTTATCAATGAATTCAAATGCTGTAAGTTAAGCTGATAGATTATATGTCCATTGATGAGGAGTGTGAAAATTGAGTTTCAATCTTATAAAATCGTGTCTTTGAAATAAGAGTTTGGGAGCTGAAGTAAGTATCGAGCAGTATTTGAATTTATGGATCTGTTCGTGTTCTAATGCGAATTTTTAAGGAATTGTAGTAGGTTGATGAAATTAAGGTTTCGTAATGTTTTGATTGATATTTAGTAACTTTGTGTTAGGTTTTAGTAACATGTCTACTAGTTTAGCTGTTAAATTTTATGCATTCTCCCTTCAGCATTTTCAGCAAATTCCTGAATATGTTAAGTGATCCATTTGCAGGTTTTTTGGTACACACAGCTTGTGTAATGACGCCGGACGAAGTTTTTTTTCCTGTTCTTTTGGTTGATGACTGAGATTTCCCATTTTGGAATGGAATTTGCAACTTGAAATTGCATTTACAGCTTATAGTAGAACTTCTATTCATGTAATGAGCTTTAAATTGATAGACTCAGCAGACTCAGTACAGGTTGTTCAGTACATACTTTGATCTGATGTAGTAGGATTTTGCAGAAATGTGTATTTTTCTATTAGTTTGTGGTTCAGAAATGTGATTCAGACATTTTATGAATTTGATTCAGACATGGAATGATTTTATTTCAGACATTGTTTCCTTTTTATATCAGTTTTTGGATTTGACTTACAGGTGCAGAAATTGTATGGGATCACACTTTGGGTTACTGTTTGTATGTTTGTATAAGGTAGAGTTGGGTTGAAAACTAGGAAAGATCACAACTTTTAAAACCTTGTCTTTAGATCTCTACTTTCCAAAACTTTATGTTCTTTGCATAGGGTAAGATCACACTTTTCATTGCAGGAGAGTTGTTATCTATAGATCACCCTTTAGATTATACTGGCAAAGATCACAGACTGCCAGTACTTAGATCACACTTTTTAAGAATGATCCATGTATGTTTTTGTTGTAGTGATTTAAGGTAAAATTATTAAGTGTCGATACTGATAACCGGTCTTTAAAACTTTTCAACTTCATTGATAAAAAAACAGAATGAGATGAAGTGATCATGAGTGATATGTATCTCCGAGAATGGCCAAACATCACACAGTCCGGAAAGAATGATGTTGTAGCATCACCTTGCTGCCTAGACTGTATTCATATACCTGATAAAGAAAGTGCACTACGGTTTTGATTTCCACATGAGACTGATCAAGATAGCTAAATGTGGATGACTACGAGAAAGAGGTTTAACACATCACTCCACAAGATTCACGAGGGTAGAACTCGTTATACGTTCACTGCATATGTTCGTACACGCATACACAATGGAATCAATCAAAATGTGATGCAAAGAGTCATTGAACTACAAGTCTAATGTGCATGCACCACACCACCACGCCACAAGTGTGCCGCAAAGGCACAAAAACACTAATGAAAGCCCATGTAATACCATAAAATTCACCACAAATTAGTAACATGTTTATGAACACTTCCCAATTATGATGGCCATAGTTTTATGTTAACATTTATATGAACACATCTCAATTATGGTGGCCATATATATTTTACATGAAATAGAATGTGGGAAGTTGATCGTGTTTGTAGCATAAGTTTTACATGTCCTTCGCTCATAAAAATGTTAGGAAGTTGATCGTGTTTGTATCATGGGTCTAGAGTTTAAGATCTATCTCGTGAATTGAGAGTTACATGCTCTTGTTGTGTGTACACACGTAATAACCGAAAATAAAGCCAATGGCAGTAAGTAGCGTAAAGATATAAACAGGAGTAAGTCGATGATATTTTGAGAATCAACGAAGCCAATCCTTTTCCATGTTTGATATCTTACTTGGGTGTCCCTCGTATTTTTGAGGCATTAGTGGAAACCAAACATGTATTTTTGAAACTCAATGAACTTGTTGCACTATTTTAATTAACATGGGAAGAATGCGATAATAACATGCGTGGAAGCTTCTGGAATCCGAACCGCAGCCAAAGCAATCTTAATCTTATGCCAAAAACTAGAGTTTAGTCGGTTACTAGTGGTGTACTCCCCTTTCTTTCTTCATAATTGTTTTTTTTTCTTTTTTCCATTGTATAAATGTTAGGTAGATCTTTGTATGCTAATCAACGTGTATTCTTTACATATCAGGTTTTTAAAGTTGGCTTACTGCGTCTCATTTTACATGCTTTTGTTGTATGAATATGTAACAACTGAAAATTAAAGCCAATAGCAATAATATTTTGGGTGATCAACGAAGCCGATATGGTATTTCGAGTAAATGGCTTGTTTATCTTTGGTAATTTTGTGACATTAGTGGAAACCAAACATGTGTTTCTGACATACTATGAAGTTATCAGCAGTATTTTGATTATATTGGTAGAAAGGTGGATATCAATCACATGCATGATGAACGGGAACTAGTGGAATCAAAACAAAAGCAAAAATCCAGTAATACTCTTATGCGGAGAACAAAACTTGCACAGCTTTAGTGACGAAGTATGGACAAAAACATCAAAACAATGAATTGGATACAGATGAAACTCAATAGCAAAAAAATTGAAGTCTTTATGGAACAACAAAAGGTTATATATTTGTTCGGTTGTACCCGCAAATTACAATCTGACATTCATTTCATAGAAAGATACTTCTTCTGTTTTCTTCTCTTTTGTTTTTGACAAAACTAACAATCATCGAACTAAGTTTTAGCCATCAGAAGTCCTTGAAATTCATCGATCTTCTAATTGCACATTTGCACTGATATCAAAGGAAAATTAATAAATCTAGATTTGGTCCCAAAGCGTGCACCTTGCAACCAATTCTGGAAGAGGTTCTAATGGAGCAACACCATTCCTCAAGGCCCAAATTTTGCAAAATTCATATGCCCACAAAATCTGCAAATTTTGCAATTTAACTCACACTTACAGTTTATCAGGAGGAGAAAAGGCGGATATTAGATATCTCTCTTTGGTCTAGATACCAAAAATATATATGAAATCGTTGGTCATTGCAATGGTTTAATTTGTATGAAAATAGTCGGTGCACGTAATTATACTCGTAACTCAATAGTTGTTAGTAACCCGAACAGGGGTGAGACACTTGTCGTCCCTTATTTACGTCCTAGTGCGGAATACGTCTATCTGGGTCATGGTTTTGGTTTTGATTCATTATCACAAGTATACAAGGCTGTAATGATTTTTGCTTCAGAAGCCAACAACGAGTTTCTTTGCATGATCATTACATTTGGAACTATGTCATGGAGAAAGATATCTGCTCCTAGTGGAAAGGTCACTAGAGTTTCAAAAACGATATGTAGACAACCTCCACAATGAGAAGATTCACTTCATTCGACTCCCGACTGCATGTACTCTGACAATAGCGACAATTAACCGTCAATATTTAGCAGATGATCATCTTCTGGAGTTTAAAGGATACCCTTGTATTGCACATTCTGAGAGGATAACAACAAGATCCAACAATGATCATTGCGGACATCGTTGTAAATATCGGAGTGGTGTTTGTTGTTATTAAAGGACAAGGTCGAGCAAGCATGGGCAAGATAGAAAACTTTTGATGTTCGGATTATGGATCAGGGAGGTTTACTACCAACTCCCCTCTGTTGCTACTTTGATACTTCTGCTGCTACGCCGCCTACGCGTATGATGACTTTCTCGGATCATGTATTATTGTATTGGTTTAATGGGGAACGTCTTATATTCTACAATTTGCAAGAAAAACATTTCAAGGTGGTGGAGTGCTTCCATTCTAATCCTAGTGTTTTTCAAACTAAGATGAACCAAGACCTAACGCGTCGTATTGGTGATGATGATAATATTTACTGCCCGACAATGGATTACCAGCTGCACGCTCAAGTGGACAACATGGTTTCTCTGAAAACCTTCATTCCTAAAGAAGCTATAACTTGTAAATCTGATCGTGCTGATAAGAGGCACCAGTTCGATAACAACATAGCAGCAGGATGGCCGACTACGAGAAGAATAAAATGTACTCACTATGTTTTCTCTTAGTTTGCTTCGTACTATTTTAATTTTCCATTCAGACTACCAATTTTTATTTCAATGTTGTTTATCTGTTTATTTATTTCTTAAAGATCTAATTAATGCTTAAGACTGAATAGACATTGCAACTGGTAATATGCTTAAACAGGTTGATTCTATTAAAAAGAAAAACAAACGTAGTTACATGTCTGGTACTGTGTCTCGTGTGGATGGCTTGACATGTTAGAAATTCTTTATGTGGAAATAAGATAGGATCACATACCTCCGGTCATTGTCGATTTGATCGGAATAGATAAGAATCAATAATAAAAACCAGAAAGCCAATCCTTTTGCAAGTGATGTACGAATGCCAGAAAGAAGTATTGAAACAATTATTACAAGATCTTCTACTCTCTTACTGTTCCTTATGTCTCTCTGTTTGATGGTTACATAATTTTTAGATTGTTTTCAGTGAGAGCAGGGACCCCTTTTTATATCTCCTTAAGTGACTCTTCCATCAAGAGTCAACTGACATGAGAACTAATTCCAAAAGACATGTTCTTTCAATACAAAGGGACACAACCTAAATGGAAGAGACACATCGGTTACATAAAACCGTTCCTTATTATGATGTGGCACATGGGCCACATCACTGTTTTCTAACATTCTCCCACTTGGCCCATGTGACATGAATTAACATTCCCCTTTATCTTATGAAGATCAATTTGGAATATACTTTATATGGCCAGTGATAGTTCTCAATAAAATGGAACCTATGAACAAAATAATGTACGAATCATGGCGGTCAAAACTCTATCAACGAGCAATCCCTTCCATGTATCGCGATAACATCATTTTCATAAACAGGTCTATCATAATGACTTTATGAATAAGTATCAATTACTTACTCAGGTTCAACTGTTGTCTCCAACGAGACATTTCTAATTTTCCCAAAACCTTATGTGTACAACTTGAATGGAAAATATAGAAATTTATTCCCAAATGCTGCAATTCACATAATTCAGAAAGTGTCGAAACGCACAATACATAATACACATAAAGGTTGATCAGACCCATATGCTTAACAAGATCCCCATACAACCAAGGATATAATCCTTTTGTCAATGGATCTACAAGCATAAATTATGTGTTAATGTGCTCCTTAGTCACGTGATTTAACTTGACACATTTTCTGACAAAAGCTACTTGATATCGATATGCTAATTCTTACTCCCACTTTTCTTGATGTTGGAGTAGAAAATTGCAGCTGAGTTATCACAGTACAATACTAATGGCTTAGATTCCGAATTCTAAGCCCTGTGATAAAAATTTGTAACCATATAGCTACAACTCTATCTTCATAGTTGACATTAAAGTCCACACTTGTTTGCACTATTAACAGCTTATGAAAACGCAACTTTATCATCCTCAACTCCGATGTCATAGTCACATTCTTGAAAATACACTTTATAGTATGAAGCTATTGCAGATTTCCTTGATATTGAGGATCTTCTTAAGGGACAGTTCTTGAATCACCACTTCTTCTTGTATGACATTTCGTGGAATGTCATGCGAAGCGGTAATTCTAAAGAATGTGCATGTGTAGTTACTGGATCACACACTTCTTCAATGACTATTCTTTGAAGACTCCCATTGATGTTTCCATCCTCTATAAATCTTGCATTTCCAGCCTCAACAATTTATCTCTATGTATCTTCCATAATATTCACCTCCTCTATCAGATCTTACAATCTTTATTGCTTCATCATTTTGTTTTTCTACTTTGGCTTTAATTAAGAAGATAGAGATACAAAAATATTGTATGATCATCAATAAAGGTGATGAACCATTTTTGACCATTCAAACATGGAGGTGTAAACGGTCCACATATATCAGAATGAATGATTTCCAAAATGTTGGAACTTCTCCTAGCAATTTTCTTTATCTTGTTAGTCTGTTTTCCATTTATACAGTCTACACAAGTACCGAAATCAGAGAAATCAAGAGTTTGCAAAATACCCTCTTTCACTAACCTCTTTAACCTTGCAATGGAGATATGTCCCAATCTTCTATGCCATAACAAAGATGACGTACTCTTTATTCACAATACTACACTTTATGCCAATACTTTTAGTCGTGGTGCAAAGGTTATGGTTAAAAATAAGAATCTAAATTAAGCTTGTATAAACCATTCTCAACATTTTTCAAAATCAACAACATCTGAGTCTTTTAAAAAACTTACAAATTATTAAATTAAATTTAAAACCAAGAAAACACAAGTCTTGAGACAGAAATAAGATTTCTAGAAAACAAAGTAATGTAAAAGGTTCTTTTTCAAATCCAAACGAAAAACAAAGTCAAGGATAATTTTATAGGCTCCAACAACTTTTACAGTAGAAGGCATCTTGTTTCCAGAATAGATGCAAAATTCACTGTTTGTCGGTTTCCTTTGGCTGAGAAAGCCCTGCATAGTATTGGCAATGTGAATTGTAAAACCAGAATCAATCCACCAAGTATTGTGATAATCAATCATATTTGATTCGAAATATACTAATGAAATGATGAGATTACCTTTCTTTTCAAACCATGCTTTATACTTGAGGCAATCTTTCCTCACGTGGCCTTTCTTTTTGCAGAAGAAACACTTAATGGGTTTCTTTAAGTTGGTCTTGTTGACCGACAAATTATTGTTCTTCTCTTTCTGAGAAGAACTTTCCCCTTTCTCCCCTTGTCCTTTTCCCTGAGAAACTAGATGGGCACTCTCTAGATTCTCCTGCTTCAACCTTCTTTCCTCTTGAACACACATAGTCAATAATTCATTCATAGACCATTTTTCCTTTTGTGTGTTGTAAGAGATTTTGAATTGCCCAAATTGAGATGGTAGGGAAATGAGTACTAAATGGACAAGAAAATCTTCTGAAAGTTCCACTTCTAAAGCCCCAAGTTGAGAATAAATATCTCTCATCTCCATAATGTGTTCACGTACACCGGAAGTCCCATTGTACCTCATTGATGACAATTTTTGCATTAAGGTGCCTGCTAGGACCTTGTCAGAAGTAGCAAATTGTTCTTCAATAGCTTGAAGATAGTCCCTCACGTTGTCACGTTCAGGAATTGAACCTCTGATACTCTTATTAATGTGAGACTTGATAAGCATCAAACTTAGACGATTGGATCTCTCCCACTGTTCATATGTTGCTTTCTCAGCCTGAGTACCAGTTGCGATAGCAATTGGTGGTTCTTCCTCACGGATTGCTAAATCAAGATCCATGCATCCTAAATATAATAGAATATTCTCCTTCCATTCCTTATAGTTGTCACCATTCAATATTGGGATACGAGAAGATGAATCGTTCAAAAAAGAAGATTGCATTGCTACAAATAATAACAAATATGCTCACAATCAATTAAAAAAGCAAATCAAATCTAGAAATTCAACCAATATTTACTAATCTAGTTAAAACTTCAAGTTATTGTGACCCTCCTATGGGTAAAAGTCACAACAACACATAATATCATCAATACAAATGATATACATGTATATATGATGCCGTATGATATGACTAATAAATTTAAAATATCAAATTAAAAACATCTTTTACCTATGGGTATTAAGACATTTTCAATCTAATATTTCATTTAAAATCAACACATGAAGACTTCTCTGTGGGGCATGGTCTATATCATTTATGGTTATTTACAATAATTTAAGCTTCAAATTAAATCTATAAGATGTTGTGGCTAATCTTATAAATTAAAATGATTAACCAAAAATACTTAATTAAAAGTAGTCCATAATTAAACAAACTAAATTATCTACCGTAATCATATGTGAACCACTAACTTATCATGCATCACGATCAGACGAGAATTTGTATACTATACAATGCATGAGATAATTCATCAATTGATAAGTCTAGACTAGTCACCAGACATGTATATCTCTCATATGCCATATATATTAACGTGATTGACGCACACAAAATGGATTTCGTATTAATGTGAAAAATATTTCCACTCATCCATTAATCACTCCAACGGAATATAGGGTACAAAATGCACAAAGATAAGTTAGGAAACTATTGTTAACGTTTCAAAAAGCTTTAAATTAGGATAACTAGTTATGCACAATCTTAATTACCCAGAGAGGATTAAGGAACAACATATGCTGTATTCATGAATTTCACTGTAACTTCTGGGCAACTTCTGGCGATTTATGGAAATATAGTTTAACTTAAAATCACACTATAATTAAGGAAATAGCAACAAGATATATTCAAGGAGAAATTAACGCAATTCAAAATCTTAATAAGACTAGCGAGACATAAGCTAATCATGATACGGGATCCTTAATAGCAGCGGCAACCAATCACAATTAGGCAATACAGACAAATAAGATTCAAAATAGGTTCTTCAAATTATAGCCGTGATTTTTTTTTTATGATTTCATTAGATTTACCCAGATTTTTGCGACATGCATATAAATACACGGTGATCCCAAATCATGATTAACACCATCAAATCAAACAAGGACCAGAGCAGCCTATGCTCCGATACCAAATTTTAGAATTTCTTTATGCGGAAATAAGATAGGATCACATACCTCCGGTCATTGTCGATTTGATCGGAATAGATAAGAACCAATAATAAAAACCAGAAAGTCAATCCTTTTGCAAGTGATGTAAGAATGCCAGAAAGAAGTATTGAAACAATTATTACAAGATTTTCTACTCTCTTACTGTTCCTTATGTCTCTCTGTTTGATGGTTACATAATTTTTAGATTGTTTTCAGTGAGAGCAGGACCCCTTTTTATATCTCCTTAAGTGACTCTTCCATCAAGAGTCAACAAGCATGAGAACTAATTCCAAAAGACATGTTCTTTCAATACAAAGGGACACAACCTAAATGGAAGAGACACATCGGTTACATAAAACCGTCCCTTATTATGATGTGGCACATGGGCCACACCACTGTTTTCTAACATGACATTGAAGGAAACCAAACAACATGAATTTGTATAACTAGATGAATCGCATTTTTATTGAACTGATTGGAATACATTCGAGATGTAGAGAGGCTCTGGCTCTACTTCAACCAGTTCAACTGACTGAGGAAAATGTACTTCAATTTTTGGTAACTAAAGGAGACAACAACGCACTTAATGCCAAAAAAAATCTATATATCAAGTTGTAGACAAAAGCAATCCTAGAAAAAGCGAACTAAAATTCATTTTTTTTTTTTTTTAGTTTTTAATTTGCAACAACGTTAGGTTATGGGTTACGCTTGAAAAAGAAACAAGGTTGAGGCTGTCACATGGGATTAGTTCCTTTTCTTTTCGAGATATCCTAGTCGAGTTTAGGTATAGACAAAAGAAAAGAAGGTTTAGAAGAATAGAATTCTATTGATTTCAATGTATTGTGTACGTACAATAGAGGTAGATATATATACAGACTCAAAGACTTGCAACACAAGTATTACATAACCTAAGATACAAGACATTCTAAGTATAACAGAAGTCTAGAATATTCTATGTCCTAACACCCTCCCGCAAGTGCAACGGGTCATCTTGAACCGTTAGCTTGAATCTTAGAGAAGTAAATCGATATTGAGAAATAGGTTTAGTGAATATATCTGCCACTTGATCCTTTGAAGAAATGAATCGAACATCCAATTGTTTGGAAGCAACCTGATCTCGAACAAAATGATAATCTATCTCTATGTGTTTCGTTCGAGCATGAAATATAGGATTAACAGTCAGATAGGTGGCTCCAAGATTATCACACCATAAAACAGGAGGAGATTTGATGGACACTTGCAATTCTAAAAGGAAGGATGGAATCCACATAATTTCAGCAGTAGCAATTGCAAGACCACGATATTCAGCTTCAGTACTGGAACGAGACACTGTTTTCTGCTTACGAGCACTTCAAGAAATAATGTTACCACCCAAGAAGATAAAATAGCCACTTGTAGAGCGACAATCATCTAAAGAGCCAGCCCAATCAGAATCCGTATAAGCAGTGAATGACAATTGAGTATTGGTTGATGGTTTAAGAAGAATTCCAAACGTAGAAGTATGTTTTAGATAACGTAATATACGTTTAACTAAACTCCAGTGATATTCCTTGTTGACAGCATAAACTGACATACCTTGTTGACAGCATAAGCTAAATCAGGATGAGTAAACGTTAGATATTCCAAAGCACCAACGATACTCCTGTATTCTGTAGTATCAATGAGTAAAGTTCTACGATCAGATGACATATCTCCAGTTGTACTGAGTGGAGTTTGAATTGGTTTTGCACCATCCATTTTTACTCGAACAAGAAGATCATGAACATATTTTCTTTGTGTAAGAAGTAACCCTGAAGAAGTACGTGTTGCTTCAATTCCTAGAAAATAAGATAGAGAGCCAAGATCTTTAATTGCAAACTCATTCTGTAAAGAAGTACGTATAGCTTCAATTCCTGCTTGACTAGAACCAGTGAGAATAATATCGTCAACATAAACTAGTAGGAGAACAATACCAGTTTCATCACGACGAACAAATAGAGAAATATCACGTTTAGAAGTAACAAATCCATTCTGCAATAAGAAAGTACTGAGTCTATGGTACCATGCACGTGGGGCTTGTTTCAAGCCATAGAGTAATTTGCACACATATGTGGGAAAATTAGGATCAGTGTATCCTGGTGGTTGTTTCATGTAAACTTCCTCTTCAAGATTGCCATGTAGAAAAGCATTTTGAACATCAAACTGATTGATAAACCAATTATTAGAAAGTGCTAGTGTAAGAATAATATGTATAGTGCAAGGTTTGACAACCAGACTATAAGTTTCACCATAATCAACACCTTCTTGTTGATTGTATCGTTTAGCTACTAAAAGAGCTTTATAACGCTCAATAGTGCCATCAGCTTTACGTTTGATACGAAAAACCCATTTGCACCCAATAAGATTCATGGAAGGATGATAAGGTACCAAAGTCCACGTACCATTTTGTAGTAATGCATTGTATTCAGTATCTGATGCCTTACGCCACTTTGGATCTATTTGAGCTTGTGAAAAACAAGTTGGTTCAAAATCATCCACAAGTGCATATTTAGAATTCGGTTTGTAAATACCATCCTTAGCTCTAGTGATCATTGGATGACCAGCAGAAACTGAAGTCGTAGATGAATCGGTAGCGTCTACTTGTACATCTGAACTATTATCATAAGAAACACTAACATCTTGCGTAGAAGAAGATGATGCAGTATCCATTGAAATTCCAGCAGGAGGTGTTTCATCTTGAGAACATAATAATGGTTGTTCCTGAGTTACTTGTGAAACACCAATTGGTGTAGTTTCTGGTAGATCAGTAGACAAAGGTGGTGGCATAATATTACCAGAAGAACATATGGAGATGGGAAGAATATTTAGTGGAGGAGATATTACCGGATCAGTGGATGCCGGAGATGGTGTTGAGACGCAACAAAAGGGAAAACAGTCTCATTGAACACAACATGGCGACTGATATAGATACGACCAGTAGGGATATGAAGACACTTATAGCCTTTATGTGAAGGGTTGTATCCTATGAAGACACAAGGAGAAGATAATGGTTCCATTTTAAGAGATCGGTATGGGCGAAGGTGAGGATAACACAAACACCCAAAGACACACAATGAACTATAGTCTGGTGATGTACCAAACAGAACCTCATATGGAGATGTTTTTGCAAGAGCATAAGATGGAACACGATTCATTAAGTAACATGTCGTAAAAAATGCATCATACCAGTAAGACATAGGAACATAAGCCATAGATAATAAAGTAAGACCAGTTTCACGTATATGTATATGTCGTCGTTCAACTAAACCATTATGTTCAAATGTATGTGGACAAGAGAACCTATGAAAAATACCATGCTGTTGGAGGTAAGGAGTAAGCTTAAGATATTCAGCAGCATTATTAGATTGAAAGATTTTTATTTTTCGATTAAAAAGATTCTCAACATGTTTTTGAAACACAAGAAAGATAGAGAAAACACCTGATTTGTGAGACATAGGAAACATCCAAGTAAAACGACTATGCGCATCAATAAAAATAATATAATATCGATAGCCTTCATTAGACAAAACATGAGAAGGACCCCAGACATCAGAGACGATCAAGTCTAAAGGATTCAAATATTGAGTTGTACTTGAAGGGAAAGACAATTTGTGACTTCTATGCTCATGACAAGAGGAGCAAAAACTTATAGTATTACTAGAAACATGAAGAGAAAATTTAGAAATAACATGACGCACAGTATGCATCAAAGGATGACCTAATCTAGAGTGCCAATTTTGGAGACTGGTACGTTTACCAACATAGGCTGTTAGAGAGACTGAAGAAGAATCAAGTTCATAGAGACCACCTTCTATACGGCCACGTAGAAGCACCTTCTCCGTACATCGATCCTTCATAAGACAAAAATCAGGATGAAACTCAAATAGGACATTGTTATCAGTAGTAAGTCGAGATAGAGATAACAAATTATGTGAAATTTGAGGAGTGTAAATAGTGTTGTGAAGATATAACTTACGATCAGGAGTTCCTAGAATAGAAGAACCAATATGAGAAATTGGAACAGAAGTGCCATTACCCAATCTGATTTGGTCAGGACCATTGTATTCCGATGGAAGATGCAGCCGAGAAATATCATTAGTGATATGATCAGTTGCTCCACTGTCAGGAACCCAAGGAGCATTAGAAGGTGATCTTGGTTCTTGAGCAATATAGGCATGAGGAGCATTGGCAGACCGAGCAGGTGAGGCTGGTGAACGACGAGGAGGTTATGGTCTAAAATTGCGATCAAATCGTTTCCAGCATAGATGAGCAGTATGTCCATCTTTATCACACAGCTGACAAGGTGGTTTATCATGAGTACTACCAGTTTGTTGTCCAATACCACTTCTTTGTTGAGAGCCAGTATATGACATTGTTGGTCTAGAAGAAGCAATGTTAGCTACATGTTGAGAATTTAGAGATTTGTTTTGTTGCTCTATGCGTAGCTCAAAAGTGAGAAGATAAGTAATAAAATATTCAAGCTTCATGGTTCCCATGGAGGTAGTAAGAGATGTGATAATGGCATCATAGGAGGAATCCAATCCAACAAGAATACAATGACGTAATTCAGTGTTGGTGACTATAGTATCAGCAGCAGCTAGACTATCGACAATATCACGAGCGCGATCAATATATTCTCTCATAGAAAGTGAACCTTTCTTCAAGGAATGGAGTTCACATTGTAGATGATGAATATGAGCATCAGATTTAGAAGCAAATAAAGACTCAAGAGAAGACCAGACTTCATGTGAGGTTTTGAGACGATGAACTTTTCTTAGAACGGCAGCAGTTAAAGAAGAGAAGATCCAACCGAAAAGAATTATATCTTGTTTCATCCAAGCAACGTATGCAGGATTAGGGTTTGATGTATTTTCAAGAACTGAAGGAGGACAAGGTTTTTTACCATTAACAAAGCCATCAAGTTCATATCCTTGAAGATAAGGTAAGAACTGAGCACGCCAAAGAGAATTGTTTGTTCCATCGAGTTTGACTGTGATAATATGATGAGGTTGAGAGAAAACAGATGAAGCCATCATAGATTGAGAAGAGTTTAGAATTGTAGAAACTGTGGAGTCTGTGGAAAATGCGGAAGACATGGAGAACCGAACAAGGATGATACTAAGTCGAGTTTAGGTATAGACAAGAGAAGAGAAGGTTTAGAAGAATAGAATTATTTTGATTTCAATGTATTGTGTACGTACAATAGAGGTAGATATATATACATACTCAAAGACTTGCAACACAAGTATTACATAACCTAAGATACAAGACATTCTAAATATAACAAAAGTCTAGAATATTCTATGTCCTAACAATCCTAACAATCCTATCAAATATTCTTTTCTTTTAAAAAAAAAGAAGAAGGTGGCCATAACATGCATTTAAACTTGTGGAAGTCATCGAACCCAAAGAAACACCAGTCTTAATCTTATGGAAAAGACTGAAATTTGCATCGCTTAATTGGTTTAATAGATTCTAAACACGCCCCTTTCTTTCTTTCTTTCTTTCTTTCTTTCTTCCTAGTCTTATTTTGTTGTAGTTGTACGGCCTATAACAGAAGTCTTTTGGTTTTCCCTTTTCCTAGTATGATACTATGTACTACTATGACTATAATCAATAAGAAATCCTTCTCCTTCTCTGACTCTTTGTCTTCTTCTCTATGATTTACTGCAACACGTTATCAACACGACTCTACCAACGTGATTTTTTTTTCTTCATTCAAGATTGGTCATGGATTATTTCTTGAAGATTAGCGTGGTTCTGATCCTATTTTTTTATCATCATGGATGCGTTACCAGGTATTTCTTTTGAACAAATAAATTTCGTTTTCGTAGTATATATTAGGGTTCCACAAACGTATGATTATAAAACATAGAGATTTCACCGTTAGATTTTCATGAAATTTTAATATTTTCAATCCAATTAGGTACTACTTACTATGTTAATATTTCAATTAAATCGGAATATGATGCAATCTCCAAAACCTGATTTGAATAAAATTGTCTACGTTTAGAAAAACCCTACCTTTTAACAGCGTATAAAAACCTAAATATTAATAATTTCAACCGTTGGATTACGCTATATTTTTGGTATGTTTTGTATATTGTGCTTATTAATCTTCTGTACAAATTTCATAAAGATCCAACCATGGAAAATACTTCAACATACGTGATGTTTCCTGCTGTGTCCACAGAAACGTTAAATTGATAAGTCATATGGCGTCCTGAATATATTTTTATCTAGCCGTTGGATGTCTTTGAAATTTTAGTATATTTGTCAAAACATTATTATGAATCTACTTTATAAATTTCATCATCATCGGATATATTTAAAATTGGTTTCTGATCACCAAAGTTGGATGATGAAATTTCTAATTTTAGGGTTAACAATATATTTGGGCCTCTAAGATAATAGTTTCAAGTTTATTACCAATGGGTCTGGATAATTCATATATAATGGACCATATATGTGTACTTTTGTTAACCATGACCTAGTCAACCCAATGGACTGGCCTTGACCAAACCGTTTATCGGGTTTTGACTAAACCAACTCGATTAGAATTTGACCTTTTGGACTCGGAAGTACTTGAGCGCCATTAAGGAGCCTCTGATACAGAAGTCATTTGTGTCTACAAGGGCTTTACAAAAGGTGACATGAGTCATAAAAATCATTCCATTTTTATCTTTTCAACTTCATTCATTATACTAAAGTAACAGTAGATGTTTAAGTATGTTAACGAGAGATTCACGGTCTTTAGTAAGCTATTCAACCCGATGTAAGTGGTTGGGATGCATGTGAGATTCTCTTAAACAACAATGTTTACATTGGGATAAAGAAATTTCTCAACTTGAGGTAACTGTGTCAAGGATAAATATGGAAAGAACCTCGAAGAACAAAGGGTTAGGCGTGCTAAATCATATCAATATTGGTATACTAGAACATGTGAAAGAGTTGGAAATGAACTTTGTTATAAGTGTTGGTATATGCAATGTAATGCGTGTACCATAGTAGCAACCAATTTCTAGAGGAGATCATGCTTTAGACATCAACTTTAATGACAAGAAGAACTTTGTCTGGCCAATTGACTATTTACTTGAACTAGATCCAATGTCTGCGCTTATGGAATGAAAAGTACATCATTCCCACGAGACATTAATTCTCTAAAGCATGCACTTGAGATATATCTGGATGAAAAATATATCACCCCCCTGAAACGTAACATATATTCACTCTAAAGTACTTAAGTTGAATCCCACTTTTGTTACGCAATAAGGCCACACCACTTATTAAATCTTTCAAGACTCAATGTTTAATTGATAGTAGTTTTTTCTCCCACTAATTTCAGGAATATACACTAGTTGTTTACCTAATTCCTTATAATGTGACTACGATGATTGGATCATCGAGCGAAGCATTACTCAAAATTTGTTTTCAAGATAGAACAAAGACGTCATAAAATCTATACATGTACCGAGAGATAATCATACGTTATAAATCCCAAAGAAACCCATGCAAGTGGATATCACATGGAAACTCACAGTGATGAAAATACAATTGATTGCATCTTTTATTGTCTTTAATGAATATGAAAAAAACATATTCTTTGAGAAATTTTATGAGTCAATTTGGTGAAATGTAAATCACTAGTATTTGGATTATTGAATCCATATTGACCCCGACAATGAAATATTGGGTATTGACTCATACAGGCTTTGGCATAACCATAAAGCCATTTTGGTTGTGACATGATGATCGTTTTGAATGGGCTCATACGTACATCACTTTATTTGAGTGAACGAGACAACGGGAAAAAGATTGTCAAAATGCGAAGTGACGGCATATCTCTCAATAAGTGTTTTCTAAAGTACTAGATGCACAACCCCCATTCCCATTATGCTTTTAAATAAGAAAGCATATCACTCATTTTACAAAGACTTCAGTAAAACAAGATCGAGACCATCCTAAGATGCAAATGGTAAACAATCCATATTACAAAGAAAACAAGGTGATATTTAGAAAAATATCCATACAGAATGCGGACCATTAAAGTGACTTATGGCTCTGGTGGATGTTTTGACATTTTGGACTAGTTATAGTTCCCAAGAAATTTTGCGTTTGAAAAACTACTAGCTCATATTATACATGTAAAGGCTCACCACCACTTGTAAATGCTAGAGAGTGTACACCAAAAGGATTTGATGAATATTGCATGTTTAATAGGATCAATGTAAAGCATCTTATACCCAATGGTCTCGCACAGACTACCATCAAACGTTACAGATGATGTCTAAGGAATAGGTTATGCGTACCAACCTACCTTTTCTTACTTTGGGGATATGCAATATTACACGCATCTTTACTTAATTCGTTTTAGAACCCAATATTAGTCAACCTTTTCTGCGTACCAGTTGGTAACTGGATTTAAGCCTGACATTCATGTTCTTACGCTTTTTTGGTTGCACTATATATGTGCCATTACGACTCCACATTGTACTATGATGGGTCTTCAAAACTGTTAAGTAATTATGTTGGATATGAATTCCCAACAGTTATCCGCATATTGAAACCTTTGGCAGGCAATCTCCTAACCTCTATATTTGCGGATTGTCACTTTGATGAGACAATCTTCCCATTGCTAGGGGGAGATACGAAAAAGGATTTTCTAAGGGAACGATAGGAATTATCGTGGTGTGTTACCACTCTGTCTCATATTGATTCTTGTACTCCAAAAATGTAAATGTGAAGTGAAAAGAATAATCGATTTTCAGAAAGTGCACTGGTATCGGTAACGTGACAAGATCATACATACCAGCTGCAAATGTGCCTGCAAGGTTAGAAATCCTCAGTATGGGGTACACCATAGACTTTGGTGGAAGTGTAGTTGAGGCCGTGGATCCATAAAGGAAGATGGAGAGACCACCAGGTTCGATCAATCCTTACCTAGGAAGGAAGTGGGTGAGTAAGGAAAAACTTATTTATATCATCAGAAATCATATCATAAGATTGTATCTGAATATGTCCATGAATCAAACTGGAGGACGCTCCGAAGTTTAATGATTCCACAGAACAATGATATCCCAAGTGGATTATAAGAATGCGCACGAGTCAATGAAAATATCATGCTAGCATATTGATGATTACTTTTCTATACAATTTATTAAAGAAATAGAGAAAGATGAGATCGAACCAAGATCCTTGTTGCTTAATGTCAACGAAGAGCATATTTGGCATATACAATCTTGGTAGAACTTGGTTCTTTGACAAATATACAGGTATTTGGTGTGGTAGTGCTAACCAACCAAGTGTAAAGCCTATTGGACATACATAATTAATTTGTCACAAAGCATAATGAGAAGAAAGCAGTCTCAAAGTACAAAGACTCGCCTTGTGGCGCTAGGTTTCTCACATAGCCCTGGAATTGTTCTCTAGTAATGAACATTATAGCATTCAACTACTTAGTTAGCTTGGTAATTTCAAAAGTACTTGAAATGCAGCATATGTATGTGGTTGTTACATATCTCTGAAACAATCAAGAGATAGCAAATATTTACAAAAGTACTTGATAGCCTTTTGTTTCCCAAATCAAGTGACTCTAAACTACAGAGTGCGTTTACAGTTAGATAGAACGCTCACTTATATATTGAAGCAATCAAGCGGATGTGGTATACCCTTCTAAGTGGCTATTTAATTTGGAGGGGATATACAAGTAAGTTATTTTTCCTTACGTATTCACAAGAAAGTTCCTGATTTGGAATTGTAGCTATCGATGTCGATGGTACAAACATAATGGGTACTCTTGATGTAATAAGAGGCCTTAAAATCTATTTGACATCCGAATTTGAGATGAAAAATCTGGGGAAAGCTCGACCAAATACTGAGCTTGTGGTATATTATTCCACCAGTTTGCATATGTCCAAAGTTGTCAGGAAATTGAACAAAGACATGCATCCTGATAGCACTCCCATGATTAGTTGAGGTTCAAATGTAAGTAAGTGAAAATTTCGTCTAAAGGAAGATGACGAAGATGTGTTGGGAGATGAAATTCCCATATCTAAGTACAATAGACGCATTGTTGTACATAGTATAATAATGTACTCGATCAAATTTTGCATCCTCAGGGAACTTGTTAGCTAGATATAGCTCAGTGCCAACGCAACGTCATTGAAATGGTATAATGAATGTAATCATGTACTTAAAAGTAACCATTGACATAAATTTGTTTTATCCCTGCAAAGGCATAAAAATGACTGCTAATGAAAGTGCAATCCAAAAGTTGTTGGTTATGAAGGAACAATAATCTCTTCTCTAACGAAAGTAATCAGGGGGAGATATAGTAGACTATTTTCTAAGTCATTACCGATATTCATTTTCGAAAAGTACATGACTAAAGGAACTGTCTAGAACAACTCTGAAAGTAATCAGGGGGAGATGCCAACATCAGGGGGAGGATCCAAGGATCTGATGTCGACATATTTTACTTCGAAATTGAAGCTGTGTTGTACTCTTTTTCCCTTCGACCGAGAATAGTTTTTCCCAAAGGGTTTTGTTACTCGACAAGGTTTTTAGCGAGACAACGCTAAAAACATCAAGTATGTTGAACGTTGAAGACATAAAGACCGCGTTGATATTACTGAAAATATCTGAATCAAAGAAATGAAACGCGATAGTATGTTAAGCAACGTAACTTCCAAAATCAACAACAGGGTCTTATAAACATTCAAGCATCAAAGTAAAGTGTAATTAATTAACTCCTTTAGATTGCATTAGACTAATGAAAATTGTCTGACATCAGGGGGAGCATCTAATGGTGTGTTGAACTATTTTCCTTTACCGAGGTTGCTTGTTCCCATAGGGTTTTGTTACTCGGAAAGGTTTTTAATACGACAACAACAAACGGCGGGAAGTAATTTCCCATCTAAGGCTATTGTCTTTCCCACGAGGATTTTATGCCTCAGGAGTTGTGAAGCAACCAGTCAACTTTAACGGAGCAAAGTGATCATCTGCAACAGATCACCTTTTCTTGCATCTGTCACGTTGTACTATTTTTCCTTCGTCAAGGTTTTGTCCCACTGGGTTTTCCTTGTCAAGGTTTTAATGAGGCAACATATTCGAGTCCAACTATGTTCTAATTTTGCTTAATATTGTACTCTTTTTCTTTAGTTCAGTTTTTTTCCCTCTGGGTTTTCCTGACGAAGTTTTAACGAGGCAATTAACTTAGACTTGTCGGTTCTTGAAGATCGTATTCCATGTGATGAACTACATGTAAAGTACGAGACAACATGTGAAGTACTACGTGTGAAGAGTTGTACCAAGGTTTTGTCCCACTAGGTTTTTCCTTGTCAAAGTTTTAATGAGGCAATTGATTTCGGCACAAGTCATCAAGGAGAGGACGACACTTGAAGAACTACATTCAAAGCACTGCATATGAAGTTCTATTGGACCGCACAAGGGGGAGTGTTGTAGGGCCCACGACCCATAGATGTGAGGCCCATAACAGAAGTCTTTTGGTTTTCCCTTTTCCTAGTATATAAAGGATACTATGTACTACTATGACTATGATAAATCCTTCTCCTTCTCCGCCTCTTTGTCTACTTCTCTATGATTTACTGCAACATTTTTTTTAATTAATATCTAAAAATCAAAAGTAGGTACTACATCGGTGGAAGGTAGCCTGCCAACAAGTTGAGCCCCCACACCTTTTTGAATGGAAATACCTAATCTATAAAAAAGAGAATTTCCTATCTTGTAATTCAGGTCATAATTTGCAACGCAATTCCTCAACCTCTTCAAAAGAACAACCATGTCTTCACCCAGCTCACTCAAGGTAGAGAAAGCAAGGACCCCGAAACCATATCCATGCTCAGAGCATTTATCCAAATATTTGGTACGCTTGCGGGTGATGGCATTAGATATGGCAATACCCGGAACAAAGGCCCGACCACTGTTACCAGAGAAAGGTGAAACACCCATAACATCAAAGCATACATCTTGACCATCCTCCCAATTACAGACAAGAATGTCAGCAGGCTTCAAAGCCGTATCCTTGTCAGATAAAAGGCCAAGGTTAACTTCCTTCCTAGCCACAACCCCATCCTTATAGCAAATATCCGCAATAACATCTCTGACAAAGTCATGCCTAAATTTGAGCCCCACCTCACTTGCACAATGAAGTGCATGATCGCCAAAATCATCCATGTTCCTTTTAGAGCATGCACAACCCTCCACATTGTTGAAAATGGGTATACCGAGTCACTACACCAAATCAACGGTTTTGAGACATTTATATATGTTGCTATGAATTTAAGAGACACAAATAGTCCGGAATCTCTTGCGACGTATAATGCGACACTTATAAGTGTCTCTTAATTAATTTAAGCGACAGATATAAGTGTCTTTTTAATTAGTTAGCGACACATTTTTTGCTAATTTAAACTTATAAAATAATTCAGAGACGCTTATATATGCCTCAAAATTAAATTAGGTTTTTAAAAGAACACATTTTTCATTTGGGAATTTCCAAAATCGAAATTTCCTGCACCTGCAGATTTGATTTTCTTCTTCTGAATACAGATATATTTAGATTCCCACTGAAGTTACATAATACATAACACATTCTCATCATTATGACTACCTGCAACTCCATACAAATTCTCATTCATTGATTATAATTATTCCATCTTTTATACATGCACATCATTCAGTAACATCTCAAATAAAGGAAGCAAGGCAAGTTAACAGATTAGGTGTCCATGCTTTCCTTTGGAGATTCCCTTGTCTCACTGTTAACATACTAATAGTTGCAAATTAGACGGAAGAGATGATAACTCCGTTACAAACTCGGAATGTGGAGGTACCGCAAGAGCATCAGACTTGCTCGGAGTGCTTATGAGGATCCTTTGCATGTGTTTGATTTTAGTTGACGAGGACCTCTGTAAGCTGTAGATGGCATGAAGTCTTTCCCAATACTCTCTTGTTCTTCCACAACTTTTGTAGGTTCCTTGCACGTTCCTCTATAGCATCTGAAGGGACCTTTGCACCTGCATCAACCATCCACAATATCAGGTTTCAGAAACCATGGGTTTTGTAGTTCAAATTCAAAAATGAATATAAATTATCGATCAATATCTTAAACAATCAATAGAGTATAATTAATATTTGTCATGATTAAGCGACAACCTGACACCACAGAAACAAATTTGAGATTAATATAATGTTCATTTATCCAAAAACTTGAATGAGAAACAAAATCTTTCCTTAAGGTTGACTTAACAATATGCCATTGCAGGTAGTCCAGTCTTACAAATATACAACTGGTTCAAATTTTCATAAACATGCTCTCCTCCAAGTTGGCTCAGAATGGAGAAATCATTTAGGCCCTAAAATAAGTCATTCCTTATTGTTGGAACAATGTCATTCCTAAAATCCCTATCTGCGGTTAGGATGGTTACGTACTGGTTCATCCAAATTTCTCAGAGGCATTTGTCAACAGGTTAATAACTCTCGTTAATTGCTAGAATTTGTTTCAAAACAGGTTAACACTCATATCTAAGGAGCCTATTGTTCTCATAATCAGAATCTAAGGTGGCAGCAACACTAATTGACTCGGCATCCTTTTGAAAAGAAGCTGCATTCCTGCATCAGTTCCATTTCTACATGAATATACTATAGATGAAATACTCTAGAGATAAATCCATAAAGAGTAAACAACATCTTATTGTTAAAAAACAGAAGACATAACAAATACAACACCAGAGACTAAAACAAAGTAAAATTTATCTAGCTGTAGTGGTCACCTGTCATCAGAACCAACAATACTCTTGTTTCATAGAAGTGTTTTTTTGTTTTGCTGGTATACTATGTAATAACCTGCCTTGGGGAACTGATTGTCTAACTCTTCAAATGCCCTGAAATGACAAATCAAATTGATAAGAAACTGAAGAAGAAATTACGTAGAACCCACACTCGGAAAATTTATGCTTATGAGCACTATAGTATAATAGCAACTATGAGCAAAGATGTACTGCCGTCGTCTCCGAATATGGTTGGACCCTTGCATACAACCATTAGTACAGATCCAGAAGCAAATCAGATTATGTAAGAAGCTCCATTAAATGAAAATCAGATAGTATACAAAGATCAAGGTTGAGAGCTTACATCTAGGAGTAGTGAGCTTAAAAGTCCTAAAGCAAATACCCTTCCATAAAACCATTCCAGATCCAGTTCTACCACCCAAAGGATGACATACCTAGAATCCTACCATAAAACCAAAATACGAAACTAAATAAGAAATTACCATTTTGACAGGGCGTCCAGAAACCTGGAACTACTCGATGGTAATACCACACAGAAATTACCGCTAAACCTCTTTTCCTACTACCAAATTTGGACAAAAAAGTAGTTATCAGAAGTATTGTATTTATATACCTTTGTAAAGCCTGGATGATATGTTCTTCACGTCCCATTAAAAGACTTGGAACCATCCAATGGAATCAGTGCAGTAATTTTTGAGGGATTTCATTAACCTGATTTTACGATTCTCGCGTTGGCACAAGCACCAACACTTTAAACCAAAAAAATTCCAATGTCAATCCCAGCTTGCCAATTTAGCTCGCATGTGATAAACTTTTAAAAGAAAAAACTTACTGAGTTAAGGCTTTATCATTATTTCATGAGACTGCTCGATTCTCGGAAGAAGGATTTAAAGTGATAAGATCCATAAGTGCTGACCCTGAAATATCATAACAAGATGCACAACCATATCATACAAGATAAAAATATAAACTTAATACTTGATATTGGTTACCATAGGGAAGTAGAACTGCAGCTGGCTTGGTGGTGTGTTGGTGGCTGCAAATGGTGATGATGCAACTGAACTTGTGAAGCTGTGAATGGGTATGACGCAAACACGTTCCGACATAGGGTATTGGTTGGGAATATCTTTATTTACAACTTCAAAATACAGTACTGCCAGTGATTTCATAGGACGAGTGGCAATAGAATTGAGAGAGCTTTTGCCTTCCGCCTGTATTAATGAGAGAGATTTAGCCACTTCCATGGTGTCACCGGCGATGGTGCCATCGTCAAGGTACCAAGCATGGAAGTCAAGGTTGCATTGGCTCGAAATCAAGTTCACAAGAGGGTGTAGAACCAGGGAGAACAATAAAGGACCCAAAGGGTCTCCATGTTGTACACCAAGGGCAGAGGAGAGAACAAACTCATTGTAATATAGTCTCACAGGCGTAGCATAGCAAAATTCCACCCACCTGGAAATGCTAGGGCACCGTAGTCTATCTTCATGGATCAACGTGGTACGATCAACCATGTTGAAAGCATTAGAAAAGTCGATCATAAGCATAGGCATCGTGTTTACTGTACCTTTGAGTTCCAAAAGCATAGACATCGTGTTTACTGTACCTTTGAGTTCCAAAAGTCTGTTTGCAGCATGAAGAATCCCCTCTGCCCCACATGGCACACCTACACCAAACTGGTGATCTCCAAGATATGTTGCCATGTCCTTGCCAACTGATTTAGCAGCCAGTTTCGAACACAACCTCCGCCATATTATACCAACAGCAATAGGCCTCAGCCCACCGGGCTTAAGAAGAGGTGTTAAAGGAGCACTCGCAATGAATTCTCCCAACGCATATGGACATCGTCCGGCTAACCATAAGTTAACGACTCCTGTAATGGATGCCAGCAGATCATCGCTCACAGCTGCAGCCGCGCCACTTAATGCATCTAAGAGATGCTGAGCTCTCAAACCATCCCTACAACACGAGGTACCTTTAGGGAAGCTCTTCAGGGCGTCGAGGACAGCCTTAAAATAAACAACTAAAGCAGCAGCTTGAATAGGCTCAGGAGGGATGGATGGAGGTGGTGCACTGGGGTGTTTCTGCTCGAGTTCATGCAGAGTTTCAGCCGTGTCAGGAGCTATTCCACCAGAGGATAAAACCCTTATAGCTGCAGTGTAGTGACCCTGACTCATTTTCTTCTTACAAGCCTGCACATTAGTTTTATGTTTCTTCTTCTTTTCACGTTTGTTGACCTGCTGGCTTTCCTTGGAACAAGCAAGAAGCTGCTCAATGATATAGAAACAGCCATTACACTCCTTCTATTTCAACAAAGCTTGATTGATGCTGTCCATCTGAAGCTTCTTACGAGTACCAGCCCTCTCCTACCTTGAACACTTAGGCATGTATAGATTAAGAGTGCAAATTGGCAACAACAGAAGTTGCAACCATGTTAATAAATCCGTCGGATTATTCAGTACCCTGTCTAATGCAACCTTTAAGGTCCTCGAAAAGTTGAGCCTACAAGGTGGGGGATACTAGCAATGGTAGTAAATCGCTTCTGAAAAGCCATGTTGAGCATGTCTAAATTGAGTCCAACAACATCGTCCTGCGAGTCTGTTGGAGCTATGTCAGAGGCATCAACAGGCCTGTCAATCCCATGAATAAGGAATTCCACAGAACTGCCATCGAGTGATCCAGCAGTGACGTCTCCAATGTGAGTGCTGCAAGATTTCTTCCAAGCCTGTGTATGAATGCATGGTACACATAACCACATCTGTAGTTGGTTTAGGGCTCTCTCTCAAGCGTCGTAAACAGCTCTGCTAGTACGGATTCTCTCCCTGCAAGTGTTCTTGTAGTCAGGGTTAGGAAGATGTCTATCATGTAAATGTCTGTAAAAACCTGACTTGCTATATACATTACCACCGATGCCATTAAAGCATCCATCAAAGTTTTGGAAGGGGCAATTGATGCGTCCTGCATTTGAAGAACCAGTATTAGTTGAGAAAGAGGACGATGTCTAGGAGCATGGAGGGTCCTGAGATGAAGAGAGGCTTCTGGAGGTTGAAGGAAAACCTAGTTCTAGGCATCGAACTGATAAAATCCGTGGAAAAAGAAAAACCTTTAAAAACCCTCGAAACAACCTAAAAAAAAAAATCAGCCAAAAATACCAATGCAGGCGATGAAAACAAAAGAAAAAGATATCAAAATGCAAAAGGAAACGTGATGAAAACGGTGAAAGGTGGCCTAAGGGGAATCTAATGGAGATGAGAGACGAAAAACTGCTGGGTTGAATTCCAGGCTTCCATTCGCCTGGAAATCGCGGGAGAAGAAAGAAGTTTATATTAAAGAAGAGGGTTATATTAAAGAAAAAGAGCAAACAACAAAGACGAGGGGAGAGCTATTACATAGACATTAGCATCTCCCAATTACTGTAAACATAGCTTGTATCAATGAAACTAAAAGTATCCTTGTCACAACTCCATACGACAAGTTCCTGTTTGATCAAACCTACACTCTCCATCACTGATTTTTTCCTTCTCCTAAAGACTCTATTATTCCTTTCTTTCCAGACAATCCAGAAAATAGCATATGGGTAAATTCCATACTTCCTTAACTCTTTCTAGTCGTTAGTTCTATTGTGCTTTCAGTCTTTGTTGTTCCTTAGAAACGTTGATCATGTTAGAATAGGTGATATGGTGACGACTTAGGAGAATTTGAGAATTTAGGTTGTGTTTTAGCATATGTTTTACATGTCCTTGGCTCATATCATATTAAATGTTGGGTAAAGCTACTAACGGACGTGTACTCGTCAAGTATTATGTGTTAGAAGTTTAATGTACGTGTCTCATGAATTGGGTAATTGCGTCTCATTTTACATGCTCTTGTTGTGTATATATATGCAACAACTGAACATCAAAGCCAATAGCAACGATACTTTGAGATATATATATCAACAAAACCAATATGGTATTTCGTGTTAATGGCTTGGGTATCCCTCGTGATTTTGAGACATTAGAGGAAACCAAACATGTGTTTCCGAAACAATATTAAGAATGAAAACCAGTCTTACTATTATGCCGAGAATCTACAAAACCTTGCACAGCTTTAGTGGCGAAATAGAGTCGTCTAAACAATTGCAGGCAGGATATCACCATGAAGAACAAAGAAATGGATGCATAAATTGAATACATAAATTGGATAAATATATTTGTATCTACAAAATTACAATCGGACATTCATTTCCCATAATAAATATACTGCGCGTGTCTTTTTCGTATGTTTTTAATATGGGTTCAGCGGATTAACTATCATTAATACTAATTAGCATTGATCTAAGTTTTAACTAGCAGAAATCCTTGAAATTTATCTATCTTCTAATTGCTTTCAGATCAAAAGGAAAATGAATAAATCTGGATTTGGTCCCAAAACGTGCACCATGCACCCATTTTGGAAGCGCTTCTAACGGAGCAACACCCTTCCTCAAGGCCCAAACCCATAGAGAAGCAGATAGCTCGTTTGAGCCTTTCCAATTTCCGGTGAAGTACCGAAGTACTCCTGGGGACCTGGGGTGTCAACTTGCTACTTGGACCACTAATAATGATCCAAACTGGCAACATTATGTTAATCATCTGTCAATGCGTCTTTGATTAATCATCAAATCAATGTACTTTATTTTGTTTTCTGCTTTTCTTTGAAGAATTGCGAATCACCCTAATCGAACAAATGAAAGCTAGTTGTCACTATGAGAGTGAGAGTGCACAACTAATCATCACTTGAGGCAAACAAATGAAAACAAAGTGCACAAGTTAACAAAAAGTGGACAGGAGTCGGGAGCTGTTTTTTTTTTCTTCTTTTTTTGAAGCATAGGAGCTAGGCAGCTAGCTTAAGCCACAAAATTTGCAGATAGTATAAATTTTGATGCAAATTTTAGCAGGCATTTTACATACAAAATCCATAAAAATGAAATAAGCTCACCGTGAAACTCGGCAGAAATTTGCAGTACCTAAGAGTGACAACAGTTTTTGCAGAATCTTGCTTTTGCAGTGCTGCGAAAATTATCAGCATTCCATAAGCATCTGTATTTGCCAATATTGTCTCGCTTAACCACCTTTGATCGCAGGTTTGGAGTTTTTATTTTAAAAGATAGATGGTTAATTAAACTTAAACGTAAGGTATTTCTCGACTTACTAGTATCCGCTTATTCCATGTGTAATATGCCTTTGGTCTAGCAGAATCACTGACACTCCAAGCATGGTCTTTATCTAATTTGCTGCAAATCCATTCCGTCTCTTCCACAGTTCCGGTCTCCTTAACCACCGTTGAAACTAACATGCTAGTGAAACTCAGCCATGCTCTGGAAGCCTTTGGACCACACCTTCCTTCATTGATCCACACACCACTTTGAACAAAACTAACATGCTAGTGAAACTCAGCCATGCTCTGGAAGCCTTTGGACCACACCTTCCTTCATTGATCCACACACCACTTTGAAACAAACAACGTACACAGGTGTTAATGTAATGGGCATTACCTGTTTTGAGCATATTTTAGAGAGACCCCAAAGAGAAAATATTTTATATTGTTTTCTTAAGCGTTTACGATTTTCGTTAAGGGTTTTTCGGAGTTGCCAAGCTCAAGATTGAGCATCTACTACATATGCTAGTAGTAGGTGTATTAGGGTGTTTTATCCTTGAGATATCCATCCTGTGGAGGCTATAACATCACTTTTGGGTGTAGCCGGACGCTAATGTCTTAAAGACAGCGCGTTGAACACGTGATTCACTCTGTTTTCTAAAGTTTTGCCATGTTTTTGTTGCAGAGACCTGGGGAGCTCGTCCGTTTCGTCAAATCGATCACTTCCATAATAAAGGTGCTAAGTATCAATAATTTTTTATTATTTGATTTTTCCTTGTTTTTGATTATTGCACCCAACAATCTTAAGACTTTAGAGTTTGTAATAATCATGGATGTTAATTGTGGGGTGAAAAACAAAAAACGAATTTTTGGTCAGCTGTAGAGTTTCGAATTTATCTCTTAACCTAGAGGGAATTTCAATGAACCCTTTTGACCTAATGTAGTAGACATCTTGATAGTTACCCACACCAAATTTTAGAAGGAGTTGTAAAAGTATTATTTTGATATATTATAAAACAGAGAAACATTTCTGAAAAATTCGGACGAGAAAATTTTTGTTGTTGATAAAATAAGTTTTTATGGGGTAACCATGAGTTTTTTAAATGGTGATTCAAATGAAGTTTTTGGATCTAGATGTTATCTTAAAAACTCATATTTTATTTCCGATTCGGAACTAAGGTTTGTGAGATGTGATGTATTAGGTTATTGGGAAATTACCGTGTCCCTAGTCTTCCAAAGATGACTAGGGGCATGAAATTGGAAAGGGACATGGCTAACAGGCGCATGTGGATGAACACAAGTCTTCCAAAGATGACAAAGGTGAGGACATCAAACACAACTGTCTTCATAAGAAAGGTATGTTTCGTAAACTTGAATCTGGCATTACTTTAATTAAGGGTGATTGTTATGTTTGTAAAATTCCTGGCCATACGACAGTAAATTGTAGACAACATAAAAACCTTAATAAGTTGAAAGTTAATGCTAATTCAGTTGAAACAAACTTGAACGAGTTCAATGGCATAATGTCGGAAGTTATTTTAATAACCAATATGAGAGACTGGTGGGTGGACTCTGGAGCCACTAAGCATGTTGTTGAAACAGAGACCTGTTCACCTCTTATCAGAGGATAGGGGATGTCGAGAAACTCTATATGAGTAACTCATCTGCGACAGAGGTTGCATAAAAAGGAAAGGTCGAGCATAAGCTCATATATGTCATATTCTCACATTGAATGAAGTATTCATGTTCCGGTCATATGTAAGAATCCTGTATCTTGTTTTGTTGTAATGGTAAAATATTTAAGATATTAATTGACCTGAACACTTGTTGTAACTAATGGCAGTGATTTTTTAGGCAACGGTTATAAGACTTAGGGTCAATATAAGCTTAACGGAAAAAAATGATAAACTGAATGTTAGAGCATAGCTCGGTTGAACCCACCAAGCGTTGGTATGTCAAGTTTGGTTGTTATATTTTAGTATCAAAACTCATCTAGATTCGCTTGATTAAATACTAGAGTCAACTTCGTTTAGGTTAGACTAGAAAGTCTAGGAATGTTGAGACGTACAAGTATTACTTCGAAGACCTGAAGAATATGAAGAAGTAACGACTACAATGACGACATCATCCTTCCTCTTGAGTTTAGTAATATTGACTTGATCTTGTTTACATTCCTAACGTATAATTTAAAGTCGGATTATATTGAAAACATAACATGTGAAAAATGTATATATATGATACTCTAGTGATTAGACTTCGCATGACTTTATGATCAAAGTGTCAAGGAATTTATTGAATTACGAAGTATAACGCTTATCTTTTGAACTTTGTAAATACGACATCGACATAATCTATTGTATATAGTTGTTTGATTATGTGTGCATTATATAGGAATGATTTCACCCTAGGAAATAATGTTTTATAACATTTTTTTAAAGGAAGTATATATATGAACTTGTTTCGTAATCGAAAGCAAATCATGATTGGTCAGGTTCTTTATTGAATATATTTTGAATGACCAATATAAGATGACAAGGTAGAACCTATCTTAACTTGTCGAGATTTATGGTATAACCGGTCATAACCTATATAATATAGCTAGTTGTAATCGGTCACGATCTACATTGGAAATCAAGGTGTAACCGATCACAAGCTATATTGGAATGCAAGTTGTAACCGGTCACAAGTTACTTGAGGATACAAGGTATAACCGGTCACAAGATGAATTGGAAAGTTAGTTGTAATCGATCACAAGCTACCTTTGGGAAGCAAGGTATAACCGATCACAAGCTAACTCAGGAAGTAAGGTGTAACCGATCACAACCTAGATCTGGGAAGCAATGTGTAACCTGTCACAACCTGGTTTGGGAAACATGGTATAACCGATCACAACTTACATTGTGATGTTGGTACAACCGATCCCAATGAGCAAAATCGAGTTTCCAATATTCATATATCTCTTTATGTTTTGTGGAAGCTTGTAATTAGGGTTTGCTGAGAAACTTCTAGATGTCGACATTATTTGAACATGTAAATAACTCTCATCATTTATTGTTCAAAGATATTCCTTGATACTCAAGGTGATCCGTTGTCCGAAAAAGTGAAAAATATTTAATTATGATTTTCATCATATATGTTTTAATTACCAGCAATTAAAGCATATCCTCTGCAAAATATTACTCCCTCCGTCCCATTTTACTTGAAGGTTTAGTTTTTTTTTTAAGTCCCAAAATAGACGAAGGTTTTCATATTTTTTTTTCACTTTTTTCCTGATTTGTCCTTGCATTGAAATCAACCACTAGAAACAAGGAACAAAAAACTAGGAGATTTAAATATTGTAACAACTATTATTAAGGGATATATATGGAATAAAATTAATCTCTTTCTATTTTCTTAATCTACATGAAAACACCAAAACCTTCAAGTAAAATGGGACGGAGGGAGTATTAGTTAATGTGCTAGACTAATAATAGAAGTTTTATATGAGAGTTTTCGGAAATATGGTTTGGAATTTATATGGAAATACGAGAACTAAAATTAGGTACTTTAATGAGAACCTCTTGAGAATATTTTGGGTTTTGGAATTTCCTTGTTGTCCAAACAACCTTGGTGTATAAATACTTGAGTTTGCATTTCTTGCAAACTATCCTAAGAGCCAGGCAAACTTCATTCTTGTTGTTTCTGGTGGAGCCGTCTATCTGGAGAGGAAAGTATCCTAATTAGGTGAAATCTCGTACGACTGCTCGTTTAAAGACTTTCGTGGGATCAAGAAGCTCTACGAGTACCGTTGGTGGGAAACTAGATAATTGCATTGTTATTGTAGTTTTAGATTATTTATTTGATTAACTAACGGTTGTTGAAACTTTGAATCCACCTAGTTTGTTTATTCTTTGGAATCTTCTCTTCTGATATAAGATTCACTCAAACTAGATCAAAGTATAGACGGGATCTTTAGAACCATTTTCGGATCTAAAGACATCTTGTGATAATCCATTGTTAACAGACTCCGTTCTGTGTGTGATTAATCACAAGAGATTTCAAGTGGTGTTGTGCAGGTTATTATTGAAGACAAACGAAGATTTGAAGACGACGAAGTTTTTCTTATTAGTTTTCGTATCTTGTGAATTGTGTGCACAAACCTTGATCGGATGGGATCCAACTAGAATCGGTTTATCTTTGATAGACTTGACTAATTAGTTTCATGAGATCGACATCACCTTATAGTTTCTCTTTGAGATCTATATTGATTGATTGCAAATCTATAGTTTGATTATTTCGCTAATCAAAAGATAGATTGATCTAACCAGACAAAGGAGTTTATTAGATTAAACAGAAGATCCTTTGTCAACGACTCATAAATATCTTATTACCAAGATTGAATAGAGTGGTTACCAAACAGATTTATCCTTTACTATTTGGAATACGATCTAAAGGATTGGTGATTCACGTGCGTTCCTCTAGAAGTCTAAGGCGCGAGGATACTGAGGAAACTAAGAAGCTAGGGGTAGTCTGCTTGGTCTCAACTATATGAAGTTGGTATTAGATTTTGTATAGCGGCTTAATTCTGAGAGTATTCAAAACTGGACTAGGTACCGGGGTTTTTCTGCATTTGCGGTTTCCTCGTTACAAAATATTGTTGTGCCATTTACTTTATTTTTCTGTATTATAATTTTCTATTATAATTAAAGTAAATTGTACTTGTACGTTAATCCGTAACACTTTATATTGATCGTATAGAGTTTCGGTTATTACCGAACCTATTATCAAGTGATCACTTCGTTGTCATATCGTCTCGATCTTGAATCCATAGTCAATCACGCAAGTGATCTTGTTGTTGTATTGTCTCGATATCATATCCATAGACGATCACACGAAGTTGTTGTATTGTCTCGACTCAGTCCATAGACGATCACACTTGGTAAAGGATTTATAGGTTGATAAATAAAAGATTGTGGTGTATTTGGGTACCCTCGTCTTTTCATTGAACATAGTTGATTCTTGTGTTTTCTTTTGTGTGATTGAATGTTTTGCATGGTAGACTTGGAAACCTAAACTTATAAGTCAATGCATAAACTGGCTAGCGTAGGCTGCGTACCCAAATTTAGTTTGGATATTGAACACAAAATTAAGTTAAATCTTTGCAAAATCAAAATATGTTATAAAACCTTTTAGAAAAATTATTCAGAGTAATTCTAAGCCCTTAGAATTAATTCATTTAGACCTATTTGACATGAAATCAATCCAAACTAAAGTGGTAAAAAGTGGTTCATAATTTTTGTAGATGATTGAACGGGGTACTATCTTGTATACTTGCTTAGGGGTAAGGATGATTCCTTAGAATCCTTAAGAGTATATATAAACTTGAAATTGAAAGCCAAGTATATGTTACCACTAAAAGGATTAGGTCTGAACGTGATGGCGAGTATGAAATTCATATAGTAGAACTTTACTTGTTAAATGACATTATTCATAAGATCACACCTTCTTATTCACCATAGTCTGATGGTATAGTTGAACATAAGAACAAAACCATTAAGGAGATGATATATGCCATGTTGATTAAATGATAACCGCCAACTAGTGGGGCGAGGTCGTCCTCTAAATTTGTTATATCCTGAATAGAGTAACCTTTAAAGGATCAAATAGAACTCCATACGAGTATGGAAAGAGAGACAACCTTCTTATGCATACGTCAAAGTGTGGGGGTGTTTGAATAAGGTAGCCATTCCTCCTCGTAAGAGAACTAAGATAGGACCCAAAACTGTTGACTGCGTCTTCATAGGGTATCCTGAGTACACTAATGCATATAGTTTATTGGTTGTGAGTTCTGATTTTTATGACATTGGTATGAATACTATTATGGAGTCTAGGATGTTGAGTTCTTTGAACATGTTTATTTTGAAACCTGTCTCTCCTTAGGGATGTATTGTTAATCCCCTAGATGTCTTTTCAACTAGTCAGAATTTACCTTCAAAGAAAGATGAAATAGAGTTGATCCTAGGAGAAGTAAAAGGATTAGAACTGAGATTTCTTATAGACCTGGCTTCTTAATATGCCTAGCTTAGTCTGAGCTCCAGACTCGTAAAAAATCCATAACATTTACTGAAACCCCAGTCTGGTAAGAAGCTTCATTTAGTGAAATGGACTCAGTCCGTCAGAACCAGACTTTGGAGCTTGCTAGTTTACCTTCTGGGAGTAAGACCATAGGATGTACATGAGTCTTTAAGAGGAAATGGTAGGTAGATGGAACTGAGGGAAAATATAAAGCTATGTTGGTAGATAAAGGCAATAAACTAAAAGAAGGTGTAGATTTCCTTGATTCTTATTCACCTGTGATGAGAATTACTTCCATTGAGATGCGAATTGCTATCGCTGCCATAAACAACTTAGAGATACATCAGATGGATGTTAAGGCAACTTTTCTAAAACCGTGAATTAGATAAATAAATTTAGGAGACCAACCTGAGGACTTTGCAGTGAAAGGTTGTGAAGACAAAGTTTGTAAGTTGAACAAATCTTTGTATAATTTTCAAATAAGCACGTAAACAATGACATGGAAAATTTGATCATGTGATAATGAGTAGTGGATTTAAGTTAATGAATCTGACAAGTATATTACAAGTAACTTGTTAAGGATGCCTGTGTGATTGTATGCTTGTATGTTGATGATATGCTTATACTTGATACAAACATAGATGTGATTAATTCCACTAAAAGCATGCGCCGAATGAGAACGTTGACTTGAAAGACTTAGGCCATGTTGATGTAATCTTAGGGATGAGGATTAAAAGATAATCTAACATTGATAGTCTTAGTCGTTCTCATTATGTTAAATTTGTGCTTAAGAGATACAATCAGTCTGATTGTAAGCCTGCTTGTACTCCATACGATTCTTTTTGTAGACTTAAGAAAAATAAGGGTAATGGAGTATCTTAACTTGAATACTCAAGAGTTATAGAATGTCTGATGAATTTAATGAACTGTAAGAGTCCAGACATTGCCTATATTGTGATTAAGTTAAGTATATATACTTGTAGTCCATAGAAAGAGCATTGGGATGCACTTAATAGAGTATTACGATACCTAAAATACTCTATTACCTTTTGTTTGATTTACGAAAGGTATCTTGCTGTCCTTGAGGGATTTTGTGATGCAAACTGGATAGTTGACTCAGAGGAGTCTAAGACTACGAGTGGATATGTTTTCACTTTAGCAGGAGGGTTTGTTTGTAAAGATTTCTAAACATACATATATTGCTCAATTCATTATGGAATCTGAGAGTATTGCGTTAGATAAAGCACGAGATGGGGTCGGGTGCCTAAGATGCTTTTAAAAAGACATTCCTCTCTGGCATAGGCCTGTGCCAGCTATATCTATATACTGTGTTAGCCAAGCTGTAATAGCTAAATCTAAAAAACAACTAATCTCAACCGGTGTTATTTCCATTGATTGGATAAAGTCCAAGGAGAATATCATAGACCCTTTGACGAAAGGTTTGTCTAAAGATATAGTTAGTAATGCATCGAAGGGGATGGGTCTGAAGTTCATAAATTAAACTTGCCATGAAGGATACTCAACCTTGGTAACTGGAGATCCAAAGATCAAGGTTTCGAATGAGACAACTAATTTGTGGTGGGTAAAGGTAAACACTATCAGAGAATTTCATTCTCTGTTCCTTCCCTATGGTGTAGACGTGATGGTGTGACTGCATGTGAATGATGACTTTTAAGGAGTCCTAATGAGTTCTATAGTTTCAATTTAAGATTGAAGTGGGGTGTAGCAGTAACACTCTTGATGGAAACTCACCTATCTGAATGAGGAAGTGGGGCAGCTTCCTATAATAATATGATCTTTGATTCTCTAGAGCATTTTGAGAAACAAGATATGTCCAATGCCAAATTGGACTCAACGGCACGAGCTTGGAAACAACCTTGGAGATATCATGTGTGGTTGTTATCACGAATTACATCATACGCTAGCAGTTCAAGACATCGTGTTCATTGTCTCTAGCAAGTAGTTTTGGTAATGTCTCACTAAGCAAAGGTTCAAGGCCTCATGGACACCTCTGCCTAAAATGATATTTCCTACGTTTTTATGTGATTTTTGTTTTTTATCAAAATTTAATTCATTTTGAGAAATTGAGTTTCAATTTGTTTTGATGATTTTGTTATTATTGGAACTTAGGACCTAAGGGTCACTAAGGGTTCACTAGTTCATGCATTTTCACTTTGGTGAAAGAAAACTTTAGTCTCACCTGTGAGAAACTAAAGATGAAAGCTCTCTATACTATACGATTTTTGCAATCCATAGTATGACCCTGGAGTCAACACACTGTTGTGTGAGGGAGAGGACGTTGGAATGTCTAGTATGACTTCAACATGCACGGTCTGTCTGTCTGTTCATTCAGTTCAGGTCGTGAGATTGGGATGTTGATTTACCAAAATCTATCTGTGTTTTCATGTTTTATTGAGGTTTTCATTCATGTGGGGGATTGTTGGAAACAATATTTATTATTTTTAAAGATTTTTACTAAAATAAAATTAATTTTTGTTTTCTTTGTGAATGAAAATCTTATTAGTCCCACATCGGGGAGTTCCTCTTCTTAAGTTGTATTATTATTCTATTATATAAACAAATTTCTCTACTTTTCTAAAATCCATGGGAAAGGGGTTTCTCTATATTTTAGAGAGACCCCAAAGATAAAATATTTTTATATTGTTTTCTTAAGCGTTCGCGATTTTCCTTAAGGTTTTTTTCGGAGTCGCCAAGCTCAAGATTGATCATATACTACATATGCTAGTAGTAGGTGTAATAGGGTGTTTTATCCCGGAGATATCTGTCCTGTGGAGGCTATAACAACACTTTTGGATGTAGCCGGGCGCTAATGTCTTAAGGACAGCATGTTGAACACGTGACTCACTCTGTTTTCTAAAGTTTTTCCATGTTTTTGTTGCGGAGACATAGGGAGCTAAGTATCAATAACTTTTTATTATTTTATTTTTCCTTGTTTTTGATTATTGCACCCAACATTAGTCACAATAGACTGCCTACAAGGGATTCTCTTATTGGAGGGGTATTAATTCCGTCTACATGTTTATTCTGCACTGAAGATGAAACTACTAATCATTTGTTTTTACATTGCTCTTATGTTCAGAATTTGTGGCAGCATTTTATTAAGGTAACACATGTTTGGTTTTTCCATTTCTTCATTCCAATATACAGCTCTGTTATCTTGGAAATACTATCCGAAAAAGAAGGCTTTGGAATTTTACCGCGGCATCTATTTTTTAGTGAATTTGAAAGGAAAGAAGTGCTCACATCTTCGGTCGTAAGTAGCAGACTACATAAAGTTTTATCCAAATGGTCAAGTACGCTCTCTTTTAGTTAGCTCTACTCTTCAAAGATTTACGGAATATTTCTTTTAATTCTGTGATGAAGAGTTGGTTTCATGTTTATTTTGACCCTCCCTAATTGTTTTGGAAGTTTTTTTTTCATACGGTAGTTTCTTACCCATATTTTTTTTATTATTTACTCTCTTTTATATTATCTTTTCTTTTCCCTCTTTCGGAGTGGTATAATATTTTTGTACTCCCCTATTTTTCATTGAGTTCTTTTCTTTGTTGTTCAAGGAAAAAAAATAATTTTATTTTATTGTCAACTTGGCAGATCTTCTCACTTGTGAAAAAGAGGGAGTCTAACAACCACACCCAATATTTCGTTTGGCAATCTGAATAGGAAAACTCCAATATACTTTCAAGAGAATCAACTAGACAATCAGACTCAATCTAGAGAAAAGTATATCAAAGAGTTTTATATCTCTATCTTTTAATTCAATCCGTAATCAGCAAATAGGAACTTGCGATCTCGATTGAATATAAGAGAAATAACTTGAACGGTACCAAAGACCAATGTACAAGGATCAATCAATTTCAATCAACAACCAAAGGTTGGATTTACAAATTGATCGATTCAACGCACAACCTGTGATATTTCAATTATATAACAAAATATAATGCGGAAAAGAAATAACACAGACACCAGAAGTTTTGTTAACGAGGAAACCGCAAATGCAGAAAAACCCCAGGATCTAGTCCAGCTTTAAACACCACACTGTATTAAGCCGCTACAGAAACTAGCCCACTACCAATTAACTTCGGACTAGAATGTAGTTGAGCCCTAATCAATCTCACACTTATCAAGGTACAGTTGCGATCCTTACGTATCTGAACCCCCAACAGGATTCTATGCACTTGATTCCCTTAGCTGATCTCACCCACAACCAAGAGTTGCTACGACACAAAGTCGAAGACTTGATAAACAAATCTATCTATAAATCTGTCTCCCACAGAAATACCTACGAGTTTTTTTTCCGTCTTTTGATAAATCAAGGTGCACAGGAACCAATTTATAAACCGGACTTTTATTCCCGAAGAACAGCCTAATATTATCAATCACCTCACAATAATCTTAATCGTATGGTAGCGAAACAAGATATTGTGGAATCACAAACGATGAGACGAAGATGTTTGTGACTACTTTTAATCTTACCTATCGGAGATAAATCTCAAGCAAGTCTTAGCAAAGATAATACTCAATCACGATAGTAAAAGTAAGATCAGAACACACAACTACAGAGAAAATAGTTGGGTCTGGCTTCACAATCCCAATGAAGTCTTTAAGTCGTTAACCTACATGGTTTCGTGAAAAACCTAAAGTTAAAGGGGAATCGACTCTAGTCGCAACTAGTATCACACAGGAGGTGTGGGGATTAGATTTCCCAGTTGCTAGAGTTCTCCTTTATATAGTCTTCGAATCAGGGTTTGCAATCAATGTTACCTTGGTAACAAAGCATTCAATATTCACCGTTAGATGAAAACCTGATTAAACCCAAGCTAATTTCAACCGTTAGATCAAACTTAGCTTGTTATACACAAATGAAATGTACCCTCATTTAGGTTTATGTAACCGCACCTAAACATGTACACCATGTTGGCTCAACAGTAGTTAACCGAGGTTAGCTATATGAATACTCTCATATCAACCTTATTCATCTTAACCATTACTAGTTCAAATGACTCAAATGAAACTAGTTAAAGAGTTGTTCAATTGCTATATTCTCATAGAAGTATACAAGAACACAATTGAAGCAAAATCGGTTTGATTCACTCAAATCAATTCATGAACATTATAGCCATGGTTTGCAAAGAATGCATTCCTTATTATATAAATGTATTTTTTCATGTCACAACCGATTTTAGAACTTTAACCATTCAAGTATGCAAACGGGTACGCATACTTGAAATAGCCGGACCAAGTTTGGTTTTCGCCAGTATGCGAACGGGTACGCATACCTCCGAACCCAACATAAATTTCCGATCACAAACCTACGTCAGTATGCCTACGGGTACGCGCACTTAGGTTCCCGAACTTCTCAAACCAACAGGTACGCATACGGGTATGCATACTATGGTTCCCGGACATGGATCACACATATGCAAGAGTGCACAACATTTTTATAATCTAATGTTGGTTGAGTGTTCTAAACTCTTATTTCAATCATTGAAACTTTCTTAGAGGATGACAATAGCCGTTTCCACACACTATTAGCATCAAAGCAATTTTCAAGTTATTGAAATAATCATAACGAAACATTCCAAGTCTACACTAAATGATTGTATCACACAAACCATGTAAGATGTTACTCGGCGATTTTCACATGATCATCTTTTGACTTTCGTCAAGAATATAAGATGAACTTGGTTGAAGCGAAAGCTTACCAACACATATTTCGAGAAATATGTAAGCGAGTTAAATTCAGCACGAAATCTCAAATGTGCATAATCGAAAACTATAGTAATACGACTTTTGTCTCAATATAGTAGATAGAGTAGAAATAGACTTTCCAAGTGATAGATGAGTTTTAGTCTCCACATATCTTTTGTTTGATGAAGTTCCACAAGCTCTCCTTAGTAGTTCTTCGTCTTCAATTAATGACCGCCGTGAAGTCTAATGCTCAACTACACAATCTATCCTAGTCCGAGACATTACTTTAAGTAGACTAGAAATCAAGACTTATAGTTTTGATCACTAACATTGACAAACAAGCTTGAGATAGCAACGCTTGCGAGTTCGACCGAGCAGTGCTCTAACAACTTGGAAGCAAACTAATTAATTGACAAAACTTCCAGCCTAGGTGATGAATCATAGTTGAGTAGGAATAGGTTCAGAATTACAACTCAATTAATTAATGGAATTTTTGGTTGAGGAAGAAGACTATATCAATAAGAACCAAGAGTGATACAGTATGTCATTTTCTTCTTCTTCAAATAAGAAAAATATTACCCGCATCATATGTTTTACATTTTTGTCTTTCTACATTCCTTTTTCATCACTGTACATCTTATAAGACCTGTAAATACGACTCATTAAAGGGGTAGGAATCTTTGTAGTCGTATCATAACGTTCGACACGATTCTATGAACAAGTAGGAAATTAATGAGGCCGTGAGTGTTGTTTATCAATTTATCTATTTCTTAAAGATCTATGCTTAAGACTAAGACTGAATAGACATTGCAACTAGTAATATGCTTAAACAGGTCTCCAAGTCCCTTTGATGACTAAAAATGATAGATACCTTGGTACCCATCTTTTCTTTGACAAGAATAGAAAAGAAAATTTTGAGCCGCTTCTCCAAAAATATTACTCTACCTGCAAGGTTGGAAATCTAAACTCCTCTTTCAAGCAGGTAGGACAATTTTAATAAAGTCCATTCTCCAATCCTACCCAACTTATCAAATGCAAGGTCTTGCTCTTCCAAAAGAAACATTAGACTAGCTTGACCGTATTCAAAGAAATTTCTGGTGGAATAAAGAAGGGAAAAAAAAACAAGGTGGGTTCATCAGAGCTTGGGCCAGTATCTGCAAACCTATATCTCAAGGAGGGTTATGTATTAAAAACTCTCACTAATTCAATATAGCGCTCCTCACTAAACTGGCCAGTAGACTTATAACGGAACAATACCAATTATGGGTTCAACTATTGAAAGCTAAATATTTTCCGAATACTCACCCTTTGGATTCATCAAGAACTTCCAATTTAACGTGGATTTGGACAAGTATTCAAAAAGGTTTAGAGATGATTAAGGGAAATTTTGTCTGGCAAATTAAAAATAGAGCCTTTGCAAAAATATGGGAGGACCGATGGATACCTAATGCTGACACAGTCCCTCAACAAACCAATTTACAAGAATCGGCTCCAAAAATGGTTCAAGAGCTTATTACCGAAGAAAATAAATGGGATAAGGAAAAACTGAACAAATTTTTCCATCCAGAGGTTAGGGAAAAAATTCTAGCAATAACCCCAAGGAGACAAGAACAAGATAAAATTAGATGGAAGCATCATCATTCTGGAAATTTCTCTGCTAAGAATATTTACAATTTCCTATTAAAATAAGACCAAGATAATGATAGCTTAGTGGATTTTCCTTGGGAAAAAGTATGGAAAAGACAAGCAATTCCAAGAATAAGATTATTTATTTGGAAACTATTGCAAAAACCCTACCAACTTCTTCTAGACATGGAGCTCATAATTCAGCTATCGACCCTCATTGTCAGATGTGTAATTCTCAAGAACAGGAAACAGAACAACACATATTCCGACATTGTCCTTTCGCTAGAGTTGTATGGTTCGGCCTTTCGTTAGAATTTATTAGCTCGGGGAGTAATACGGACACGATTCATACTTGGGGTGAAAGGTTGGCTATCAAATACAAATTTGAGAAATTTCGTGGAAAAGATAGGCACCGTCCTATGGTTCATTTGGAAACATAGTGGTACTTGAAAAAAAGATCCCAAACCCGATGATGCTAATTGAACAGATTAATAGATACCTGCAATCTATCCCCCTAAAATAAGTCAAAAGAGAATTAACTCACAGAAAGAGAATTTAGTTAGATGTAACTGGTCCGACATAAACTCTGATTGGATAATCTTTATATATCCTTCTTTTAAAAAAGAAGATCTCTCTATGGATTTTGTTTTTATTCTTTACTCAGTGGACCATGAGACTTTCATGCACTAATCAGCGGGGTCAGATTGGACATCTTCGGCTTTCCATGCGGAAACAAAAGCTTTGTTAAAGGAAATTACATGGTTAAAATAAAACATTTTGTCAAGTGTCTCCATAGTCAATGATTGCAAAGTCATGACAGACAACATCAACAAGGTAAACACAGAGACTCCATGGACAGCAGAAAACACTTTGCAAGAAGTCAATAATATTTTGAGACAGTTACCTCAAGCTCAGGTGAAGTATATTAATAGAAAACATAACACTGCAGCAGACTTCTTTGCAAAGGAAGCAAGGATAGAAAGTGTTCAGCATATGTCTGCACAATTGCAAAAGAGGATTCAGAAATCTAGCATTTATTCTAATGTTTTTGATAAAGATGAAATTGTAAATCTATTGTACTATATTTGCTAGTTAATATAATTTAATCTTTCCATCAAGAAAAAAAAATCATTTTTTTCCAAAAAAAAGAAGAGAATCATTTACATGTTAGGTATTGTATTTCATGTGGATCGCGCTTGGGAATATCACTCGTATTTTTGAGACAGCGAAGGAAACCAATCATGTATTTGTATAACTGCATTGTATTTTTATTAAATGATTAGAATGCATTCAAGATGCAGAGAGGCTCTAGCTCAACTCCAACCAGTTCAATTGTGCTTCAATTTCTGGTAATCGAAGGAGCCAACAAAGCACTTATGGCAAAACCAACTCTATATCAAACTGTAGACAAAAGCAATCCTAGAAAAAGCGGACTAAAAGACTTCAAAAATAATATTCTGGATTTTTAAATTTGCAACAACGTCAGGAAATGGATATATTCTCTAATTCATGCACTTTCTTTTGGAATTCATTATGTAATCCTAAGCTTAGTAACAAACGACTGTAGGTTATGCTTGAAAAAGAAATCCTTTAGGGGCACCCATACTGTAGGAACCCAAGCTTAAGGCTGTCCCATGGGATTAGTCCTTTTTCCTTTCTTTTTAATTGGGTCGACTGATCGAGCGAAGCGAGGGAGAGAGAACCTTCTATATGGTCATTTTTTTTTGTAAAATGTAAGTGATCAATTGACACAAAAAGATTGGAAATGGTTCGGGCCGAAAAACCAAAAATGCCTCTCTGAATCAATTTTTTTTCCCTTTAGACATTTTCGTAAATAAACTGAAGAGGAAGTGCAAATAGGTTTTAGACATTTTCGTAAATAAACCGAAGAGGAGGGGCAAATAGGTATTAGACATTTTCTTAAATAAACCAAAGAGGAAGTGTAAATAGGTATAAGAGTCAAATTGTATTATAATTCCTTATGCATCATATTTTTTCAGGGGTATAATTGACAACCAAACTAGAATATATAACATATCTAAAAATCCGTGCCTTAGAATTTTACAAATTTTATCTCGTTGGAAAGATTTTAAAGAGATTTACACAATGATTACAAACAACAATATCAAATTTAAATTGTTTACGAAAAATTCGGAGGTGTCTATCCTTTTAGGCACAATTTTCAAAAATTGATTTCATAGTCATTAAGCAAACCGCCACAAAGGATGCATCACACGTTATGTAGCCATATTTTGGTTTATGCATAAACTACTTTTCCATTGCAACTAATAAAACGATATACTCCCTCCGTTTTAGGAAAAGTGATACTTTCACCATAGGCACAAATTTTCTTTTACAGTCCAATTACAGTAGTGTTTCCTTTTTTCTTCGATCGGCCCTCCCCACCGCGGTAGCGGTGTTCTAATATACTGTTATCAAATATTCGTTTTTTTCTTTAATAAGGTGGCCATAACATGCATTTTTAAACTTGTGGAATCAGTCATAAGACTCAAAGCAACACCAGTTTTGATCTTACTGCAAAAACTAAAATTTGCATATCTAATTAATTGGTGAAATAGAGTCTAAACAAGCCCCTTTCTTTCTTTCTTTCTTTCTTTCTTTCTTTCTTTCTTTCTAGTGGTTAATTCTATTGTGTTTGCGCGTCAAGTTTTTGTTGTTCCTTAATAAGTTAATAACCGTAAAATTATGTTGGCCATAACTTATGAGAAATGGAATTTGAGAAGTTAGGTCGTCTTGTAGCATATGTTTTATATGTCGTTGGTTCATTAAAAATGTTGGGTAAAGCTTGTATACTATTAGTACTAACCAACATGTAAGTATCATGTGTTTGGAGTTTAATTATTTTCTCATCAATCGGGTAATTGGCGTCTCTTTTTACATGCCCTTGTTGTATATATATATGCAACAACTGAAATCAAAGCCGATAGCATTGATATTTTGAGATATATCAACAAAGCCGATATGGTATTTCGTGTAAATTGCTTGGGTACCCTCGTATTTTTGAGACATTGGAGGAAACCAAACATGTATTTCTGAAATAATAAGAACAATGTTTTGATTATATTGGTAAAAAGGTGATAACAATCAGCTCCATGGAAACTTGTGGAATGAGAATGAGAGCAAAACCAATCTTACTGGAATTTACAGAAACTTGACAGCTTTGGTGGCGAAATAGATTCTAAACAATTGTAGGGTATGGAGCAAAACATCAATATGAAGAACAAAGTATTCGACACATCATTTAAATGTCCAAACCAACAGAAGTTTCTATTTTCTATCTACAAATTACATTTTGAAGTTTGTTTCTCGATAAATATACTTAACATTTGTTTTATAATCTGTTTAGCAACCGGAAGCAGAAATTACATATCTTTCTTCTACTGATTTATTTTGATTTAAATATGCATTTCTGGCGTATTGAACTTCCACCATTTCTAAATAAGATCAGATACTCGTATGACACACCATTTTAGATATCAGAAAATATCATGAGGCCATTTGAAAAGTAGCATAGGCGACCACCAGTATCTTCATAAAGCTAGTCCCTGTGGTGGCTGAAGTCAGTTTATTCAAAGTTTTCCAACATCATAATGAAAAGGCAAAAAAAAGACCACGTAATTTATTAAGTAAACGTTGTTTTTTTGACAGGAAGCATGTAATAGTCTGAGGTCAGTCGACCAGATATACTGTTCAAAAGATTGATATCGTATATTCTTATTTAATTTTGGAGCAGTGTGAGAGATATTTTTATTTTGAGTAAAAGCTTCTTCAATGGTTGTTGTGTGTGTTTCCTAAATTGCAACACAAATAAGACATCCTGATTCCAATTTTTGAGAAGTTAGGTCGTGTTGTAGCATATGTTTTACATGTCCTTCGGTCATAAAAAATATTGGGTAAAGCTTAACCATGCAACCTGTAATCCTTATGTATTATGTGTTTGAAGTTTGTCTCATGAATTGGGTAATTGCGTCTCTTTTTACATGCTCTTGTTGTATATAGTATATATATAATATATGCAACAGCTGAAAATCAAAGCCTATAACAATAACATTTTGAGATATATATCAACAAAGTCGATATCGGTACTTCGTGTAAATGGTTTGATATCCCTCCTATATTTGAGACATTAGAGGAAACCAAGCATGTATTAGGATTATAAGTGTAAGTCTAGTCAAGTCAAATCTTGTATTGTTAACTTGATTTATAGTCTGCTGTAAATACATGTCTTTTGTGTTTGTAATAGATACCTGATCTAATCTCTTGTAACAATAGATCTACATTTCCTTCATAATTTTTACATGGTAGAGGCCATTGAGGTCTGATCTAGGTGAAATTTTTCTGTAATATAATTTCTTTAAAAAATTCATCGGAGTTGTGGTTCAATCACATTTCGAGATTAAACATCTTTTTCTTAACGATTTTCTGATCTCATTAACTATTGTTTGATTCTGTTTTTTTACCGAATCTCCACTTTCTTGATTTTCTAAGTCAAGAATTATCAGATATTAATATGTTTTCTCAATAATTTCAATGCTAAATACTAGTGGATCAATGAGTAAGACACAAATTCTTCAGAACACAACTGAAAATCCACAAACTGTATGGAATCAATAAAATCTTGGAAATTTTTCTTCCACTGCTGATGCTTCTGGTAATGGAGAAAATAATTGCATTTCTTGTCAATTTTCTCTTCCACAATTTTAGCAATTTTATTTCGCTTAAATCAGATCATACCAGTTATTTGTTACCCCATTTTTTCTCTCTATCTCGTCTTCTTTTATAAAAAATAAAATAAAACATAGTCTTGAAAATATGGGGTTGGGAGAACTTTTTTCCCAAAAAAAAATAGGGGCACGCATGAAGTTTTCCGCTTATGGGTTTCACAATGAAGAAAAAAAATAAAAATTGGACTTGATACATACAAATTTAAAAGCCAGTGTTTTGGTAATACCATAATATTCACCATCAACCGGTAAAATTTATATGAACACATCCCAGTAAAAAAAAATTTGATCGGCCAATAGAAAATAGATTAAAGTGCACACAAGCCGTGTGCATGCAGATACAACTTAAAAGATAGCGACAATGCCTCGAAAATACAAGAGCACAAAGAAAAAACTAAAGCGACAAAGCCCTGAAAATACAAGAGCACAAAGAAAAACTAAAGAACTAAAGAAGTAGAAATTCAAAGTACATAAGAAGAATAATCCTCTTAGATACCACCAAATAATAACTCAAACTTGATAACCATGAAAAATCCATTCAAGTAATACTCTCATCAACCTCCTCTATTGTTAGATCCTTATGATGTTTCCTAAGGTCGCTAAACATATCTTTTTGACCTTTCTTTGAAGAAGGAAAACTTAATCCCCAACCAGAACCTGCATCCATTAACTTAATAGCTGATAGATTATTTTACGTGCAATGGAATTTGGGAAGTTAGTCGTGTTGTTGCATGAGTTTCACATGTCCTTAGCTCATGAATATATCAGCTAAAGCTTATATATTCAAAATGATTAGTATTCTTTAGGTATCATGTGTTTAAAGTTCGATGTCTCATGCATTGAGTTACATTCTCATTGTATATATACACATACAACTGAAAATAAAAGCCAATAGCAGGAGAAGTAATGAGAAAAGAGATGACCCTTGAGGAGAAGCAAAAGTATTAGCCAAAGGAGGGAAATTTGCTCAAAAATTATGATTTGTACATGAACCATTTCGCAGATAGTACGGTGGAGATCCGGATCTCCAAAGCTAATATTTGCGCAGGAATAAATGAAAAAAAAAGAGAGATAAAGAATTAGTGTTTGTGCAGTGTTTCGTGTTGTACCCTTTGTACAGTATTCGTTCCTAACTCTTGTGACATTACATCTCCTAAAAGTACCTAAACTGTGTGAAGTCGATGAAGAAAATATGAAGTGTTTCATGTCCAGATCTTATTTTAAAAATCTAATGGATAGTCATGATACCAAAAACTCGAGTCCGTACTTCGTAAATGGGTGCGTAATATATCTACCGGTGAGTTTCGCAAACATTTGTAGAATTCATTGAACTACAACATGCATAAGACTAATTTTCTCTAACACATATTTTTGTTGTTGTTGCAGTATTGGGTTTTGAGCACGTTAAGTATCTAAAAGTAAAATCATTGTCGAGACCTTTACAAGGTTCGCAAGATGGAACCTGTATGAGGCATCTTGTAAAGCCGAGAGCATGTCGAAAACTATTTCAACGACTCGAGTAAAAAGAAAAAAAAGAGCCTCTTGTATTATCAGTTATTGAGTACAACTATATCTTAAATCTGAGTGCAAAGTTATGTTTACATGGTTGAGGGTTAGTGATTTTGAGGCTACATGGTTGCGATTTAGTGGTTTTAAGGATGGTCGGACTAAAAGGGAGAAAGAGTTGCGTCTGTTTACATTGGGGACAATCTCCGATTTGAAGAATGAAGTGGGGGGAAAAGTATAATCATCTCCTCTTTGAATAACACTACACCAAATTCCAGGATTAGTAACAGAAATTAAGCCGTTAACAATTCCCGTTACAAATAGCCGTTACGAAATGTTGTAATAGGCACATGCTGTTACGAATTATTGAAAAATTCGTAACAGGGGCCATCCGTTACGATTTTTTTTATAGACGTGCCATCCACACGCTTGGCCACACCTGGGTCGTAACACCTAGAGTTTTGCGTGTGCCATTCACACGCGTACTATTGTGTTTCCACCCAAGATGAGTAACATTATAGGATATTTCCTCCCATACGTGCCATTGCTTTTCTTCTCATGCCTTAGTGAAATCGATGAATCGATTTATCATTTTCTTTCTCTCTCTTTTCTGCTCCTGCCCCTCTTCTTCCTCTCACAGAAACAATCTTCAGTGATCTCTTCTCTTCTCTCTTTCTTCCTCCCTGAAGATTCACATCTGTTAATCGAGATTAGGATTTCGATTTCATCATCTATGTAAGTCTTTCATCATCTATTTTAGGGTTTCAGTTTTTCCGATTTTAGGTTTCAGTTTGTTAATCAGTATCTAGGGTTTTTTGTTCAGTTTTTTAATCAAATTTTAGGGTTTCATCACCTGATTTCAGGTTGTTTATGAGAGTTCAGAGTTGGAACTCTTTCATCATCTAATTTTAGGGTTTCATCATCACCTGCGTAAGCCTCTCTCCACCCTCAGCTAAGCTTACATAAATCGGATTGATCCAGTGAAGTGCTTCAGATATGAGTTTTGTTATTCCCTTTTCTCTTGTGATTTGAAGTTTTTTAGATTTTTTAGTATTCTGCAATAAAAACCCTAATCTCTTGTGAGAGTGTGGTTGCAGTCTGTACTTAACTAAAAGCCATTGGAGACGAAGTAGCAAGAAGAAGAATTTGCAGTATTGGGTATAAACCTTGATCTCTTTCTTATTTCCAATTTTGTTTGCTCTGCTCTTTGTAAAAAAATCATGGTTGTCTTTATCTCTGATTTATGTCTGTGATTTTGGATATGGAAGTAGCTCATTGCTAGTTCTACCTTCTGGATTTTCCAGAGCAGTTTAATTCTAGCCTGTTAATGTTGTTGTCTAGCTTAATCTTGATGCATACTTTGAGATGATGTTTCATTATAAGTCTTGATATGTTTTTTAAACTATATGTTTGGCGGCTTATAGAGCGGGTCTTTCATTGAGAAGCAGCTAGATGCTGGTTTTTGCTTCAACATGTCAATGATTTTCCAGGCCTATGTTTTGTACAAGTACTTGTTTTGGGAGTCCCTTTTGTTTTGTCGATGCTTAGGCTTGGTTTTTTAAATTTCTGGAAGCCTTTACTAATTTCAAAGGCATGTCTAGTTTGATCATTCTATTGGTTTTCTAAATTGTTAAGTTGGTTGTGTAAGACTTACCAGACTGTTCTATTTGTTTTCGTTGTAACCACCTAAACCTTATAGGTCATATGCGACCATAAACTTAACGAAAACTGCTCTTTTATGTCCTATATGTGCCACCAGAGTGGTTAAACTGTTGAGCTGATCAATAAGGATTATTTGGTCCAAGCTCGTTTTGCTGTATTCTGACCTTCCTTGTGCATGTACAGGATTGTGAAAGAGATATCACTGAGGAATTAGATGATGTTAAGAATGAAACCATCAGGAAGTTGTGCTGGGCTCTTGTTCACTCAAGACAACCAGAGATGTCCAACGAGGAATATATATGTTGAAGGTGAATTAAGAAAATTCAGCAGTTCCTGCATCTTTTGTCAGTGTATTTTTTTTTTGAATATCTGTCTTACTATTTACTAATTTTTACTGCTTGATACCTTGTTAAGTCTAAAACATTGTGTTTTGTAGACTATGTGGATGTTAAACATAGCCCATCTCGAAGTTGTGAGATGTTTTATCTGGTTGCAGTTGGATATTACAGAATTGGCAACTATATGTTTAGGCGGTAGTGCTTAGATCGGTGTTTGGAGGTTGGGCCTCTTATACATTACTACCATATTTTTGATTGGTGGGTGTATAATCGGTCCTAACTTTGAGGTAAGTGTTTTTATTTTCACATGAATTTTAACTTTGAGGGCTTAGTAATCTATTTTCCTTTTACTCTAATTAAGACTTCTAAGAATTATTTGAAATAAATGCAGGTTACGTGCTCGGGGAAGTCATCACTCCAGCAGCTGTTGCATTTGTGGCATGAATGCAGGTTCCTTTTACTCTAATTAAGACTTACTACATTACTTTCTTTCTTTTATTCAAAGTTGAATTAGCATTGAGATATATTTTATAAGTTATTAATTATGGGTTTCTTTTTCATTGGAGTCTCAGACCTCATGGGCAACACTATGTTGTCTTGGCTGAAGATGCCTCGAGATATATGGATTACAGGGACGAAATGAATGATGCTGGTTCAATAGTTCTGGGTCTAAACAAATTTATTTGACTTTTGCAGCTGAAAGTACATTTACTGAGGAGGAGGATGTTTCCAACTATTTTAAGTAAAGATGTTAAACTTCTATACTTATGTAAACTATTTCCTTTAGCAAGTTGTTCAAAGTTCTCTCGCTCATGTACTACGGATGCTTATGGAAATTTAACCACTTTGTACTACTTTTTACTACCTTTGCTTAATATTATGTTATCTTATGATGCAGAGTATACTGAATACTTGTCTCCTTCTGAACTGTAGTTTATTTGTAATGCACCTAATGTATGCTTCTAAATCCTTTCAGAAAAGAGGATGGGGAAGCCGTTGGAGTGGATACTGGTGTTTTGGAGCTTAAAGAAATGTTGTTCTCACTCCTGAACCCATGATATCAGGTAGTGCTATTGTGAGAACTGAGCAGTTCATTTTTGTTTCAAGTTAACCTAGATATAGCTTATAATTTGTGGTTTTCAATGTTTTAGGGAAGATATTGAGGAAGGAGTTCATCAAGCTTGCACTGTCCATAAGGTCCTCTACTACAAAAACTACTGCATTAGTCATTGGTTCTTTGAGACTTTCACTTTATGTTTCTGAAATTATGTTGGGGAAGTTCTTATTATGCCTACCAGCTAAATTTGTATAAGATGTTGTTAGATGATCTTAGCGTTATTTTACTGGTGATGTTTGCAATCTTGTTTGTGCATTTTCTTTGCATATTGCGAATTGGTTTGCTGTACATCATGCATGTCTTTGCTTACCGCAGTTTACATGTTTCTTTTGAAACTTGCAGGCACTTGCAGAATAAATGCTCTTGTCTGATCTTTAAAAAAAACAGCTGAGATGAACAAAGACCTATCCGCTCTCATGGTATGCTAAGTTACAGAATATGTTTATGATATTTGTAATACACAGAATTTGTATTCCCTGAGGATATAGGAATGAACTTATAATGATTTAAGTGAAAATGAACTGAACTTGTGAGTGCAAATACAAGTTCTCGAAACCTTTTCTGTTAATCTATTCTTAAACTAGTGGCATTGATCAAGGTTGTGTTATTTGCATGCTTTTACAAGTTTATCATGTTAGGTCTGATCCATGAGTGGTTTGTTGCAGGACCAATTGTATTGATTGCCTGGATCACACCAACGTTGCACAATATTCGTTTGGTTTGGATGCTCATAACAGTTACAGTTTAGGTCTTGTTGGATCTCTTCTTCCTGGTAATTATGTTTCCGGTACCCCCTTTGTTTCTTAGTTTGCTAAAGTTTTTGCAATGAATGAATCATGTTGAGAGCCTGATAAATTAATTTGATACTTAACAGAATTGTTTTCCCAAATTTGATATGTTCAGTTTTGTCTGCTTGTAAATTGTATGTGGCCTTGTTCGAAATCACTGGCCTTGTGCAAAATACCATGTTGAGAGCCTGTACCTCTGTGTTCAGTTTTTTCTGCTTGTAAAATTCATAAATTTGGTAGCCTTACTCTATGTTTTTGGTTTATTTCATGTAGTATGGGTTGGGAATTATAAACTTAAAGCCAGGGATTATGAAGAACTTGATGAAGAATGCTCGGCAACTAGTGTTTGGGAAGTATCTGCAAGTTTTGAGTAAGTTACTATGTAGTGTTTGAGCTGAACTTATAAGTAAGAATGATTTGGAACTTCGTAAGTTTCTATGTAGTCCCTTGAAATTTGATGATACTTGACAAAAAATAATTTGGTACTTGGCGCATTTCAAGGGACTACATAGAAACTTACTAAGTTCCAAATCATTCAATCAATTCATATCACATTCAATCAATTCATACAAAAAAAATTGTAACGGCTCCTAGTACGACCTGTGGTTACGAAAACGTAACGACTGACATCTGTTACTATGTGTTAATTCGTCACGGCTCCTGTCTATTACTAACGCCGTTACAACCCAAAATTCGTATAAGATACATTGCCGTTACAAAAAAAATTGTAATACGCCCTTTTGAAACAGGTAATAGCCGTACAAACCCGATTCGTAACGGCTTTGTTCTATTTCTAATCCCAAAATTTGGTGTAGTGATGAAGTCACTGAATAGATAAATTCATTCTTGCATTTAGAGATACATACCAATTTCTAAGAGAATTGGTGTAGACATGGTCAATGCATGTGAAACAATTCAGGATGTCACAAATAATTCAGAGAGTCCAAGTCGTAGAATGAAGACTTAAGGGATGAAAAGAGATTCCGCGATTGTTGTTCTTGAAAATATTGTTGCGAGACCTAACGCGACACCAATTGCGACAGTATTTTCAAGAATAACAATTGCGGAAGCTCCTTTCATCCCTCAAGTCTTCATTCAACGACTTGGACTCTCTGAATCATATGTGACATTCCTGAGTTGTTTCACCTGCAGTCACCATGTCTACATCCGATTCTCTTAGTACTTGGTATTTATCTCTAAATGCAACAATAATTTTATCCTTTTCTGTAACTTCATTCTTCAAAGTGGGGATGATTCTATTTTTTCCTTGACTTCATTCTCTAAAGTTGAGATTGTCTCCGATGTAAACAGACGTAACTCTTTCTCATTTTTCAGTCCAACCAACCTCAAATTCACTAACCCACAACCATGTAGCCTCTAAATCACCAACCCGCAACCATGTGTACATAAATTTGCACTCAGGTTTAAGATATAAGTGTACTTAATCACTGATAAGACACTATGTATTTTATTTTTTTGCTTTTTACTTAAGTTGTTGAAATAGTTTTCAACATGTTATCGGCTTTACAAGATGCCTCATACAGGTTCCATCATGATTTTAGTTTTTAGATCTTTAACGTGCTCAAAAACCTAATACTGCAACAACAAAAAATACTACGAATGTGTTGGAGAAAATTAGTTTATACATGTTGTAGTTCAATGAATTCAACGAATTTTAGCAAAACTCACCAGTAGATTTATAACGCAACCATTTACAGAGTATGGACTCGAGTTTTTAGTACCAAGACTATATATCCATTAGATTTTAAAAATAAGATCTGTCTGTAAGACACTTGTATTGCCTTCATCGACTTCACACAGTTTAAGTACTTGTAGGAGATGTACTGTCACCAAGGTTAGGAAAGAATATTGTACAAAGGGGTACAACACGAAACGATGCATGGACACTAATTCTTTATTTTCCCCCCATAAACTGCTTTGATTCCTGCGTAAATGTTAGCTTTAGAAGATCTGATTCTCCACATTACTATCTGTGAAATGGTTCATGTACAAATCATAATATTTTAGAAAATTGCCCTCCTCTGGCCAATACTTTTGCATATCATCTAGAGTCATCTCTTTTCTCAATAACTCCCCTACTATTGGCTTTGATTTTCAGTTGTGTGCGTATATATAAAACAAGCATGTAACTAAATACATAAGATGTCGAATTTCGAATATACTTATGTTTAGCATAGGCTTAATTTATATTAAAAAAAAATGAATATAATCTTTCGGACAGGAGATAGAATATGTCAATTCAGATGAAAAGTATGAAGACTTCTTGCACTTGGTCATCATTTATGTTAAATAAAATTCAAAAGTTAAATACGCATGAGCATGCCAATTCAGAAGAGAATTCCGTTTTTATATATAAATAATATAATTTGTGTTAGATAAAACTCAAAGTTATAAAGCATTTCGAGGAAACTAGCACAACTTGGCTCCATATTTGGAATAATCGACTAGCATAAGTTGGCTGCATGCATCACACTACGCGTCTATGTTAACTCAAGTATATAGTTCATATAACATGTATGCCAACTCTGAATAACTAATATAAAAAATGCTTAAAATTGCACCTGCCACCGCACCATGGAAGTCCAAGACTTTTTTTTTTTTTTTTTAATAATTTCAAAACAAAGGATGCCCTCTATTTATAGTTAAATATGGATCTTAAATTAAATTAAGTTGTAATGGTTCAAACATGGACGCGCTTTTTTGATATTGCTCCCATATGGGCGTGTCATTTCCTATTACCGATCTAAGGAACTCCATACCGAGATGGGTTAAAACAAATATCGTAATGACCCGTAAGTCCTTTTGTTGTAAGTTACTATTGATAATATAAGCGATAAGTGATAGCGCAGACCGATCATATTTAGTTTATACAGGGGTTCTGTCAAGCTCTGGAAACAAAAGGATAAGTTTGTGAGCATGTCCATTATTCTGAAGGGGTCATCCGAATCACCATCGTAGACTATCTAATCCTAATTATCGTTCTCACTTTCTTTATCTCCACCATCACCATCCTCGCTATCCTCATTCTGACCTTCTTCTTCATACAACCAAGGTCCATAACCTCTCTCATAAACAAGAGCAATCCTTTTTCCAAAGCTTTACAGAACCCCCCTCCTGCATCAAGCAGAGAAATCTTCTATACCCCTAACCTCTATAAGAACAAGAAATGTCTATTCTTATTGATCAAAAATTCCGTTTGGAAGTGGAAGAAGAACAACACTAGTTATCTTTTCCCAGCTGGAGTAACCATCAAGGTAATATCCGCAAAGGTCTGTAATTCTTAGTCGTGGTTAGTGCGATCGTCCAAGTACTTCTTAGTTTCTAGAGCTCACTAAGCACTACACCAAATTCTGGGATTAGAAACAGAATGAGTCGTTACTAAAACGGGTTGTAACGGCTCCTGCCTGTTACAAAAAGGGTGTTACATTTTTTGTAATGGCAATGGGGCCGTTACGAATTCTGGGTTGTAAAGGCGTCAGTAACAGCTGAGGTCCGTTACAAAATGACACGTGGTAACAGCTGAGGGTCGTTACGAATTTTTTTGTAACAACGTCGTCGTAACATCTTCGAGCCGTTACTACGTGGCAGGTTAGTAACATGCCGGAGTCGTTACTACGTGGCAAGTTGAAACAGCTCAGAGCCGTTACGAACTTTTTTGTAACAGCAAAAGAATTACTGCCAGTCAACATTGACCAATTTGACCAGGTCAATGTTGACTGGCAGTTCATATTCTGCCGGAAATAAGCCGGAATTCTAGATTCAACCCTGGATACACCTTTCAATACATTCATCATCCACACTCAACAACATTTCACATTCATTCAATTCAATCTATTCATATCACATTCATTCAATTCATATCAGATTCATATAACAAAAGAACTGAAATTTCTTTAAGTACCAAACCTTTTCTTTTCTTTTTTGTTAAGTATCAAATTTCTAAGGGAATACAAGGAAGGTTCCAAATTTCTAACTTCCTACAAAACTTGAATACATAGAACTTACAGATCTTGAAACTGCTTTGTTCTCCACCCTTTCTGATGAAATAGAGCAACTCAGCTTTATATCCTTTGCAGGCTTGCTTTGTTGAAATCAGAAAACTCGATGTAGGAAATCCTGCAAAATACAACAGGCAGCACTATTATGACAAGTAAACTGGAAGAAATAATGCTCAAAATACGCAGCAAGTAAATGCAAACAAGCAATAAACACAACTCAAAATACGCAGTAAGTAAATCCTCCTCGGGGTATTCTTCGTCATCTTCACATACAACTCAAAACGCACTAACTAGAGCATCTGTAACACATGAGTACTTTTATTATCCTGTCTTTAAACTCCATACAACAAACCAAGACAGTCTACTAAAATTGACTCCAGGAAACATATTATCATGGTTCTGAATCTAATTCAAGAAGGAGAAAAGAAATCCAAACTGAAAGAACTATGTCCACTAGCTGTAAACCAAGACAAAAAAAAAATCCACTTTCACAAAGTTATACATGCAAGCCTCTTACCAGACATCAGGAGAGTGTTAAACGCTTTCACCGACCTTCCAGACTGGAACATCCATCATGATTCTCGCTTCTTCCTCTAGTGTAAATACTTTTTTCATTGGCTGGCGAATCTGATATAAATTTAGGTAAGATTTAGTCCTTATTTCACATAGAGGTGTGTGATTGGACGGGTAAAGGGGATTGACAGTGTAGATTTAACCTTTCATCCTCTTCAACTTGAAGCATGGGGAGAATTCCTCTCCAGGAAGCATATTTCTCTTCTTTGAGTGCCCTGCATATTAACATTTACATGTATGTGTCAGCACCACTTCTCAGATCATGCCAAGGTTGTCCTTAAACAGACAGCTTCAGTTCTAGTAGAGTTAAGACAGGAATGATTAATTGTCCAAGTCCTTAAGAAGCAGCGAACATGAAACTCCCTGGCCAAGCATTTGAGATTAAATAATAGATGTCCAGCTAAACTGGCACTAACAATGTTATTTGGATAGATATTTCTCCTGGATAAGCAAGATGTTCATATTGCTTTGTTAATTTGCAGGTCCAGAGTTTTAAGAGCTTCACTCCTAGTCATTCATCTATATTTTGGCAGTATAGAATATGAAATTAGGAAAGGCAAAGATACTTAACTAGTTAAATGCAACCAGGTAAGATGAAGTTTCATAAGTTAGCACTATCTTTGGTCCTGCAACAAACCAAAGTCCATAAGCTCTCTCACCAGAACTGAGTACAATTGTAAGAAACAGGAAATCAATCAAGTATATAAGCGAAGTACTTACCTGGTAATCTAGAAGGTACACAAGTTGATGCCAACCCCACTGCAGTTCACTTTCCACCAGCGCAATACCTCGCAAGTATAAACTGAGTGTCAAATCCACAAATTTAAACTTAATAGTTTAAGTATAACCAAGTGAAGTACTTACCAGGGATTGATATTTCCCCGACTGGCTACTACTGCTTTAACTGACCTCGTGTGAAGTCCCTGTGCATTCACATATAACATAACAAAAACCACCTACATATATATCCAAAAAAATGATGAACTGAAAGAAAATATCCATTCATAAGCCGGTTTGTGTTCACATATATAGAAAAAAGTTACATTGGACCAAAAAAAGTTGCTTCAGGTAAAGCTCTTTTTATGCACAGCTGCATAAGAGTATGCGCATCAGTCATCATACGTACAAAAGTGTGAACTACCAAAAAAATCAAAAAAAGATCCTAAATACTTGTTATGCACAACTGCATAAGAGTATGCGCATCAGTCAGCATACGTACAAAAGTTTGAAATGCACAAGTATAACAAAAAGATCCGTATAAGTCAAGGCAGATATTACGCGATGCTCAAAAAGGCTGAGATCTATTAGCTCAAAAATTAAGAGACAGCGAGTCTTTGTTTGAGAGGCACATCTTCGGATGAAGCACATATCCTCCAATTCCAACTTCTCTGAAGGTTGCTGTATACTTGTTATCTTTCGCAGTGATTTCATTTGGCTTGAGAATATCATCGATACATACCTTGGCAAGATGTATAGGTACAGGATCTCCATGAAACTGATTTGCTAAAGCACCAGTACAGAGCTCACCAGTTCCAACTACTTCATTCTCGAAGTTCAGTAACGAACAAAGCGGTCCACCACGTACTCTTGATGAAGATGGTGATGCAGTATTCCCAGCAGGTGAACTTGTCGCAGCTCGTGATATAGTATTCCCAACAGGTGAGCTTGTCGCAGCATGTGAACCTGTTTGAGGTGAAGCGGAAACACCGCATGGAGCATGCGAGGCTACATCTCTTGAGGTGCTGAGCACGTTCGAGCCAACTGATACTAGAATTGCAGATTTAATTTCATCCACTACGTGGCACAATTTCACAAAGCCATCAATCAGAACTCCCACCTTGCCACCTATTTCTTCCACCATCCCACCAAGACCACCCTCCTTCGCTTTCAGTTCATTTACCTTGTGAAGCGCTATAGCAGAAAGATTGATTTGCGTACGAGATATAGGACCAACAGAACGAACCCGTCCTCTAGAATCCCGCCCAAAATCTTTAGTCATTGCACAAGGTTCTTCTACTGGAAGACCTGCATCTTATTTTTCTTTGATCTCATCTTGGGCCTTCTTGAGCTTCTCATGTAGTGTTGAGCATAACAACCGAGTAAATTATAATATCTTAACTACCTAGTACATAGTTTTAAAAGAGTTGAAATAACTGTAAAGTAAACTGACTCATAGCGAACGGCACCGCGCTAGGTAAAATGGAACCACCTTCTTGTGTATGAGCTTTAACCCACACATCCTCAGGAGTGATCACTGCATCAGGATTTGCGGCCTCCTAAATTTACAAATACAATGTGAATCATATAGTTGTCCATAAGAGGTTGAGGTAAGTTGTGAATATAATCGAGTTACAGGTAAGTTGTGAATATAACAAAGTTTGAGGAAGTTGCGAATATACGTACCAGTTCAGCTCTCACCAAAGCATGAGGTTTGCAACCACTACAATGTGTGTAGCCATATTGTTCTCTTTTCCTCTTATGCTCAATTCTACTTTGCTTTTCCTTTTCTTCTCATTCATTTTCGCAAAATTTTATCCAATCCTCTGATTTGACACTTGGTGGAACATTTAGAATCCTTTCTTCATGAGTAGGGAGCAAATCATAGTAGTCAATGCGTAACTCAGACTTGAATCTCCTTCATGGACCAGCACCGGCCTTCAGAATATGTTCCTTTGATGTCTCAGGTACATCAAATTCATCCTGGAAAGACAAAACAAATTGATGCCTTTACTGATTTGCAACAATGATAAAAGAAGTTAAATGACGAGTGAACAAAAATCATGTCTCGGGTTAAGTATTGTACCTTACGGGTTTTCCAAATATCCTCCTTATACTTTGGAGCCACAACATCCCAGCTTTTGTATGAAATAGGCACATGTGTACTAGCCAAGGCGCCTCTCCGGTGACCTAATGTTGTTACGTTCCTGGAAAATGGTTGTCCATATTCATTGACCTCTACTGCTGCCATACCCTGTGAAATTCAAACATCAAAATAGGGAAAACCTAACAGAGCTAAAAGAGAGCATCCACGTTAACAAAAGAGAGCTACCTAACACCTCAAAAATAAGTGATCAAAAAAATAAAACCAAACAATTCACGAAAAGATAGCAGTCATGGTATATATTAACGGGTAAGGTAAAACACATCGCAACTGTTTTAGTTCAAACTATAAAATCAGTAATGAACAGCTTTTTAAAATTCTCATTGTCAGTAAGAACTGACTGAAAAGATGTAGGAACTTCAAATTTATCTATGGAATTGCAGCATCACATATGGATCCATCCATATACAATCAATTACAGATGTAAGATGACTGAATTTTAACAAAATAAACTATGGATAAAAAGTTTGTCTCTACAATTTGGGACCAAAGTTGAGCATATTTTGGGTTTCTCATTCAATCGATGTCACCAGAATTCATCATGCATAAGCAGTGGATACATTTTCTACAAGAATTTAAAAAATAAGAAACTACCTACAACTTTTTAACTCAAATCATATTATGCTTATCCAACTCTGCCTTTTTGATTCCCTTATAATGCCACCTGATGTAAATGTAACATCTCTAGGCGTCAGTTTACATACCAGAAAACCAGAACAAAAATAGGACAAGATCAAATGGGCACACTTTCCAGACATACCTTTACTAAAGCATCTTGTTCCGATATTTCTGTGTTTCTTAAGTCCAGCACCACCTAACATAAAGCTTCTCATTTATTCTTTTGAAGATTTGCCAATTCAGTCTGCAAAGAGAGACAATAGAAATAATGAAAAATGTTAGGCACATGTTTCTATATGTAAAGTAAAAAGGTCAAAAGACAACTTTCAGTTTTGAAAGTGGATTAACAGTGGTGGACACATGCAGGAAGCAATACACCCCAATGATGTGAAATAGGCATGTTAATCCAGATTCAGATTCAAATATTTCAAATTTCATTGGTTAAGGCACATCGAATGGATTAGTTAGACTACTTCTGGGTTTGAAGCTATGCATATAAATTAGGTGAGAGATGCTGCGGATTGTGCTTATGGTGGTAACCAACCCATTTCTCTTCCCGCTCATGAGTTGCATGGGGTAGAGTTGGGCTTGAAATTAGCTACTAATCCATTCAGAAGGTGCATTAATTCAATGTCTATTTACCTTTTACTTCGGAAGATTGAAACTTACCTCCCTGGACTTGTATCTTATATGGATAAGGGTCTCTGCTTCATTGGTACAGGGAGACTAACCGTACTGCTGATAGTCTTGCTGATCTGCATCCTAGCTCTAGCTTAATTCATCTGAGATTTGATCAGTTTAATCAGGAGTTTCAAGTGATTTTAAATGTGGATGGGTTGCGTAATGGCAAGTGGTAACAGATTGATCAAGCTTCTAAAATAATTATTGTACTTAAACAATTACTGTACTAACTTCAAGATATGAAAGTATACCTCATCATACTCTTTCTGTGGATCCTTGGGTTGCTTCAAAGGCTTAGCTTTTACACCTACAAAAAAGGAAATTTCCAAATCAGATCAAAGGTATCCTTATCAAGAACATCATAGATGAATAGCTGAATAGCTGATTTCAAGAATTTTACCTCGCGTGAAAGATATGATTCGATATGTGACTACCAGTAACAGATATTAAAATTAAACCTGTTACACAAATTTCAAATAAGATATTCTTGAGTAAAACACACAATTTTAATTGTTTGCAAGTAAAAGTACCAATTAAGATGCTAGAAAACAAATTCTCCGGCTCTACGCCCACCAAAATTTCAGGATTGCATCTACTTGTTCTTTTTCTTTAGCCTCAACTGCAGTTCAAACAAGCAAATCAACACACAAGTTTGAGCATCATCATAAAGAATATCAGAAACCCTACAGACCACAAATGGAAATAAATGGCAAAATCTGTTGAAAAGGTACAAAAAACAATACCTTGTTGCTATGTCCACACTTCTTCTTGCAGTTACAGCAATACCCAATTACATAAATGCACAACATAATGGTTGTTCCCAACTCATTCAGTCGAATAATGTTATACCTACTATTTAAACTTCTATTATCAATCAATTCAGATTCTCAGATGTCTATTTCCCGTCTCTATCACTTTATACCCGTGTTATCGTCACTTGGTCCCTTAATAATTGCAAATCAGCAATAAGGACCTCTATGTTTGCTTTAGCATTGTCGAGATTCTTTTGGAGAAGTGCACAGGCCTGGAAAGATTACCTTCGAAGTTAGTATTCATTGATTTTTGTTGATATAAATAATAGATGTACTGAAATTCTACGATAAGACATGTGACCGTAGCTCAATACTGATATGATCATTGTTACAAAGTTCACGATATTCGACAAATTTCAAAGCTGAAAAAATTATATTGATTAACCAAATCGCTTGAGATGTTCCCTTATGTGGTTTTACTACTCCAAATGTAACTGCTACCTAAGACATCTGGTTTCACTGTAGTTCATCTAGTCTAAATGAGCTAAGCAATGTGAATATGGAATGTGAATATGCCCTCTGAAACATCATACTTGTTTTGCTATCTCTAATCTAAATGAGCATAAAAATGTAGACTAAACCCCTTGCTTGATCAAAATAAAGGTTGGATAAGCCTTGGCCCAAGCATCTATAATCAAGCTAGTTTTGTTATCTTCTCTAATCTGAAAAAGCATAAAAATTAAATTGTAGACTTAAAAAAGAAATGATAACCAGAACCACTTCTATTACTCTGCCTAAAAAAAATGCACCTATATTTAGAACCCACTGTAGTATGTGTACATAGACGAGAAACTAAGGGAGATATTTTAGCTTCTCTAAGCACAAATGTAATAAAATAGTGTGCATACCACTCTTTATATCTGCCTTGTTAGCATTTTTTGATATTCCAAAAACAGCATAGTAATCATGTAAATAGCCAAATAAAAAAGACGATGGGGATGCGGAGTTCTAGATGAACCTGCTGCAAATAGCGCATGTACTGAATCTTGAGAAAGCAAGGTTGAACTAGCCGCATCTGAGTTGAAATCCTGCGGACAAGTTGAAAATTATAGGTGCGCTAATCTTCAACATAGACATAAAATTCACAATGCACGTAAATAAAGCAAGTCATAAACAGATCAAAGTGTGAATAGAAACTTACCTCTGGTATTTATTTTCTTTGTGCTATCTAAGGAACCAATTTTATACTATTTGCAAGGATGCTGGAATGATAAGATGGGAATACCTACGACTAGAGTACAACATTCATGTAATAAAATGTAGAGCAGATACTCTCCATATTTTCTTTGTTGTAACTCAACCACCTGCAGTAAATATTGTGTATATCAGTTACAAAAGTTATGTATTCAAGAGAAGATCAAGCAAGGTGTAAACTGTAAAAATGGGGCCTACGATGACTCTTCTCAATATAGTCCATTATCCGAGTTGAAATCATGCCTCACGCAGTAAAGCCTGGACGAATGAAGTAAGTGGATAAGAAACGCGACAACTTAATATTTCCATAATATGTAAGGATGAACAACTCAAAGGGATAATGAGGATTACAGGTGATTAGTCTCACCTGGAAAAAAAAGCGATTGATAACACCCCATGCCTTGACAACACAAATCCTAAACTTTTGCAAAATCGCAGAAGTATGTTGGTAATTGCTATTAAACTATACCAGCAAGCGGGGATATATTTGGTTTTCAAGAAATAAGCAGGGATATAATATGTATGGTTATTATGTCATTAAACTGTTAGGACAAGAGGAACCAAGACATACGCAGAAAGAACGTTTCAAGTAGATGCCTACAAACCATGAAAGTCCTTGCTTGATGAAAACCACATAAGGTATGAATAAAGGCTTGATCCTCCGCAGCACATGGAAGCAATCAACCTGAAAAGTAAATCAAACCAAGCAATAAGAACATGTGTATAGGTAGCTACGAAAGAAAGCATATAAGGTTTAAAATAGAAGAGTTCTTTCAGTACCACGAGCTAGAAGGATATAGCTGAGGGTGGGTAATTTATATGTATAACCACCATATTTCAGAAGACTGGAAGAAACCAACTTACACATAATAAAAGGACAATAGTTACAGCAAAATAATACTTGAAAACCCAATTTTATCAACACACATATCACCTTCCATGGACAGCTAAAGCATAAACACCAGTTTATAGTTTCAAATAACATTTTAAGACTCAATCTATACTGAAAAGACAACAATATTAAGTTGAAACTTAACATATTAACCCCTCTATCAGCTCACAAACAAAATCCAAGACTCAAAATCTTCAATGACAACACAAACGGGAAAAAATAAAAACAAATAATACCCATTTTTAGTTGAACAAAAGGTTAAAATCAAAATTAGATATTTAAACCCTTCAAAGACAGGACCAAAATTGAAAATCTCACTTCATAAAACAAAATTTTAATTATAAGAATACCCATGCTTTAAAACTCTATGAAATCAACTACACATGCACAAAAATTGTAAAATATGGAGAGAAACATATCATAGAACTATATTGTTCACATATTAATCTTAAATCAAACTCAAAAAATAATAATAAGGTTAGGGTTTTATACCTGAATCTTCTCTGAATCTTCTAGGTATATATGTACCTGATTCTTCTTCTGCGATTTCAAAATTAAAAGTTAAAAATCAATTTTAGGGTTTACAAAATCAGAATATACAAATCTGTAAAATGGGTCACATACCTGTGATTAGGTTATTGAAACTCAGTAAAAATGAGTATTTAATTCTGGTAACATGCTTAAAACAATTTTTTGGTCAATTTAGGGTTTGGAATTAGTAGAAGAAGAAGAGATCTGACTTATAACAGGCTTAAAGGTATTGATTTAAGATGAAGATTTTCAATCGATTTAGGTATGAATCGGGCTTTGATATACTCTAAAGAAAGGTTTTATATCTTGGTTTCACTCGATTTCTCTATTTCTTTCGGTTTTGAGACGAAGCGAAAAGGAAATAAGAGAAAGAGATAAGAATGAAAGAGAGGAGAAAGGAAAAGAAAAGAAAAGAAAAATAAATATTTAAGAAAATGTGAACTAGAATAAGAGTTTTATATATTGTCTAAATTTTGGACAACCCAAATAAATGGGGGGAAACCTAGAATAAATGGTGGGAACTAATGCTAATCATGTAAATTCAATTTCAAAATTATTTGGTGTGAGACAATGAGATAGGGGGAAATTTGAGGGGGAAATTATGTGAAAGAGATTAGGAAGTTAGAAAAAGAGGGAATTTTGGGGGTTTTGAGGGAATAAAAATGAAAAGGAAGTGATAAATTGATATATATATATATATATATATGGAAATTACTAAAACGTTTTGTAAAGGTATACATTTTTAAGACACTTGTAAGTGTAGTTGAAAAATCAGAATTAAAGCAACTCATATTTCTAATTTGAGACTCTTATATGAGTGGAAGTACTAAAGACATGTATATGTGTCTCGAACCCAAAAATCAATATGTCTCAAATCAGGCCATATGGTGTAGTGCTTCCTACAGACAAATACCAATTCAAAGACTATCAGATGATGCAAACATAATAAACCAATTCAAAATGGCCAACCATAGTGCTCGGCCTTAAAATAATCGTTCTATAAATGAGTTTTGGCCTAGGTTGAACAACTACATTTTGCAGTTTTATTAGAAAAATAAAAAATCTCAAATGTCATCTAGTGCTTGTCCTTTTAAGCAAAATATCTTGCATTTGAAAGACTTGCTTAAAAGGACTGATTAAAGTTTGAAAGACAAATTATAGTGGGTCTCCATTCAGCTGAATAATTGAGATAGTAGTTTCTACTTTGATCATGTGAAACCAAAAATACAATTATATATTGATAAGATACGACTAGTGAGTGAGTGGTACTGCACAATCATGTTTCACAAAAATTTCCATATAGCAGTTTCGTCAAGCAAAATTCTATCATGTTTTACAAACTAAACAAACATGAATCCAAATTCATAACCTTTTGGAACAGTAGCAACCATTCTACCAAAATGCACCAAGTCAGAACTGTGCTACTAGGCTCTAACATGGATATTTTCATTTATGCTGAGGAAGACTAAACAAAATTCAGAATTGAATGAGACATAAAAGAGTTAAGTAAAAGTTACCTTTGCCAGTCATATATTCCAACATACTTAGAGAGGATCCAGTTGCGGCATTGTTCAAATTGTGCTTGAGTAAGAGTAATCGGGGTTGCAGTACTTAGAGGCATCTCATCGGCATCATCACAGTCATCATCCAAAAAAGCCTGCCGAGTATGTTTATGAGTACCATCACCATCATCTGATATGTCCTCCATAAGGTATAAGCTAGCTTCTCGCAACGCATATCCTCTTGTAATGCACCCCTCAGTGTACCTTTTATTGAGCACCAATCCTTTAAATCCTTTCATTAGCCTACATAGAAAAGTTAACAGATCAGCAATGAAGATTAATAGTTCAGTGATACCAATTCTCAACTTAAAAATTAAACAAGAACATAAGGGGTTGTATTTACCTCTCAAAGGGGTACATCCACCTAAATCTGACCGGACCACAGATTAAAGCTTCATCGGCCAGATGAATCATCAGGTGGATACTAATAACAAAAAAAAATGGTGGAAAATATTTTTCCATAACACACATTGCTTCCACCAGACTAGCTTTTGCTTGTAGAAGTTCGTCTCTGTTGATAACCTTTGAGCACAAAATGTTGAAAAATATATTAATATGGAGAAGAGAAACTCGCGGATCTTTAGGTAACGAAGTCGCAGTATGAACTAGCAATGGAAACATAAATTGCATTATCACATGGTAGTCATGAGACTTGAAATTCTTCAACTCCGGTGGGCTAATGCTCATGTAGTTGCGAAGATTGGAACAGAAGCTAGAAGGCACCCTTATGTTCTTCAGCACTATACAAAAAGATACTTTTTCCTATTTTGTTACGGCAAAAGATCCATCCTCCATTGTTGTCTTACCAGTTGCACTATCCTCTTTCAACCATAACCGCTTCTTAATACCCATAGATTCCATATCTTTACGTGTATTTACACCATCTTTTGACTTACTGTTACCCATGAGAGTATTAATGATATGCTCAGTTATGTTCTTCTCTGTATGCATAACATCTGTACAATGACGGACTATGTTCGATCCCCCAATTCGGCAAATCATGAAGAATGGACCTTCGAGAAAAGAGCGAGTGGTCAGATACATCTTCATCGGCAACCTGTTGCAAACTATCCCCTTCTGCTCCTCTTTTACGTTTCTTTGCCGGTGGTTTACCCTTACCCTGTTTGCTTTTCATATCCTTCACCATTTCTTGAACTTGCAATCATGTTAGTGTCCATGGAGATTTACCATGTTGTACCCCTCCACTGAAGTTTGTCTTGTCACTCTGTACTTGTGTTTGGATGGCAGCCATCTTCGATGTCCCATATAACATATTTTCTTACTATACGGCAGCCACTCAGAAACTATTTCTTTACCACAGGTAGGACACGCATAATATCCATGAGTCACATATCCAGACAGAGTCCCTAATGCCGGAAAATCATGAATGACCTATAACAACCTTGCTTTCAACAGAAATTCAGACTTTGTGAAGTTGTCGAATGTCATAACACCATCATTCCATAACTCTTTCAACTCCTCTATCAATGGTTGTAAGTACACATCAATATCTTTACCTGGTGCTCTCGGGCCTGATATCAACAAACATAATATGGAGAATTCGCGCTTCATACATATCGAAGGTGGAAGGTTGTACGGACACAGTATCACCGGCCAACAGCTGTAATTGAGACCAAAACATCCATTTGGGTTGAAGCCATCAGTTGCTATCCCAAGAGTAACATTCCGTGCTTCCTTAGCAAATTCTGGATAAAAGTTATCCGCACACTGCCAAGCTGTAGAATCAATCGGATGACGCATTATATTGACATCTTTTTGTGCTCTAGAATGCCAAAGCATCTCCTCTGCTATCCATGGTATACTGTAAAGTATTTTCATCCTTGCAATTATTGGAAAATGCCTTAATGTCTTTTGCGCAACTTGTGTAAGTTTTCTCTCATCATTAAAAACTCTTACATACCGAGGTTCTTGACATATTGGACACTTCACTAATGAACTATTATCCTTCCAATAAAGTACACGGTCATTTACACAAGCATCATAAGTTACATAATCCATCCCCAGCTCTTTAATAATCTTCTTGATATCTGGAAAATTTGATGGCAGGGTGTTACCTTCGGGAAGCAACTCTTTCATTAATACTAACATTGCGGTAACACCATTGTCTGAAATTCCAAACTAAGTCTTTATGTTGTTCACCATAATCATAGCGTACATTGCTGACTTTCCTTTAGGACATGAAGGATACATTGGTTCTCTTGCCTGCTCAGCCGCTGATTTCTTTTGCTGATAACACCTAATGGTTCCAACATTCTCATCAACACCTACTTCTGCATTCTCATCCATCCCTGCCCTAACATTTTCATCCACATCTGCTGTAATACTCTCATTCAAACCTGCTGTAACATCATTATCGGCTATATATTCAGTTGTAGTGTTACGTGCTGCTTCTGAACTTTCCCCATGATAGCGCCATGTTGTGTACACCTCTTGCACACCATATTTCAGCAAATGAAATGAGATCTCACCCAGTGTAAGTAAACCTTTAGCATTCATACAATGTCGACAAGGGCATAAAAACAAAGTACTCCCACCACCATTAATCCTGGCAAACTCTATGAATGACTTCACACCTTGTCTGTGATCTATAGACTTATGGGGACACTTCATCCATTTCTTGTCCATATCATTTGACATATTACCCTTGAAAATAGATATTTTACAATATCAAACAAAAATCACTTAGTCCTAGTGGTATAGGGTTGCCGAAACCCTGCAAGTTAGCGACAGAAACATCCCCTCAAAGAAGAGAGAATGAGCTACAAGTATCTTTTGCGAATAACCATTAGGATTGTTATCATCTTGCTCACAGAGTACATAAAACAAGACTCATTTATACACAACTTAACATACATACATGAAACCAGACTATTATAATCATGCTAATACCAACTTCTATTATAATCAAACAAATAAAATAACTTAGTCCTAGTGGTACAGGGTTGACGAAGCCCTGCAAGTTAGCGACAGAAACATCCCCTCAACAAAGAGAGAATGAGCTACAAGTAGCTTTTGCGAATAACCACTAGGACTGTTATCATCTTGCTCACTGAGAATCAGTCAATATCAAAACAAAACTTCGTAACTTTAGTTCATTTAAACTTAGAAAACTACCTTACCATAAAACTAAAGTTCAAATCATGATGAGCATATTTATGGAACATACAAACTGGAATTTAGGTTACTAATAGCTGAACTACAGGGTCTGGTTATTACAGAATCACTGAAGTATATAGCTAAACTACAAAGTAGATGTATCTATCTCAATGAAGTATATACAGTCAAACCTTGGCAAAGCACCAACTTTCACAGCTTGCTTCAGATTCCATAACCGGTGCTTCTTTTCTGTTTGTCTCTTACCAAAAGGATCCTCTCCTGGCTCTGCAAAGACCAAGATATAGAACAACATTAGCTAAACTTTTAAAAATGTATCGACTTTGAAGCTTTTTTGAAGATATAGAACATTATTCAACATTGTGAAGTTATAATCATCCATCTATTCTGCAATGACAAACCCAAAGCATATGTCACAACAACACACACTAATCAATTACGCTCTGCCATACCCACGCACGCTCTGTTGTTACACAGCTAGCTAGGTCTAAGTCTGTCTAGTGGTCTATTAAACCTATGTGCCCTTTTCTTTTTCATTCAAAATAAAATGCGAATTCCAGTACTCATCATGGACAGCTGCTGTAACTAGCATTTTATCCCAACCAAGAAACTCAATAATCTCACACTTGAAGTTCATTATGACACTTATTGAAAAAATCTTCAGATAATAGTAAAACATAACAACTTAACGAATATAATCAGCACGTTTCCTAGCTGCGGCAACTCAACCAAAACTAGAATAAGAAATATAAGTCATCTAAGCCCATACAAACTGGAATTTAGAGAGTGTTGGTGCACTCACTATCTTATGAGCGAAGCAATTGACTTACTCATAAGATAGAGAGTGCTCTAGCTCTCATCAAACCTTCCAAGAATATATAAGACTTTAGCAATGAATATTACAATTCAATGGGAAAATTCATCAGTGTACCTTTATCAGGTAGCACTCTGCCTACTCAACTTAGTATGCTTTTAAGGAAAAAAAACTACACCATGTCTAACAGCAGTATGCATCTTTACACAGGAGGACTAGTGGATCAAAAACTAGAACATACAAGTGAAGCTAATGATGTTAATTAGCACCAATAGATTATAAACTAGAACTTATTGAAATTAGCTTACAAACTAGAAATTAGGTTACAAAGTAGAAAAAAAAATAGAAATTTTCCCAATTAACATAAAACCCTAAAATCAGTTCAATCTTTCGAAACTTATACCTTCTAAGTCTTCAAAATTCTTCAATCTTCAAGTCTTCAAAATTCTTCAAACCCTAACAGGAAATTAGAAGGAAAAAAATCGAATTAGATTTATATGAAGAAGATTAACAAAACATAACTCATATGAAACAAATCGTTTTAGATTCACGGATTAAAAATAGAAAAACTAAAACTAAAAATGAAATGAAGCCCTAAAAAACAGATCGGTTAAAAAAAGATGAAACCCTAAAAATCGAAAAACTTATAACGATTAACACTTACACAGATCGATGATTGAAAGGTATTGAAAAGATTAAAGAGATTTCTATGATGTTTCTCGGCTAATACGATCTCTATGATGAAACCCTAGTTTCATCGCCTGAGAGGAAAGAACGGACGCAGAGCAGAAGAGAGAGAAAAGTTTGATGAAAGTGAACCCAATTTCTGTCCACTGCTAGCTTATCCATGGAATTCACGCATGTGAATGGCACACTCATGGGAGGAAATATCCTCTCGTATAACTAATCGTGGGTGGAAATATAATGCTAGGCGTGTGAGTCGCACACGCACAAACTCAAGGTGTTACGACCCAAGTGTGACCAAGCGTGTGAGTGGCACGCCTATAAAAAAAATCGTAACGGCTTGGACCTGTTACGATTTTTTTAAAATTTAGTAACGGCCATTTGTAACGGGAAATTTGTAACGGCCCATAAGCCGTTACGAATTCCTGTTACTAATCCGGGAATTTGGTGTAGTGAAGGTGTGGTGTTTCCTTCTGATCTATCGCTGACAAAGGCAAAACCTCTTGGGTGGGAATCTGGCGTTATCCACTCCTGCAAGGGAGAACCTACACCAGCGTTGATGCCTCCTTAATTGAGAGGTATAACCAATATAAATTCGGTACAGGAGCTTGATAATGTTATTGTGTACGGGTCCTCGAAATATAAGAGCAAGAAACGTCTTCTAACAACGAAGTACATGCCTCAGCATCCGTAAAGAGAAATGTGTTCCATGTTATGGGGAATCTTGTTCAATTATGAATTTCCTTGAAAAAGCCTGTTACAGTATGGGCTTCAACAGATACTATTTGGTTGAGAAGCCTGCTACAAAGATTTTTTCTATAGATTAAAGTTGCCCGTTTCTTCTTGAATTAGGGTGAGATCCGAAAAAGGTTTGTACATCAAAGTTTCTGGTGTGATGATGCCAACACGTTACTGCTATGGTATTGAATCAATACGCGATTAAACTTCAATAGGAGTCTATCTAAATGTTGACATAGCACGAAATATGATTATGTGCTATCAATAGTTTAAAAGAGTGTTCTTGGCATTTACATGTTGACTTTATATGATATATATATGGTTTGGGATCAATACTTAAACCTACTATGAGTCTATGATGAAAAGGATGCCGTGGTACTATAAATGTGCATTGGTGCACATCTAATAGATAAAAAAAACGATAAGGAAACACGGCACAAACAACAAATGCTTACATGATTTGGAAAATATAAAACAAAAAACACAACTTAGGAAAACAAAAACAACAGAAAAAAAGAAGAAAAAAAACTACATAGATAACCTAGGGAATGTGAGTGGCATGGACATCATGAGTACACGTTTCCGATTGTCCACCCAAATTCTTCAACGAGATAGCGCTCTTCATGTGAGGAATAATTCCAACCCATGTTTACCACGGTACTGTCCCCCAAATTTCCGTCCAAGTTCTGGTGAGTGTATTGTAACGCAATAAACGCCTATTCTTCCACAATAGGAGGTCGTTGTTATTTCCAATGGCTATCTGGTTATAAGTCGACCATTCATCCCCATCCTCTTCCAATAAAATGCTCATCTTATGATTCCAGTTCCATTCCCCACCAGGTACCAATGTATGAATATTTTCTTCGGAAATGGGTGCCCAGAAATATATCCGAGGCTTATCAACCACCTCATGGATGTAGTAAAATAAAAGGCGATCTACGAACATGACCATCCCAAGTGATGGGTAAGAATCTATCCAAAATTGACTCCCAGAAATATGATGCGGGGGTGGCGAATGTTCATGGAACGTCTCAGTGTCCAAATTGAAGGATATTATGACAGTATCATGCGGAGGACAATCCTTCCAAAAAATACAACCTTGTGCGTACACACCTGAACTCCGAAAATTATAAGGAATCCCCCCTATGTTCCTCCATCCCCTATCGTCTCCTAGAGTGTGTATTTGAACTTTACCCTCCCTGTCAATGCGAACTACCTTGTACGAATTGGTACGTTGATAGTAACTGAAACCCCCAATAACGTTGTATCGTGGATACCACAAAAGTATTTGATCTCGTGCAATTGGGATGCATAGTTGTGGAAGATGGAGGTGCTCCCGCGTTGTTGGATTCATAATGTAAACATGATCTTGTATGTCGTGGTGTGAAACATAAAAACACACCAGTCCATTGCAAGATCAAACTATCGGGTGTAAATTAGTTCATTCATAGGTTCCATCATCCGGGACGTGATTATTGTCGGCTGTTACGATCGGGTTGAAATCTTCCTTGTTAATATGTTCTCTATAGAAGAGACGAGTAACTTTGTCTTTCCCCATTCCTTGTGTGACACAAAAAAGGGGTCCAATTCTTTTGTCCGCAAGGACATTATTCCACTCTTTGCATACCCTTTTGCTTGCTAAAACGCTTTCTGTAGTTTGGAGGCGCTGTCATATCTCGGTAGTCAATTCCGGCAACATATCCATCAAAATTACCGATGAAAGATTATCAAAATTTTCATTTAGGATTTATTGCAGAATGCTACAAGTAAATATGAGCAAATCTTATATAGATATTTTTCTGCAATTTGTAGAGCATAGCATGGCTAAGGGAGTCACTATAAGATAGATAAGACGAGTGCTTCCGACATGTACGTCTAAGTGACTGTTTCTTAGATACTAGAGCATCATATTGTTGTTAGAATTGTTAAACCGTTTTCCCTTAATATTATTCATCTTAACTGTAAACACTACTTCCAATAATTATTAAAGTTGGGTGTTGCTGCTTAGCACCTAATCACTTATATCTTTTTGTTAGAGCATTGCTCGGTCGAACTCGCAAGCGTTGCTATCTCAAGTTGTTTGTCAAGTTTAGTTGCGAAAACTATAAGTCTTGATTTCTAGTCTACTTATAGCTAAGTCTCGGATTAGGATAGTAAGTGTAGTTGAGCTTTAGACTCCACGGCGTTCATCGAATGAAGACGAAGAACTACTCAATGGAACTTGTGGAACTTCATCAACAAAAGGTATGTGGAGACTTGAACTTATCTATCACTCAAAAGTCTATCTATTTTATCTCCTACTTTGAGACAAAAGTCGTATTGCTATATAGACTTCAATTATACACATTTGCTATTTCGAGCCGAGTTTATCTCGCTTATCTATTTCTCGAAATATGAATTGGTAAGATTTCACTTTAGCCAAGTTCATCTTTACTCGTGACGAAAGTCATATTATTTCAATAACTTGAAAATCGCTTTGATGAAAATAGTCTGTGGATAACAACTATTTTAACATCCTCTAAGAAAGTTTCAATGATTGAAATGAGAATTTAGAACTAGTAACCATGTTTGGATATAAACATAATGTTTTCTCACATTTGTGCAAAAGTCCAAAACCGGGAACCTAAAGTATGCGTACCCATAAGCGTACTGGGGGTTGTTGGAAGTTCGGGTAAGTATGCGTACCCATACACATACTGGCAAAAGGTTCACGTCCGTGAATTTATGCTGGAGTTTGAAAGTAAAAAACAAACTCAATCCGGATACTTAAGTATGCGTACCCGTTTGTATACTTAAGTTGGTTACTTTCTAAAATCGGTTTGTTCATGAACTAAAACATTTATATAATAAGGAGTGCAATCTGATGTGGTTTTAAAGTTGTAGTGAAAGTGGTGAGTAAAGTTCGTTCAACTCGGGCTTGTGAAGGATTTTTTTAGAATTAAATAAAATTGTTTCAATAATAATAAGAAAGTACCAAGACTCTGGATTCCACCATTGACCAATTAATCGATAAACTCTAATCAATATTCATGCAATATTCTTCGTTTAAGTGATTCTAATATTTGCCTCTGATAGATTTTTGAAGTAGTAGTTGTAATCACAAAGCATGAAACATCAAAAGTGTCAAAACCTAGCATGTTCCATCAAAACAATTCACAACCACTCAATAAAAATCAATTTTTCTTTTAAGTTCTATGCAAAAAAATCATGTAAAATAATTGCAAATAAATAATAAAAATAGAATTATACCACTTTTCATGGAACAATGGCTTCCTCCGTCGCCTCGGCTAAGGGGTTTAGCTCCTCATATTAATCGTGTTCTCAAAATACATGTTTATGGCTCAAAAACTGATTACAAGGGAGAAAAGGGAATACTGTAGTCGCTGAAAGTCTAATACAGCGGACGGAATCGTTGCTGAAGAGCTTTGGTGACTGCTGGATGATGCGACCGTAATTCGTTGTCACTGAAAATAAGTCTGCCTCTGCAACTTTCTTTTTCCGCTGTTCTGTGTTCTTCGTCTTCTCCGGTTCAGTTTTGCACCAGCAGAACGTGATTTCTTCCAATGGTTTTTCTAGCTTCTCTAAGGCTCTAAACTTCCCCTAACTTCTTCCTTTGCTTCCTAGGACCCTAACCAACCCTTTTATACATAGTAGAGCAAAGAAAATTCGAGAATAAACTTGGTTTTTTCCTCCACAGCACGTTACAAAATTTCCTCTTTTTTTTTCTGTTTCACGTGCATTCGATTGTACAAACTCATCCCTTGATAGAAACAAGTCCTTAATAAGAGTTTCCTTCCTCTTCTTCACGTAAATTTCTAAAAAATAAACCAAGAAACTTCCCAAAAATAGAACGTGATATTTTAACCATTTTTCGCTTCCAATTCGAGTTCTAGCCACTTTGGATCCATTCCAACACCCTTACCTCGCCTGTTAGGTCCATAGGAACAAACCCAATCAAATTCAGCCCTTTAATCTCCCTAAAAATCGATCAAAAATTCATCCCAAAAATCGTCTGTGAGAAAAAACGAATTCCCGCCATTTTTGAATATTTGAAAACGTGAAGAAATTTGTCCTCCCCCTATCCAGTCTCGGTCTGTGCTTAGCAGCTGCCTGAAAATGGGTTACCCCTTATCCAAAGTGAGAGTCCGAATAGCAAATGTCCTCCCAGGAGCCTTTAACAACTTTTCGAGCCAATTTTCCCGCAAGAGCCCATTTTTCCAAAAACACCTACAAGGGGGTAAAATACCAAAATTAGTACAGAAATGGGTACTAACACTATACATAAAAGAGAAGAAAATAGACACATAAATGCGTCTATCACAATCTTTGCAAACCGTGGATATAATGTTCACGAATTAATTCGAGTGAATCAAAATCGATTTTGCTTCGATTGTGGCTTGTATACTTCTATGAGATCTAAGCAATTTAACAACTCTCTAACTAGTTCATTTGAGCCATTTGAACTAGTTATGGTAAAGATGAATAAGGTTGATATGAAAGTGCTCATATGGCTAACCATTGGTTAACTATTGTTGAATCGACTAAGTGTACACGTTTAGGTACGGTTACTCAAACCTAAATAAAGGTACATTTGATTTGTGTATAACAAGCTAAGTTCGATCTAACGGTTGAAAGATATTAGCTTGAATCTAATCAGGTTTTCATCTAACGGTGAATATTGAATGCTTTGTTACCAAGGTAACTTAGATTGCAAACCCTGATTTGAAATCTATATAAAGGAGAACTCTAGCAATTGGGAAACCAAATCCCCTCACCTCCTGTGTGATACTAGTTGTGTAAGCTAGAGTCGATTCTCCTTTAACCTTAGGTTTTTCACGAAACCCTGTACACCCAACTATTTTCTCTGTAGTTGCGTGATCTGATCTTGCTGGTTTCTATCGTGATTGAGTACAATAGTAAGATTGGCTTGAGATTTATATCTCCGATAGGCAAGATTGAAAAGTAGTCAAAAACACCTTCGTCTCATCGTTTGTGATTCCACAATATATTGTTTCGTTAATCGATTAAAATTATTATGAGGTGATTGATAATACTAGGCTGTTCTTCGGGAATATAAGTTCGGTTTATCAATTGGTTCCTGTTCACCTTGATTTAGCGAAAGACGGAACAAAAATCGTAGGTATTTCTGTAGGAGACAGATTTATCTATTCCAATAGACTTTTCTGTGTGACACAGATTTGTTTATCAAGTCTTCGACTTTGGGTCGTACCAACTCTTAGTTGTGGGTGAGATCAGCTAAGGGAATCAAGTGCGTAATATCCTGCTGGGATCAGAGGCGTAAGGAGCACGACTGTACCTTGAATCAGTGTGAGATTGATTAGGGTTCAACTACATTCCAGACCGAAGTTAGCTTTGTAGTAGGCTAGTGTCTGTAGCGGCTTAATACAGTGTGGTGTTCAAATATGGACTAGGTCCCGGGGTTTTTCTGCATTTGCGGTTTCCTCGTAACAAAACTTATAGTTTCTGTGTTATTTCTTTTCCGCATTATATTTTGTTATATAATTGAAATATCACAGGTTATGCGTTTGAATTGATCAATTAGTAAATCCAACCTTTGGTTGTTGATTGAAATATATTGATCCTTGAACATTGGTCTTTGGTACCGTTCAAGTTATTTCTCTTGTATTCAATCAGGCTCGCAAATTCTTATTTGTTTGATTGCGGATTGAATCGAGAAATTGAGATATAACTCTTTGATATAATTTTTATTAAGATTGAGTCTGACTGTCTAGTTGATTCTCTTGAAAGTATATTGGAGTTAGTCCATACAGATTGCTTAGCGAAATATTGGGTGTGGTTGTTAGACCCCCGCTTTTTCAATTGGTATCAGAGCAGCCAAACACTATAAACCTAATAAGTTTGTATTTGACTGATCCCTAAAGTCTGTCCTTATGGGAAACTTCTTTGGGAAACTTGCTCTTGGCATCTGTAACGCACGCCATAACTCCTTAAAGATTGTTCATAGCTTATTATGCACTAGACCACTGGTCTCTAATAATGATCTCAATCCATCTAAGACTGAAAAATTGAAAGTTCTTCTAAGAAAGGAAGCCTGAGAAAACGTGGTCAACGCTCAAAGATATGGAATCTCACTAGATAAACTCTTAATCTTTTTGAGGAATACTATCGTGATGGATCAATTGACAAAGATCTATTTAGAGCGTTTGAAAACGTGTTTAGATTCTTAGAAAAACTTAATTCGATTAAGAATAAGAACTATCCTGATAAAAGTTTTGTACCTGTCAAATCATGTACTCATGATGTACGAACTATGCCTACTACCAACTCATGTGAAATCAATAAAATGATGTCTGGTGAGTTAGGTATAGGTTCCAATTGTCAGAAAAAATCTTTTCTTGGCCATAAGAAAAGGGTTTCAAAAAATTCCATTAACCCTGAGTATCATCATTACTATGATTATACTACTGGTACATTTCACAAATATCAACCAAAAAAATTGCATGAGAATTACTCTGCAATGGTCGCCTCTTGGTAACAAGCTTGGCTCCACCCTATTTGTATATAACTTGAGATGGGGAAAGTAACGGTTGAATCTTTGTGTTTGGGTTAATTTATTTATTTCAAGGGAATTTAAGGTGTTGTCGTGCTTCCCACCTTCCTTTATTGCACGGTACTGAACCTTTCAGTATGCGAACCTTGGAATAAGAAATCCTTCCTTTCTTTTGCGGGTCACGGTTCAGGAACGGGTCCAAGCCCATCAGTTGGGTTATAAGGTAGTCGTACGCGTACCCTTCTTCTACCTCCCTTCCTGCCCGTGTACGTGAACTTTTCTAGGGTTCATGTATTTTCTCCATTAAATCATCTTTGGAGATTGAAAAGTGAAAGGGTTTTCAAGGAACATATCAAGTAAGTCTTCTCTTCCTCTATTCTCTCAATTTCTAGATCTCATGAGGAATTTCAAGGTTTCAAAAGAGGTTTCAAAAAACTTGGGTTCTTCATCTTCTTCTAGCATGAACCTTCCTATAGATCAAAATTCTATTAGGATTAGATTTTTTAATGATTCCTGTAGCAAGGTTTTTGAAAGGATTTCATCTAATGGGTTTATTCTAGAAAAGAAATTGGATTTTGTTAGTGGACATAAAGAAGATTTGGTATGTTTTGAAAAATTTAATCTTGGAAATATCTTTGATGGTCTTGGTGAAGGTTTTGACACTCTTACAAGAATCTTTTATGCTAACATTTATGATGTTAATTTTGAAGACATGGAATTCAAGACCATGGTTAATAGAGAAAGGGTTCTTGTTAATAGAGAGTTAATTTCAAGGGTTACCAAAATTCCTTTTGGGAGTTTTCGCCTTCCAAGACCTAGTCATGAAAGACCATCCTATGCAACCATTTCTAATGGTCTATGTGGTAAGAGTGTTGATTGGAATGAAGGAAAGTTCCTACTAACTATCTTAGTCTTCCTTTGATGTCTTTTGGAAAACTTGGTATTTCTAATCTTTGTCCCTCCACGATTGAGAATTCTCGTTGGAGTCATGAGTTTGCGGAGTTGGTCTATTTCCTTGAGTTGGGAACTCTTAGTCTCGACATTTATGGGTTCATCATTTATCAAATGTTGTCGATGACGGCTTCCAACAAGAAGTTAGGCTTTCCATGCTTGATTGAGCAAATTTGTCGCACCTTCTCTATTGCTCCTATTGGCAACTCTATTGGAACTCCTAAGCTTGTTTGCCCTTGTACTTTCAAACGTATGAAGGAGAATGCTTGCAAGAGACAAAGATTTGACACGCTTGTTGACTCGTGTGATTCTTCCTCCATGAAGATTCTTCACCAAATTCACAAAGGTGTTTGTAAAATTGCTACTAAGTTTCCTGAAATCAAGGAGGACATGGATAAAATTTGTGCCACATTTATGGTCTCTGATGACAAAGATGATGATTAATCTTTTGGTGTTATCCATTGTCTAGGAAACTTCTTATGAGAATTTATTCTTATGTTTTAAGAATGATAACTAGGGTTTGGAATAGCCATTATTGTGAGTACACATAGTTATTTCCAACGATTTTCATCTTGCAATGTTTTTAGATTTATTTATTCAAATTCTAAAGTTTATTTGGAAGATGATTTTGCAGTATTAATCTTTATGGTTTTATATATTGCAACTTGTTATGGGATATGTATGTTTGCGTCCGTGAACTTTGATTGTCCCATACGCGGTCAAAAGTTAAGTCTTTCATATTTCAGTATGCAAGTATTGATAAAAGATTGAATGAACTTTTGACAAGCAAAAGTTAAACCTATTATGTCATTATGCAAATATTGATGGAAGATAGGATGAACTTTTGTTTACAAAGATTGAAGTCTATTATATGTCATTGTGCAAATAGTGATGAAAAATAGAATGAATCTTTGTTTATTTCGCAGTATTGATCTTCCTTGATCCATATCTTTATGTGAATAATGTGCGGCTCCGTAAGTTCTCTTATGTGAGCATTTCCGATTAAATTAATCATGGGTTCTCTTGTGGTTAATTTAATTGAGTTTTTTGGATACAAATTCATATTCTTATGAGATGTGTTAATGTCCAAAGAAATCCTTCTTTTCTTGTGAAAGTAAGGTCGCTCTTGTTGTTCTTTCGGGAATGACATTTTATGGGGGAGAGTTCTTATTTGAACTTGTGCTTAATTGCCAAATCTTTATGGGGAGTGCGACTGTGGAATATTATAGGGGTTATCTTGTATCTTTATAAACTCCTTGATGAATGCATTTAGTTTCGGCTATATGATTGCATCTAAAAAAGTTGATATGTGCTTTTCTTTTGGTCATGAAGATGGAAATTTCATTAGGATCCCACTAATTTTCGTACCTTTACCAATTTTATTGTCAAAAAGGGGGAGAATTAATGTGTAGTTCACACTACAAATACATATGGTTTTCGGATCTTTATCTAAGGGGGGTGGTTTTCATGTGAGATGAAGTACTGACTAAGGGGGAGTGATACATATCACCATAGTATTGTTGTCAAAGTTGTGATACAATTGATCTTTGATGATGTGTAATAATACCATGACATTGTATAACAATGATTGAGAGCTATTGTTTTTTCATTGTTATAGTTGTGGATCTTCAACAACAACGATGCGGAATTGAACACATTTGGAATCATTGGAGTACTTGGAAGTTACGAAGATTTCGAGTAATGTTGAAGAACCAAGGAGATCAAGCATTTGGAAAAGAAGCTACAAAGTTTATTTATTTTGTATTTCATATGTATTGATAGTTTTGTCACTAAAATTGACAAAGGGGAAGATTGTTAGAGCATTGCTCGGTCGAACTCGCAAGCGTTGCTATCTCAAGCTTGTTTGTCAAGTTTAGTTGCCAAAACTACAAGTGTAACACCGTGAAAATTTCTTTAAGGCTTTGAACCTGAGCCCACCCCTTATTGTTGAGTTGTGCCGTATGCGTTCTAGCGTCCGATGCTTATAGTGTGGGGGAGTGCCCTAAACCCAGTATGGGTGCTTTAACCAAATTAGGCCATCCCTTAGTAAAATTATTGTATTCGAATAGCATATGCCATGGAGAAGTCTAGAAATTTTGAGCATGCAAGCCACGTGCCTGGGCAAGATCAGCTAAGGGCAAATTTTCCTTTTTGTCGGTCACCAACTCCAACCCAAATATATTTTCTTCATTTCTAGAACACATCTTTGGTTCTCAATTCACTGCCTTTAGCTTACCACTTACAAGAATGGAAGGATTCTAGTTCTCAAATCCAAATTTATTATGCAAGACCCACTGTTTTCAGCTGACTTTCCCTTCTATAATGGGTAGGGGTTCTTTCCCTCTCAATTTTTGTTTACGCCTATTTCTTTTGGTGTTTACTGTTTCTCTTAATTTGCAAATACTGCCATATTTCTAACTGATTCATGTGAATTAGTAAATGGGTATTTGAGATAAATTCCAACTTCATTTCATAAACCTCTCTCAAATTATTTTTCGTTAGAGTTTTGATGATTTTTACACAATTAAATTTTGGTTCAAACCATATGCTTTTTAGTGTTTAATCCTTGCATGTGAATAATGGATACATTCGAATGTCATGAATTGTTTAATAACATTTTAAAGTCCACATAACCATTCAAGTTTTGATTTCCATCGATACCTAAGCTTCATACTGAATTTCTAAACTAGCCAGTCAACTGTTCGTTAAAATGACAAAATGAGATTTTGCATTTGGAACTAGCTGAAAGTTTAACAAAAACCTCATTTCTGAAATAGTAACTATGGTCTTAACCTCCTTACTTTCTACTAAATTTTGGTAATACAAATCTTAATCTACTTTACTATATTCGGCTTCGAGAATTCTTTCATATATTTCTCTCTATAATGGAAATGTAGTCTTAACTCTCTTATACTGTAGCTTTGTGTACTTGCTTGCTATCTTGAACTTTTTAGCAAATGATTTTGAAAAAATGTATGAATGGGTATTTCAAAAATTCCTTGATTTACTTATATTAACATAAAGGTGATTGCCATGTTAGTTCACGGAATATTTTCCCCTGATTTGTAATATAGTTTGAAATGCAATTGCTGGCTGGATTTTGATACAAACTTTATTAAACAGAAAGAATGGTATGCCAACTTTGAAGTCTCACTAGTTATGCTAACTGTTGTCCCATTGGTTTGACCCCTCAATTTTTATTCTTTGCGAGAACGTTTGAATTTCTTTCATTCACCTCGGTAACCCATTTTGAAATGTGTACATCCATAAAAGTGAAATCATCTTCTTAAAGGGTTTGTCAATGATTTTAGTAATCATCTGCTTCTTACTAAATGAAATGCTTCATCGAATTTCATGACAATATTCACTTGTCTACAGCCACTTAAATGATTGACTTTTATTGTGAAATGCACACTGGATTTTTGTGATCTTTGGGGATATTTTCCTTCAACTCAGTACTTGTTTGATTTATCATTGTGGATGTTTTCCTTGGCAAATGGCCATATGGAAATTATTAGAGATTGGCAATTGGCCATGAAAATTAGTACAGTTTGACAATTGGCCACACAGATTGGCAACTTTCCGTTAAGAATAGAAGTGTTTGGCAATTGGCCATACAAATTATTAGATTGGCAATTGGCCATATAAATTATTAGTTTGGCAGCTGGCCATTTGGAAACTGGCCGTTAAAACTAGAGCAGTTGGAAACTGACCATTGAACTAGAAGAGTTTTGGCAATTGCCCATATAAATTTGAAGAGTTTGGCAACTGGCCATGAAAGAAATAGTAAAGTTGCTTCTTGTGGTTTTCAACTGTTCACTGTGATTGTCACTTTGATCATGTGAGGCTTACATTTCTCTATAAATGTTCTTGTTGCTGCTCTTGTCTATCCATTTGTATTTCGCGTAGACACTATATTGTCATTGTTATAACTCCTACTAGGCATTCGCTCACCCCGTTTTCTTTGTTTTCCCCCCACAAATTTTGAGGAGAGTTTAAGGCGGTAAGCTTGGGAAGAGATTACGGCGAGAAGCTTGTGAGAAAAAGTTGGTAATTTGCTTACTTTTAATATGTATATCACGGGGTTCATCTGGGGTAGTTTATTATTGGCGTCGATCAATGTCTATTTTTAAGAACCTGTTTTATAGTCTATCTATATGTTGGCAGATGTTGATGTATATGTTGCTTTATGTTTGGAAATTTCTTGTTGTCTAGTATAAATGTATTAGCAAGTTTCCTTCATGTAATACTCTCTTTATCCTTCTACCTTGCGAACTGCTAATTTAACAAGTCATGCATGTCAATTTTTTCATAAATTAGTGTGATGTACTCAATCTTGTTTTGAACTGGGTACTTAAACGTATTGCTTTCCATTTACCTAAGATGTCGCCTACCTTACAATGAACTCAATACATTTCCCTGTACTACTCAAGTTAGTTATTTTTGGATTTTTGAAATGATCAAACATGACTTCCATCCTTGTATCTGAAATTAGAGGAATGCATTTTCATTCTTTTTTTTTTAAGGTTCTGGGGTTTCTCGACGACATTATACAATCCTTCGGTCTTTTATGCTAAGACCCCCCACTCGCATAAATGAAGGTGTTGTTGACGTTTTGATTTATTTCAAGCTATGGGATTTAGTCAAACTTGTGTTGTTTGATATGCTTCTTAGTTCTTTAAGTGTAAATTTCAAATTACATTTGAATCCTCGATAAATATTGTTATACTTAGTTTTAAAATGGTTGGATACTGTTTCTCCATTTTGTCTTTAGTGTGGAAAATTTTGTTGCTAGATTTTCTGAATTGATGTATAATTCATTTTGTTTTATTTTTCTTCGGGTGACGGACGGGGGGTTGGCCTTCCTAAATGGATTGAAACCCAATCCTTTTAGAAGGACGGGTCGTGCCAACCGGAACTTACAATTCTAGAATATAGACTAAACAGTTGTATACTTGGTTGTGACAATATTGTCCTTAGTGTGCATACATCCTAAACATGGTGTAAGCCGTGTTGTCCAGGACAGTAACTATTGTAAACGTTGTCATACACCGTACTGTCCTGTTGTGCAGTGAAATTCGGGACAACCAGTCCAACGTCGAAAAGTGAAAGAAATTTAGGACACGCATGGCATTTACGAATTTTCCGGGCGGGAAATGAACGAAGTCCCTTAACTTGGAATTTTAATATTTACGCCCCTTATTTTGTCAATCGCAATATTTACGCCCCTTATTTTGTCAATCGCAATATTTACGTCCCAACAGGGTATTGCCCCTTAAATTAAATTAATAAATGTTTTTAAATAATCATATTAAATAAGGAAGTTAAAGTAGAGTTAAATGTGCATCAAATGTTTCAAATGCATGAATAAAAATAATACACGCTTCTATAGAAAAATGTCATTCTTGTGAAATGTCATTTAACGTGTTTATGAACTTTAGAGATGTGGAAAAATGCTTGTGAAGGAAATCAAAAATTTAATCCGGAAGTATGAGAGAATAGTGAAGGTTGTGTAGATAGGATTGAATAGTCAAAAATATTGACTTATTTTATTTTGTTTTGTTTATTTTTGAATTATAATGTTTGGCCTTTTCCAAATGACTATCAGTTTGTGTTTTGTTAAAGTTTTTCAATGGCTTATATCAAAGAATACTCAAATAATACGTTTACAGCCTCGACATTCTTTCCTCCAAAGGTTTACTTTATTTACATGGTCAATGTGTTCATCTTTTTTGGAGTTAGAAGATCTCTACTACACCAATTAAGTCCTAAAGAAGGTCAAGTCTAGTCTAGACCAAACAGGGTCAGCGAGAGTTTTGACTGCACGATACCAACCATGCAATTAGGTTATAGACTTTAGCAGTGGTGGCCGCACACTGGGGAAGTATGCAACATACTGAGGTGCTTAACAAAAAAAAAAAAAAAAAAAAAAAAAAAAAAAGAAGAGTGAGATTCTTTACAAAAACTAAAGATTGTTACCTCTTTCCTTAGGCACTTGGTAGATACCATGTTTCATTGCTAGCTTGAACAACTTCAATTTTAATGTCTACTACTAATTCCTAACGATTGATTTTCAAAGAGGTAGATGGTAAGAAAAACATATAAATTTCTAAGAATAACATATCACCAAAATATTAGCTTCAAATTCATTGTCAGTTGATCTTTATAGAAAATTTGACACAAATCTTGTGAGATGATGTTTGAATAAGATTGTGCAAGTATCCTCCGTCGGTAACTATTTGGGCTTAGGCTAAGCCTTAATGGTAAAATAAGAAGCATCTACTAGTACTAGGGCATCTGTCTGCCCAATGCCCTGGTTTGCGATACTGATAAGGCCTATTCCTATGCACATGCCAAAAAAAAAAGTTGTTTGCATTACGGGAAAAATAATAATCTACAACTGTAGATTGACAACTCGTAATTTTAAAGTTGTAAAAGGTAGCATGTTTTACAACTTTTTCCAAAGAAAAAGTTGTCAAAGTAAAAACCGTCCAACTCTTAAGACCAAAGAGGTCCAAAGAGTAGTGACAAGAATTAAAAACCACAACTTTTTGTGTGAAAAGGGTTGCAGAGAGAAGTGACCACCTTTAGACTTTACAACTCATATGTTAAAGGTAGTGAATAACTGTATAACAACACGCATAAGGGTTGTTGAAGATAAAAAAAAATGATTTTGAAAAATGTTTTTGTAAAGATTCGAACCCCGGCCTACTGTGTGTTAGCATAAGTCATCAACCATCCTTCCAGCTTCACAATATTGGTAGATTTGTGCTTTTTTCTGATAATTATTCACAACCTTTACAAGGGTTGTAAAATAAAAATTGACTTTGAAAAAAAAATGAGGCTAAGGTGAATCGAACCTGATGTAAATAAATGGACATGTCTGCTTATATTTTACATTTACTTTTATACTGATAAGGGAAAAAATGTTAAGGAGAAAAAATAAATGGACAGTTATGATGTAAATGGATGGTTATGATGGGAGATTGAAAAGATAAGATGAAAAAGATAAATAGACCTTCTACAACCCCCCTTAAGAGTTGTCGTAGAGTTATAAACACTTCAGCTAAATTTTATTCACTTCTGCAAAAAAAATCTCACTTCTGCTAAAAATTATTTTGGTTTCCGGTTCTGCTAAATTTTTCTCACTTATGCTAAATTTTTTCACTTCTGCTCAAAACTATTTTATCTAACACCCCTCACTAAATTCTAGAAATTTAGGCCTTTTAAGATTGGGTAGAAATATCCAAAAGAGGGTTTGTTTAAGGTTTCAGAGAATATTCTGATGGAATCTTACGTGTAAAGGGTTCATCTTTACAAAATTTTATTTTATATCCTGCTAATTTTGGAGTGAGAACCACTTCGAACACTGAGGGTTCATGGTTCGTATGCCCTTGAACCACATTTGAAGCTAGAAATGACACATGAGCTCCACCTTTAAATAGATGGATTCATCGTTCTTACCAAGTTTCCGACTTATAGTAGTCCACTCACGGCAAGGTTTCGATCTCGGAGCCAGGGTATGCATACAATATGCCAGAATAG
>JAJJMB010010393.1:795333-828310 GCA_023531105.1 Papaver atlanticum
TTTTCAATTTTTTTCGAACAAGAAGAAGAAAAGCTAATCAATGGGAGACAGATCTGTTCAATGGGGTCTTATTTTTCTTACTTTTTACATTTCTCTATTTGCTTTTGCAAAATTATTTCTCTGTATTCATTACTTAGCCGGTTAGATGCGATTTAGCTTATGTTTCACTGAAGCCTTCGACTGTGATAGTGAATCTTGAGTTGAAGGCTGATTTTTCTGAATTTTTCTTCTCATGTATTTCCATTTTCACAGCCGTCTCTTTTGCTTAAGGTTCCTATGTTCTTTCTCTCTTTTTTTCTGAATAATTTAAGAGTTGTGAAACTTTATTTTTAAGGGGTTTTAGTAAAATTGATGACTATGAACATCTTGTGTTGTTCTTGATGATAACGTTTTATTTAATCTTTGGTTCTTAAACAATCTCTTTGGGTTTTGGTTCGTGTTTATTTTTGTATAATTTTTGATGATTTTAGGGCATTTTTCTGTTCATTTGCAATTTCTCAATTAAATTGAATATCCCTTTAATTTCATCACAAGATCAATGGTAGGATTTGGGATGTATTCTTTTCTACTGGTGCTTTTGGTATCTGGTAACTAAAACGATTCAATTTTAATTTTTGATGTTGTTTTTTAGGGCATTTTTTCTGTTCATTGGTTGTTCAATTTCATCATATGATCAGCGAGGGATTTGAAGCTGGTTGGTTTTTTCAAATGTTTGTGAATCTACCTCCGAATCTCTTACTTTCTGTAAGTTTTTGATTGATTTCTCTGTTTGTTCTTTGTATGAGTGTTTAGTGTTTGAGGAAAATTGATTTTGTGATTCCGTTTGTTTGAAATATGGTTATTGGGTTTTAATCATGTCCTACATTAATATTTTAGATATTTCCATACTAGCTTAAATGATTTGAGAGGCTAAATGTTTTCCAAGAAAAAAATGAGACGATAAGCAACTTTAGCCCCATTATTAGTCATTAATTTATGGTATGTACCATTCTCTTTTTTAATTCAGGTTGTGCACCAATTTTTGTGTGGCATACATTTTGAATCTTTGTAAGGATATAAGTATTCAACACTGAATTCTATATAAGCCTTGTTCACATGTATCAATTACAATGGCAGAAGCTGTTTACGCATTTTGTTAACAGTGGCCATTTAAATCTACAAGTTTATTGAAAGGCCCATTTTTTATGCAATGGTGGTTTCGGTTTTGGTTTGTGTATCAACTTTTTTTGGTGATTGAGTCTCACTTGTCAACACGACAATGTTTATGCTTCTTGTTACAATCGTAATTTTAAGTAGTTTATCTCTGACTTGCAATAGTTTGTGTTCACAATGCTATGTTTTCAGGTACTTCTAATGCTCCTATTCACATGGTCACATGGTGACAGTAGACCAAGGGATATCTAAAGAGCAGTTATTTGGTGCTTTCGTCAACATTATACTGGCAATTCTCCTTCTTGGAGCAATTTTTGGGAAAGGGGAATATTCTTAAAGGTATTATTACTTATGGTGTATTATGATGCTTTACAATGAATGAGAGTAGTGTCTAAGATGTTCAGACAAAATCTAAAGCTTCCTTTGATTTGATTTTCTTTCAGCTTTCGGATTAAGTCAGGAGATCCAACCCAGCACTAAGTCCACTACAAAATTTAGTGATGTTAAGGGAGTTGATGAGGCCAAAGCTGAGCTAGAAGAAATTGTTCTTTATCTTCGTGATCCTAAGGTAAATGCAATATAACGTATTAGATTTAGAGCATGCTGATGCTCGTTACAGATCCAATTATCAACTGCTGCTCCAATTATGATTTGAGAACATGAATCTTGTTTCTCATTTCTTCATGTATGTTGAGAAAGTTGCACATTTTACGCCAAATTTCCGAGAATGTTACAGAATTTTTTCTTTCCCGTTATGTTAAACAACATTATAAACAAAATGTGGAGACTTGGCTCAACTTTGCTTGTAGCATAGATTAGGGAGAAAAATGGCCAATGTTTTTGAGTTGATTTTGTTCTTGTTGTTGTTGTTAACTTGTTGGTTAGGCTAGGAAAGTCTGTGGACTGGAGTTCATAGTATGTCGTAAAATCTTACTTGGTTATTTGATGGATTCATTAAGGCTACTTTGTACTCCCTACAGCTCAATTGCACATGTGATTTAGGTTGTCAATTTGATTAAACATCTATAGTACTCTTTGACGCAAATGCTTTTTTGTTTTTATTTTGCATAACTAACCTCTCTAGATCGAACAAAATCCGGTAGAAAATAGGGATCTACTGTGTCTGAAATTAAATGAATTAATACCACTGGGTGTGTGGCGAAGGCGACCCAGTGCATTGTAGGGATTAGTCTTAGAGTGTTCTGTTTTATTTGTCGCCTTCTGGTGCCTGCATTACTTAGCTATGTTACTAGCTATTGTTGTGGCTCTTTGTTCCATTTTTTTCTAAGTCTATTGGAGTATAACATGGTTCCAAATCAATTCTATAGGTATACAATTCTCTAGTATAACATGATTCTGGCGCCACTCTTTACTATTCATTATGTAATTCTTTACTATTTATATTTGGCTGTTGTTATCTTGGTATACTCAATTAAACTTTTGCTTTTGTTTTACATAGGTTCTGCCATTGGAGCTGACGCTTGCAGTCACAATCTCACCCATAGTAGGATTCGAAGGGTTAAGAGTTGATTTTTGAAGCTGAGAATACGAATGATCAATCGTATTAGCTTGCGGTCACAATTTCGTATCGAATGATCAATACGAAACATTCCGAGTCTACATCAAATGTCTGTCTCACACAAATCATGTAAGATGTTACAAGGCGATTTCCACATGATCATCTTTTGACTTGCGTCAAGAACATAAGATGAACTTGGTTAAAGAAAAAGCTTACTAACACATGTAAGCGAGTTAAACTCAACTCGAAATATCAAAAGTGTATAAACTGAAAACTATATCGTTATACTACTTTTGTCTCAAGAAGGAGATAGAGTAGAAATAGACTTTATGAGTGATAGATGAGTTCAAGTCTTCACATATCTTTTTGTTGATGAAGTTCCACAAGCTCTCCTTAGTAATTTTTCGCCTTCAATCGATGAATGTCGTGAAGTCTAAAGCTCAACTATACAATCTATCCTAATCCGAGATACCAACGCTTGTGAGTTCGACCGAGAAGTGCTCTAACAATCTCCCATTTTTTCAATTTTAGTGACAAAACTATCAATACATATGGATTACAAAATAAATAAACTTTGTAGCTTCTCATCCAAATGCTTGATCTCCTTGGTTCTTCAACATTACTTGAAATCTTCGTCACTTCCAAGTACTCCATGATTCTAAAGGTGTTCAATTCAGCATCATAGTTGTTGAAGATCCGTAGCTATAACAATATACAAAAACAAGGTGTTTTCGTATTGTTATACAGTGTCATAGTATTATTACACAGCATCAAAGTTCAATTGTATCACAACTTTGAAAATAACACTATGGTGATATGTATCACTCCCCCTTAGTCAATACTTCATCTCACATGAAAACCACTCCCCCTTACATAATGATTCGTAAACCATATGTATTTGTAGTGTGAACTACACATTAATTCTCCCCCTTTTTGTCAATAAAAATTGGCAAAGGTACGAAAACAAGTGGGATCCTAATGAAATTTTCATATAGATACTTCATGGCCAAAAGAGAACATATCAACTTTGTTTAGATGCAATCATATAGCCGAAACTAAATGCTTTCATCAAGGAGTTTATAAAGATACAAGATAACCCCTATTATATTCCGCAGCCGCACTCCCCACAAAGATTTGGCAATTAAGCACAAGTTCGATTAAGAACTCTCCCCCCATAAAATGTCATTCCCGAAAGAACAAGAGAGACCTTCCTCTCGCAAGAAAAGAAGGATTTCTTTGGACTTAATCAAATAACATGAAAACATGAATTTGTAATCCAAAATACTCAATGAAATTAACCACAAGAGAACCTATGATTAATTTAATCGGAAATGCTCAACAAGAGAACTTATGGAACCACACAGTATATCACCAAAAGTGGATCACGGAAGGATCAATACTGTGGAATATACAAAGATTCATTCTATTTTTCATCAATATTTGCATAATGATTTCATAGACTTAATCTTTGTAAACAAAAGTTCATCCTATCTTCCATCAATATTTGCATAATGACACAATAGGCTTAACTTTTGTTGTCAAAAGCTCATTCTATCTTCTATCAATATTTGCATAAAGACATATGATAGACTTAACTTTTGAGCATATATGGGACAATCATAGTTCACGGACGCAAACACACATATCCCATAAGAAGTTGCAATATATGAAACCATAAAGATTAATACTGCAAAAAATAAACTTTAGAATTTAAATAAATAAATCTAAAAACATTGCAAGATGAAACTCGTTGGCAATAGCTATGTGTACTCACAATAATTGCTATTCCAAACCCTAGTTATCCTTCTTAAAAACATAAGAATAAAATTCTCATAAGAAGTTTCCTAGACATTAAGACGTTTGAAAAATTCTTTATCGTCCCCGAACTCCTTGTTGTCAACAGCCATTGGAACATAAGGTTCATGAAGAAAGGAATCAATTCCAACAAACCTTTTTGACTGATGTCGAACCAGGGCCTTATGAATTTCAAGAGTCCTAAAAACAATAGCCTTTATTTGCTGTATCTCCTTTCTTTTTTTCTTCAACTCTTCAAGAACACCAGAAAACTTCTGAAGATTTGAAGGTACAACCCCCGGTTTTCTCACATTCCTCCTTTTTCTTTTCAATGAATAGGGTACCGGAGATAAATCTTTTCCCTTCATGATTGATGGATTAACAACCATATTTACCTCTTTTCCATCAGAAGTCATGATGCTTGGAGTCTCCATACAAGTATGAGATTGTGAGAGAAGTTCACAAATCAAGCTCAACAAGCACCCTTGTGATAAAAAGAGTTTTTAAAGAAGGAAAAAAGAATGTAGGGTTACGGAACCTTTATACAAAAAAAGATTCATGTACGCACAACTCACAACCCTAAAGAAGACTGAATTGTTGATTTTAACCCACCCACCTCCACCCACCCACTTTTTTTTTAATCAAACATGGAAACCTCTTTTCAATATCAATCTAGGATATGAAAAGATCAACTGAAAACAAAAAGAAACAAAAAAAATTCCTTTTCTTAAAACCTATGAGTGCTTAACTCCTGTCTCTTTGGAATCAGGCACTTGAGACAAGATACACAGCCAACACAATTAAGTTGTGTTGGGGTGAACAATAATTTGTCCACCATGAGCTTTTTGGAAAGAGTTCCTAAAACCCTCTTCCACTGACTATTTTGACCTTGATTTTTTCCGGAGAGATCTAATTAGTTCTTTATAAATTAACTTTTTCGGAAAGGAATTGAGTTTACACACCTCAGATGACTTCTGAACAAGTTTAAGCTTGTTTGCTAATCGATTTGCTCTCCGCTGAAGTTTGTTGACATATCTTATCTTATGTTTGTACTTGAAACATTTAGAGAGTTCATGACCCTTGAGAGTACAACAAGAACATGTCAATATGGAGGATGGTTCAGACGTCATAGCTGTGAAGGCTGATAGACAAACGGTAGAACCTGAAAAGTTAGAAAAAGAATTTCCAGCAGAAAAGAGAAATCCATTTTTTCCTCCATGATGATTGAAGTTTCTCCCGGAAGAATATCGAGGTTGATATACGTATTGCTACAATTATCAAAACCAATATTTTCACATAGGAGTGCAACACTTGATTTTTCGTCTTCATTAGAATCATAGTAATCAGACATTTCATCAAGAGTTGCAGCAAGACCTTTTTTTCCAGTGTATTTTCTACGATTCGGACACTCATTTGCAAAACGACCAAAACCTTTACACTTGAAGCACTGTGGCATATCCTCGTCATCAGTATCGTCAGTATCCCTATTTTTAGGAGGAACACGATTATGAGGTTTAACTGATGACTTAGGTTTATCTCTGGTGAACCGTTTACTTCTCTTCAAAAGAAGATCTCTAAACTGTCTTGTGATCAAAGAGACTTACTTGTCAAGATCTTCATCTGATGAATCAGTCTCAGAAGGATCATCTTCAGGGATGCCAAAACTTTTACTTTTGTCAAGTAATTTAGTGCTCTTTTGTGCTTTGAAAGCAATATCCTTTCCGGATTTGGATACATGCTCATGATCAAAGATCTTTAACTTCCCAACCAGAGTATTTCTGGATAAAGTAGTAAGGTTATTTTCTTCAACGATGGCATGTTTCTTAGAGTCGTATTTGGCTGGAAACGATCTGAGAATTTTCATCACAATGTCCTTTTCAGGAATAGTCCTACCCAACGCAAAAGATGCATTAACAATTTCAGACACTTTGTGATTAAACTCATCAAATGAATCCTCATCAGCCATACGAAGGTTTTCCCATTCAGAACATATGTTTTGAAGCCTAGCTTCTTTCTCAGAGGAATTTCCTTCGAATACAGTTTCTAAGATATCCAAGGAATCTTTAGACTTAGTGCACGTAGTCACATGGTGCTGAAGATCTGGGGTAATGGCATGTATGATAGCATTTAATCCATCATAATTTTTCTTTGCATCAAGAATCTCGTTAGGTTCATATGTACCAATATCCTTCGCAATAGAGACACCATCTATTATAACCATTGGATGATCATAGCCATTAACAACATAAACCCATGTTTGAAAATCACGCGCTTGAAGAAAGGCACACATAACAATTTTCCACCATGAGTAATTTGAGCCATCGAAGACTGGTGGCACGTTTATAGAGATGGCACCTCTGTCCATAGAATCAGATCGCTACAAACACAGACTTGTAAGGTCTTGAACGTGTTTAGGCTGCTCTGATACCAATTGAAAAACCGGGGGTATAACAACCACACCCAATAATTCGTTTAGAAATCTGTGTGGACAAACTCCAATATAATTCCAAGAGAATCAAATAAACAGTCAGACTCAATCAATGGAAATATATCCAAGAGTTGTATCTTTGTTTATCAATGTAATCAGCAAATCAAACAGATGGAAATCCGCGAGCCTGATTATTATGAGAAACAACTTGAACGGTACCAAAGACCAATGTTCAAGTATCAATCAATTTATATCAACAACCAAAGGTTGGACTATATAATTGATGGAACTACGCACAACCTGTGATATTTCAATTATATAAACAAATATAATGAGGAAAAGAAATAACACAGACACCGGAAATTTTGTTAACGAGGAAACCGCAAATGCAGAAAACCCCGGGACCTAGCTCAGATTTGAACACTACACTTTATTAAGCCGCTACAGACACTAGCCTACTCCAAGTTAACTTCAGACTGGAATGTAGTTGAGCCCTAACCAATCTCACACTGATCAAGGTACAGTTGCGCTCCTTACATCTCTGAATCCCAGCAGGACTCTACGCACTTGATTCCCTTAGTTGATCTCACCCACAACTAAGAGTTGCTACGACCCAAAGTCGAAGACTTTAATAAACAAATTTGTCTAACACATAAAAGTCTATTGAATAGATAAATCTGTCTCCCACATATAATCCTATAAGTTTTGTTCCGTCTTTTGATAAATCAAGGTGAACAGGAACCAATTGATACACCGGTCTTATATTCCCGAAGAACAGCCTAGTAATATCAATCACCTCACAATAATCTTAATCGTATGGTAGCGAAACAAGATATTGTGGAATCACAAACGATGAGGCGAAGATGTTTGTGACTACTTTTTATCTTGCCTATCGGAGAATAAATCTCGAGTAAATATTAAAGAAGATAGTACTCAATCACGATAGAAAACAGCAAGATCATAACAAGCAACTACATAAAAATAGTTGGGTCTGGCTTCACAATCCCAATGAAGTCTTCAAGTCGTTAACTTATAGGGTTTTGGAAAAAACCTAAGGTTAAAGGAGAATCGACTCTAGTCGCAACTAAGGCTGCACAAATAACCCAGTGTACCGGACTAGAACCGAAAAAAAAACCCCGGAACCGGACTGGAACCGATATAAGGAGAACAAGTACAGGTAATCAAATAGGGAACTGGTGTAGTACCGGTACAGGTACTCGGTTCTTAGTGATTCCCGGCATGTACCGGACTAAAAGAACCGGTTAATGTGAGCCCTTGATCTTGTGATTAGAAATTAATTGTAGCCATTGATCTTAGGTATTGAAGCCATCTTATCTATCGAGTCTATGTACCACTCGTCATTCTTCTTCTTTTTCTTTTTCTCTGGATCTCTGAATATCGTTCACTTCTTCTTTTTCTTCACCATCTCTGAGTCAGTGATCACCACCACCACCAGCTTCTTAGTAACTAATTTCAAGTTTGAATCTTTGTTAAATTGATTTAAGGATTTATTTGGATTGATTTACGAATTTATTTGAGATTGATTTGGATCGATTAGGGTTTGAGATGCAGATGGAAAAGGAATTTAGAGGTTTTGTATACAACCCAATATTGGATCGAATTGAAGTTCGTGGTACTTGATTGAGAGGGAAATGGTGGTGTTCAATGGTTGAATTGGTATTGATTTTCTTCGATTATTGGATGAATGTTTGTTGCTGCAACTGATTATATTGATGAAAGATGGCAGAAAACAATCCAAGGAATGGGTACGTGGAGATTAATAATTGCTGGTAGTGATTGTTTCAGTACTTGCATGTTTGAATCCAAGGAAGAAGATTAATTTGTTTAGGGTTCTTATAATAATTGCATGTTTGATAACAGGTAATCAATCTCTCTTTTTTTTATTTGGGTTTGCTTTATTCTCATTTGATTTGGGTTTTGGATTTGCTTAATTCTTTTTTGATTTGCGTTTGCTTCATTCTCTTTTGATTTCAGGTTGTTGACAAAGGATAATTGATTGAAGATACAAGTATTATTGATTAAGCAAGGATAATTGATTGAAACACACAAATGATGGAAACTCAAGAGAGGAAAATTTTGTTTGTGTTTCTGCTGATTTTTGAAATTGATTTTGGTGTTGTAATCATGTTGTTTTTGGAATTATTTTTGGTGAGTGGTGACTAGTGTTGCTGTTGTAATAGGTAAAAATCCGGTACCGGTCTTGAACCGGACCAGTCTTACAGGTACAGGTACAAGTCCAGGTACATGTACAGGTACCGGTCCTCAAAATGAGGTACCGATCAACACCAGGTACAGGGATCGGTTCCATAAGAAACCCAGACCGTACCGGCCCTTATGCAGCCTTAGTCGCAACTAGTATCACACAGGAGGTATGGGGATTAGGTTTCCCAGTTGCTAAAGTTCTCCTTTATATAGTTTTCAAATTAGGGTTTGCAATCTAAGTTACCTTGGTAACAAAGCATTCAATATTCACCGTTAGATGAAAACCTGATTAGATTCAAGCTAATATCTTTCAACCGTTAGATCGAACTTAGCTTGTTATACACAAATGAAATGTGTTTTCATTTAGATAAGGGTAACCGTACCTAAACATGTGCACACGGTTGGTTCAACAATAGTTAACCGAAGTTAGCCATATGAATACTTTCTTATTAACCTTGTTCATCTCAATCACAACTAGTTCAAATGACTCAAATGAAACTAGTTATGGAGTTGTTCAATTGTTTATGTTCTCGTAGAAGTATACAAGACACAATCGAAGAAAAATCGATTTTGATTCACTCGAATCAAGTCATGAACATTATAGCCACGGTTTGCAAAAGATTGCATTTCTTATTGTATAAATGTATTAGTTCATGAACAAACCAATTTTAGAACTTAACCTACTCAGGTACGCATACCGCTACACATACCTAAGTAGCCGGACTGAGTTTGGGCTCGCCAGTACGTATACCTCCAACCTCAGTTGAAATTCCAGAAGTTGAACTTACGACAGTACGCATACCGGTACGCATACTTAAGTTCCCGGACTTTCACAAAACCAAACAGTACGCATACGGGTATGCATACCATGGTTCCCGGACTTTCACCAAACCAAGCAGTACGCATATGGGTATGCATACCATGGTTTCGGATATGGACAACATATATGCAAGTACGCACACTATGCTATATGCAATCATGGTTAATCGTTCTAAACTCCATTTTCAATCATTGAAACATTATCGGAAGACGGGAATAGCTGTCTCACACAAACTATTAGCTTCAAAGCAATTTTCAAGTGATCGAATGATCAATACGAAACATTCCGAGTCTACATCAAATGACTGTCTCACACAAATCATGTAAGATGTTACAAGGCGATTTCCATATGATCATCTTTTGACTTGTGTCAAGAACATAAGATGAACTTGGTTAAAGCAAAAGCTTACCAACACATATTTCGGGAAATATGTAAGCGAGTTAAACTCAGCTCGAAATATCAAAAGTGTATAAACTGAAAACTATATCGTTATACGACTTTTGTATCAAGAAGGAGATAGAGTAGAAATAAACTTTATGAGTGATAGATGAGTTCAAGTCTTCACATACTTTTTTGTTGATGAAGTTCCACAAGCTCGCCTTAGTAGTTCTTCGTCTTCAATCAATAAACGTCGTGAAGTCTAAAGCTCAACTACATTTATCCTAATCCGAGACTTAACCGTAGATAGACTAGAAATCAAGACTTATATTTGGCAACTAAACTTGACAAACAAGCTTGAGATACCAACACTTGTGAGTTCAACCGAGAAGTGCTCTAACAATCTCCCCTTTTTTCAATTTTAGTGACAAAACTATCAATACATATGGATTACAAAATAAATAAACTTTGTAGCTTCTCATCCAAATGCTTGATTTCCTTGTTTCTTCAACATTACTTGAAATCTTTGTCACTTCCAAGTACTCTAATTATTCTGAACGTGTTGAACTGAATCGCATTCTTTATTGTCTTCTTCCATCTCAAGATTCACCACTTCCTGAGGTCTTGAGGAGCTCTCCATTTTTTTTATTATAGGGAAGGGAAAACAATATAAAATATATATATGTTTATGAAAAAGAGAAGGACACCCTTGTTATGGAAACCCTAAAACTCCCAAGAAACACATGGATGTTCGTGGACCATTTATGAAAGGTTAATGGATCAGAAAAGATCCAGAAAGAAGAGAAATACTCTGTTTTTAGATATCTCTTACCTTCACAGCTCAATAATTAAAGATTTAATCAGAGCATAAGGAAAAGATACATTAGTTACAAGGAGTCAAGAAATGACTCAACCTTCACAAAAGAAGAAAACAGCTAAATCAAACACAAGACAAACGGTAACCAACAGTAGACTTGAGCATCTCGCAAATTTCATCCTTGCAACTCTCAAGTTAGATACAAGGATGAAATTACCTAGAGCTAGGTAGCAAAGTGAGAAGTAATCCCACCATGAACATTGAGAGATGAAATGTAAATACCATCTAAATGTTTGAGCCTTGTATTCCTTACCTTTCTTCGATTATTTCTTATACCAGAGAAATAAGACATAAACCTTTTTTAGTATCCATCAGAAGGATTATTCTGATGATTAAATCTAGGACCTCTAGAGATTGATTCCAGAGGGTCAGAATTGAGAGAATTCCATCTCCTAGACTTAGGTCTACTAGACTTATTCTCAATAGCACTGGGAATGTGTACATTTGTAGTGCAAACATTAGCACCATTAAGAGGGACACGATTCCTGTAGTGATTTCTAGAGGGGTGACTTTGGAAACATTGTGCATGAGAATTCTGGTTTTCTGCAGGAATGAAATCCATTGTAGATGTCGTCAGACAATTCACTCTATCGACAGCAAAAACAAGTAGATTTTGAAGATCAGAAATCTGTTTCTTTCTAGCAAAACAATGTGAATCATAATGAATAGAAAAGAAATAGACTTCTGAGTGATAGATGAGTTCAAGTCTCCACATACCTTTTGTTGATGAAGTTCCACAAGCTCCCCTTAGTAGTTCTTCGTTTTCAATCGATGAACGCCGTGAAGTCTAAAGCTCAACTACACATTCTATCCTAATCCGAGACATAGCTATAAGTAGACTAGAAATCAAGAATTATAGTTTTGGCGACTAAACTTGACAAACAATCTTGAGATAACAACGCTTGCGAGTTCGACCGAGCAGTGCTCTAACAGAAGTTTTCTCTTACCATCATCATTATTGAGAACTAAGTTCACATTTGAGTTTCTTGGGGTATCTGGTGAAGAATTTGATGGACCTGGTGAAAATGGTGAAGAATTTGGTGTTGAGGAAGAAGAATTGTATGGTGACCTTTCAGGTACTTGTTGATTAGCTGCTAACAATTCTGGATTATATTTGTTCAACACCTTCAAAATATGATAACAACTTTCGAAACTGAACTGTTTGCCATGTTTTCACTGCCAATCTGTACGAACTTGTTTTTCAACATCACCGTCCACAAGACCACTCTCCCGGCCTCTCTTGACTTGCATTATCAATCCAACATAAGCGACTACTTCCCTGTTGATTGTAATGAAGCGTTTTGCCAACCCTTTTGCATCACGACAATTGATGTTCATGGTTTGTGCTCCGTATTTATGAAATATGTTTTCCCACATGTGTTACCATGTTGTTGTGCACCATCGATACAATCTTGGGTAAAAAAAATATAATTACAACAAATGCATTCATCTTCTGTTAGGTTGTGTTTTGCACCACAGATTTTGGATTTTTTTACCTTTGCCTTGACTTTGAGATTGTGAATCCATATTACAAGAAACTAAGAATTGTAGAGAAGGTGTGATTGTTTTAGATTTGAAGAAGATTTAGAAATTCTGTTGTGAGTTGAAATGAGTTTGAAATTAGGTATTTATAGAGTGGGGAAATTATAGTCGTTGGATGAGGAACTGATGAGCGATGATCAGATCAGCAAGCGACATCTTAGTGTTAATCAGTTATTACATAACCAAGACTACGAGCAGGGTCTTTACCTAATTTGTTGCAAATCCGTTGCGTAGCTTCAACAGTTCCACGTTTTTCCTTAATACGGCTACCAAATTTGAAACCAGCATGCCAATGAAACTCAGGCGTGTACTGGACCACACCTTCACTGATCTGTACAACTTTAAGCAAACAAATTAGGTGTTAATGTAATGGGCATTACCTGTTTTAGGTTCATTTATTTCATTTTGGCCCACGTTTAAGGACGGAGAGTACATGTTTTATTTTCGTGTTTCTGTGTGGCTTGTGGAGTACTTGAAAACAAAATGTCAGTCTTGAAATATGTTTCAATCGTCGTTGATCCCAAAATTATGATATATACCGTACAAGGTTGATCATCGGTCAGTGTATGCATCCACCGGTTCAACTTAATTTGTCAAGTTTGATAGCCCGTTTGGCAACCAAAAGCAGAATGGCTATGCTTTTTCTGTACACGTTACTATGCATTTTTGGCATATCGGCATATTCAGCTTCAAAAAAAAAAAAAAAAAAAAAAAAAAAAAACACTTATGACACGCCATTTTAACCTAGTTTAATTGGTGGCCCCAAAAACCAATTAGGGGCCTCCCACTAGAGGACAAAAAAGGTCATTAAAACCTAATTTGAGTCACCCCTTAACCAAAATATTTTTAAATGGCTAAACTGTCCTTGAATGATTAGTATTAAAACTTAATTAAGTTAAGTTAATTAGTGTGGTTAGATTATGTTAGATTAAAATCAGATTTTAGAATCAAAATTTGCTTTGATTTTGTTTATTTATTTATTTTTTTGAGTTGAGAAGAAGAAGAGGAGGTTTTAGAGGAAAAATTTAGAAATTAGTAATTCAAGTAGGGGAAATGATGTTGGGGAAGGTTCAAACAACAAAGATGATTGTGTTGATGGTAAGATTATCTTAAATTCTCCCATGGATTGGATATATGTCACAACACAGAGAAAGAGTCGTCAATGTCGAGGGATGTATTCCCCAACGACTCTATAAAGTCGTCAATGTATTGACACCAAAAATGACGACTCAAACCTGCAACTTTTCCAGGTTATGAAAAATCGTCAGGGTAATATGATATACCCTGACGACTCTTAGCTTGGGTCAGAAAGAGTCGTTATTTTGTGTGTTTATACCAAGACGACTCTGATTTTTTTTGGGACAGAGAGTCTGTTTGTTTTTCACCTGGGAGTCGTTAACGTTTAAAAAAGGGTCGTTCATAGAGGATCGTCATAGGTTTCTATATTATGTTAACGACTCTAATCTAGGGTAAAAATAAAATGAAAACCAGAAATATGGTCGTTATCTTGATCATCATATACCCTAACATTTTTTATGGTCTCTACATGCATATGAAAAATCGTTAGGGTTTAGGCTTGTCGAATTGACGACCCTTTTACTGTAACTGAAATTTTTCGGGTGATTTTTTTTTCTTTTTTTTCTTGGAGTCGTTCATGGAGGAGAAAAGAAGAGTCGAGAGGGTGAGAGGGGAGGGAGTGATTTTTTTTTGTTTAGAACTATAAATGAATTGCGGCTTAGGATTAAGGGTTAATAGGTTTTTAAGATTTATTTTTAGTAAAGGGTAAAATAGTATTTTCACAAACTTTTAATACACCCCTAAAAAAATTGGGGTGCAAATAAAATGGGTGAGACCCCTAATTGTTTTTTGGGTGCCCCAATTAAATCGTGCATTTTAAATATCAGAAAATCTCCTCGAGGCCTCATTTGAAAATTAGCATACGCGACCACCAGTATCTTCATAGGGCTAGTCCTCGTGGTGGATGAAGTCAGTTTATTCCTGCAAGGCTGCAACATCATCATCATGAAAAAAAAAGAAGGAAAAAAACAGCCCACGTAATATAATAAGTAAACGTTTTATTATTATTTTTGATAGGAAGCATGTAATAGTCTGAGGTCCGTCGCAATGTTTTGAAACCCAAACCGGATAGCGAATCAGTAAAGCCACTGGGTTATAATACTATTTTTATTTAGTTTAATGTAAAATCCTTAAAAGTAGGAAGTACACATATTCCACGGAATTGGGTTGGGAGTCTTTTGACTCTTGGGACGTGCAGCAAGGTTTGACAGTGGATACTTAATTGGGGAAAATCGGTTTAGTCCAAAAATACGGATTAGTACATCCCTAGTTAACTAGGTACAATTTAATCCAAAAATATGGAAAATACACATATAACCTTCCTGATTTAAAATTTAGTCCAAATATTTACAGTTTAGTCCAAAATGATTCAGGATGATGTCAGCAATTTTAAATAATATAAAAAAATATTAAATACAAATTATCTTTCGAACCGTTTGCCAGAAATTCGCAAACTTTATATATTCGCTACAAAAAGAGTACCCATATGACTATATAATTCTCATTTTTTTAAAATCTTAGTTTACATTGGTGTACAAACATGTACACAACTACAAAAATCATGTACACATCTACAAAACCAGAAAATCCAAAGACAAGACAAGGTGCATCAGTTTATTCACCACAACCACATACAACTTGAATCGTCCATCAAGCACCAATAACGCTATCCATATTAAATAAACATAACATGGATACTCAAATGGATTTGAACCATTAACCTCCGCAAACCTTGTGATAGGCTTGGGCGCTATATCATTTTGAGCTTATGAGTCCCTAAAAATAAACAATAAAAAGAATCAACATGCGCACAGTAACAAATAACATGTGTACCAAAAACATGTATACCCATGTGTACAAGTCCATATCCAAGGACATTATCAACCAACATGTGTACAACTATGCAATTACCAAGAACAACTACAATGTACAATAATGTACATATGATTTTGCTAGATATCATATGAAACAAAAGTAAAATAAGGTTCTACCGATAATGAAGATGTTTTATCACAAAATAAACTTTTTGCAGATATTATCCAGCACCCACGATTCTAACAAAGTGCTTACTTGGACAAGTAAGCCTAGTTGCCTTGTATTGAGTATTCAAATAAGTGTTGTGCATAACTAACAATTTAGAAAGGCATACATGCCACTATTTATAAATCTGACACAAATATGTGGTTTGTCCTTCTTGTGACATGAGGGCTACTTTAGGTGCACTGCTGTCAAACAGAGTACACTTGAAATTTCACAAGTTTTTCTAGGAATTACCATGGTGTACAACTATGTACACACCTACAAAAATCAACTGAAATTCGGAATGAAGATACTAACCAAGTGAAGAAGTTCTTGTGCTTTAAAATCAACTGAACATTCTCACACCTACAGTCTTTTATACAATAATGTAACATTGCACCCCGTCTAAACCCTGCAAAATCATTATGTGCACATCCTTCTCAGATACCGTTGATACCCTACATATAACTACAATGTACAATAAAGTGCACATGCCAAAACAAAATACAGTGTACAATAATGTGCACATCCTATATAAAGGAAGATTATAATTTGCTTTCTCAATTCATCACCAAGAAAAATTATGGTGTACAATAAAGTGCACATCCTATATGAATGAACAAGTCATTTCCTCTCTTAAGTCATCACCATGAACATGTGTACAATCAAGTACACCTTACTGTGTCCCAACAAATTAACAGTCTTATACCTCCTAAATTAACATTTGGCATTCAAATTTTCAAATGATAGTATCATGTGCAACTTCTTCCCTTTCAAATAGAATTAAATCTAATCAGGGAGTGTATTAGACAACAAAAACAAATGTGATGTCGTGTAATCTACGCCTAACTAGTTAAAATTTTATATAAATGCAGATTCTTTTGAATTCGTTATGATCTAGACTGTGCACATAATGCTACAACAATCCTTTCCTACTAATAAGTTTTGTAATGAGCTGTTACTTCTGATTTCATTAACTTGATTACATAGAGTTACAATTATTTATCACTCTTTTGATAAATAACTAAAATATTTACATACAGTGAAAGATTAGAAAAAAACTAACCTTCCTTAACCAGAAGTGTCCCAAATCTGAGCTTTGATGATCTTAACTTCAACTACCAAACTCCTAGTAGCCAACACAACAACAATGGTAGACTTGGTTTTGAGACTGCACTCATTCCTAGTCAAATCGAATTCGACTTGCCAACACCTGAAATACAAATAACCATTCGAATGTTAAGATTATCTTCCTCACTGTACAGCTCCCATAAAAACAAATCATACCAAATTTAAGAACCTGAAATAGTACCATTTTAAGAATCAATAGGTGTACATTTATATGCACATTAACTATCAACAGGTGTAATATTAGGTGCACATTGGAAGTCAACATGTGTACAATTATGTACACATTAAGAATCAACATGTGTACAATTATGTACACATCAACAAATCAACATGAACTCCTTACATTCCATGTCATTTGATTCTTCTTATCAGAATTGATGAGTACATAACAATCCCATTCATTATGTCCACACTGCAAAGAAATAAGCTTACCAAAATCTAACAAATTCTAGCATACACGCCCACAAGACTCATTAGGTATTAACAATCAACAGGTGTACAATTATGTACACATTGACAACCAACGAGTGTACACCTATGTGAACATTAACGATAGGTGTACAATTATGTACACATAAAGAATGAACAGGTGTATAACTATGTACACATTAACAACTCGATAACAAGGTCTCTTACCTGATCCCAAGACGAATTATTAAGAATGTCGTCTTCGAGAAGCTGGTGACAGTAATCAAGTTTACCTTCCCAACTGCCCAAGGCCTGAAGCACCCACTGGAAGAAACATGTCGTCTTTCAATCAGGTTATAATACAGTTCTGTACCATTTATAATCAGCATGTGTACAACTATTTACACATTAACAATCAACAGGTGTACAACTATGTACACACTAAAATCAACAGGTGTACAATTATGTACATATTAACATAAACATTAGGTCGGCTATTTTTAATTTACGACTAAAAAGAGAGGACCAAAGAAAAGAAAATAAAATCACTGTAATAGGTGAACCATTTATTTTGAAATACATCGCAGTGTCAATCAAGGTTCAGCCTCCAAACATTTCCATCCTTGGTTTTTCAAGTTGACCTTCATTTGCCAGTGAGAAGTGCCTGACTTGAGTTCACATTTCAGTATTGAACAATAGTACCAATAACATCAGCACCAAGACCATCTCTTTTTTTGGGTGAAGTTTAGCGAACTACCTCTTTTTTTGTTGGGTTCTATATACATATTTATCTAAGATAAGTGAAGTTTTTTTCGGTGTTCAAAACCAATTTATGTTCACGTTCATCATCGCCAATTTATGTTCACGTTCATCATCGCCAATTTATTTAGCAACAACTATATCCATCTTTCAAAACGTCAGTCAAGTAATATGGTTAAATAAGATCGAAACTGTAAAATTTATTTTTTTTGTAGTTTGTCATACAAAAAATGATTGACAGATCCATTTTTGGAAATCATCCATTCACCGAACTCAGACACTATGGAGGAATGCATTCATGTTTTAGTGCATCAAAATAACTGGAAACAACTTCATTTTTTAGATATAAGCTTTAAAATACAAAGAAGAAGGTTTAATTTCATAGTATGGTACTAGACTACTGGTATTATTTTACAAAGTTCTTTACCCAATTCATCTTCAATGGGTTCCATCCCTAATCTTAACTGTAAATAAGGTCTGCACTAAAACTGCAAAGGTCACAACAGCAATAAAACAAGCGTATCTTACCAATAATTGTGGCAACACCATCCAGTTTGACCTGTAATGGAGTCTTATCATCTCCTCCACTGAGGGTAGCCACTAGCCATCAATTCAGTTTGAACTACACAAGTAGTTCTGTCCCTGCGAAATAAGATGCGTAAAATTTTCCAACTCACTGAACACCTTCCCTTGTCCTGTAAAAGAGAAACTCCAGATGATAAACACCTAAAAACTCACGAAAAACTCTCTCCTCAAAAATTAGTAATCAAACAAATGCAACCATTTCCGAGTCATTACCATATGTAGTGTCAATTTTATTTTTAATAATACCATGTACTAAATGACTTCAAGTTCATACCAGAAGCATAGAATTTGAACTTCTAGCCCAAAGGTCCCAAACTGAATAAGATTTTTATCCGTAATGTTTCTGTCAACTGCAAATATATCTTCTCAATGGTTGGACCTATTTGTTATATCTAAAATACACAACAAAAGACGAACACCTAATTGTTATCTACTGAAATCAAAATTACAACAGTCCTATAAAATGATCTTAATACATCAAATTGAATAACATTATAAATTACAAACCAAAATCATAATTCATTAGAAGTAAGTCTAATAGTTAACTTATTAAAGCAAGGTCCTCTTACTCTACAATTTTATATGGCCATTTAACATATGCCTCCAAACACATTTCCTTTTTTGGCTACAATGATAAGAACGTATGAATAAAACATTACAGTTCGTAATGTAACCAACTTAAATGCCAACTTAAATGAGAAGAAATGCTAATATAATCCACTGTGCATAAATGTGACAGTCTCACTTTGACTCGACCATAAGCATACAATAATCCCCCAATCCCATTTTACAAGACAAGTCTCATTATCATTCATGCTTCCAGTAAGAGGCACACACCTCACTTAAATTACCCCTAAACTTGAATCAAAATTAGAGAAAGCAGAACACATGATAATTTCAATTTCAAGTACAAAAAACATAATTTAACCAACTCATCAACAGAAATCAACCCTAAATCAAAAAGTGGGAGAAAAAATGAGATGGAATTAAGATCATTACCTTGCATTTTAGGGGAAGGACAAGAGAATCCATCATTAACAAGAGAAATATTCTTAGGCATAGGTACCGGCGAACGTTTTACCCCAAAGACAGTACCAACTAAATCCATCTTAGCTTCCATTCGTGGAAAATCACCAGCGGCTTCATTAGCAGTCATCAAATCAGTACCAGGAAATCCAACAAAAACAACACCACCAACACTAGTAGTATTAACAAAAATCGAAGTAATTAGGTTTTTAAAATCACAAAAAGTTTCTGAAATCGATTTCGAAATCGATAAATTGACATTTACATCAAATTAAATATTAAGCATATTACACTTATCTTCCAAATCGCTTTGATTGTTGAAATACTCGAATTAAAATGTTGAAAATGCATCAAATCAACTTTTTTTGCTCAAGTGTCTTCAAGGAAATGTACTGATGATGACGATATAACTTAGTTAAGTTGAATCGAAACGAAGATGTGTTTGTTTGATTCTCAAATTTATGTTTTGATATTGGATATTCGTTCGGATGTCAAAAAAAATTGGTTTTAGGATTATTTTTTTCTTCGTTTCAGAGCTATCTCGACGTTGGAATGGAGAAGAGAAATACAAACCAGACTAATCCAGAGAACTCGTAGATATCTATGATGGGTTTTTTTGTCTTAGAAAAAATCAAATTTGGACTGAATCGTTAACAAAAGGATCAACCCGTTTCAAATCAGGCGAATTTGGATCTCCTAGTACTAGGCTTGAAAGGACAGGACTAGAGCGTCCAAAGCCCAACAACTTTGGGACTAAATGTTAATTTCTTGTACTTAATTATCCAAAGATTTGAATTTGGTGCGCAAAATTAGTGAGCGATTATCTTGCAGTAATAAAATCCTTGATCAATACTCTCCCCATACATCCTTTTCTCTTTCCTCCTTTCTCTACAAAATTCACAGAAAAAAAGAGTAAAAACTTCTCAATTCTCCGTTTGAAATCCTTGATCTGTCCGGATTAGATTTGATTTATCAGATCTGCCGGGCAAATCAAGGTTAGTTTTATTAGTTTTTATAATATTATTCAATAAAACAAATTGTTGATCCAACAATTTTTGTATTTAGGGTTCTTTTATATTTTGCTTTGATTGATCTAATGACTTCTCAATGTCATCTAGATTTGTTATATGTTAGCCATCTTGGTGTTTTTTGGTGGTGTTGCTGCATCGTTATCAACTATATCATGGAAGACGATTATCTTCTTCGGCAAACAAATCCAAGATCGATCGTGATGATATTATTTTGGATATATTACTTCCTTTACATGGAAGCATTTAACATGTACGATGTTAAAGATGAAGAATCAAAGGATCAGGAATCAAAATGGTTTGAATTAATAACCATTAGAAGGATATCAATCTCGTCGAAAGAATGTAAATTAGTACAATTTCGGTTTTTAGTTTTTTTATGTTCCGAAATCTATAAATTTAGTACTAGTTATTTCATTCTGTTTCCTAGTGATGTAATTGATATTGATGTTATCATGATTCCTGTTGATTTCTCCACCATTATGTATCCCTTCAAACCTCAGTTTTAATTAGGTAATTTAATAAATTGTGGGTTTTTCAAACCCATATTTCCTTCAAAAAAAAAAAAAAAAAAAAAAAAAAAAATTATCTAAAGATTTAACCTATTTAATTCTTCCTACTTATTTACACTTTAACCACTAAGCCCTAAACTATAACCCGTTCTTTCTCTTTCTTCCTCCATCACATCCACGCCGCCGCCTCCTCTCCCCAACACTATGTACCTCTCCCATATAATAACGTAGCTTTAAGAAAACTGAAGGTTGATCAATCAAACATTTGTATAGTTTCGAAACAATTACTATTTGTTTTCTAGGAAGATTTTCATTGTGATCTATTTTATTGATCTTTAAACTAGCAGTCTTTTTAGTTTTTTATATCCTTGATGAAGAATTGAATAGATCTAATGGATGATACATCTGATTTCATAATGGATTTTGATCTTTAAAAGCATAATCTTTCTTTCAGTTACAATGGAACATCTCAAGAGAAAATTAAATACTACAATAATCTAACAAAGAGTAGGAATCGTTAAACCGATTGAAGATTTTTACAGGGTATTTGGGCAAAAAATTTGAGTATTTGGGCAATTTTTTTGATGGAAAACAACTGGATGAACCGGCAAAAACCCAGCTGGGTCGGTGGGTCAGCGGTTGGACCGATCGGTTTATCCGGTTCACTGTTTTTTGCATGTTAATGGGTTAATAATGAACCGGATTGCTTTTATTACCGATTTTCCGGTCCAACCTACCGGTCCGATCCGGTTCTTAAAACACTGGTCCGTCGACCAATACTGTTCAAAAGATTGATATCGTATATTCTAAATTAATTCTGGAGCAGTGTGAGAGATGTTTATAAAATTTGTCTCGCAGACATTTTGACTAATGCACACATAATACGTCTATTTAAGATTCGAAAGGGTAGGTAATAGAGTGACAAACAGTAGTATTATTAAAGAAAGAATTTCTTTGTTGTCAACTTTGACAGATCTTCTCACTTAGAAGCAAACTAACTAATGACAAAACTTCCAGTCTAGGTGATGAATCATAGTTGAGTAGGATTAGGTTCAGAATTACAACTCAATTAATTAATGGAATGGCTGGTTGATGGATGAAGACTATATTAATAAGAATCAAGAGTGGTACAGTATGTCATTTTCTTCTTCTTCAAATATGGAAAATATTACCCACCTAATATGTTTTAGTACATTTTTGTCTTTCTACTTTCCTTTTTCATGTGCTTTTAAGACCAGTAAATGCGACTTAAAGGGGATGAATCTTTTCTAGTCGTATCTTAAAGTTTGACACGATCTTGTGGACAAGAAGGAAATTAATGAGGAAGCAGGGAAATTTTCCGGTCAAGTTACTAACATGTAGTTAGACTGTACGTAGTCTTAGACTCTTAGTCCTAGTCCTCCTAGTCCTAGTTACAGAAAAACGATTAAGAACGCCATTGAATTTTTGCTTAAGGGAGTACGAGCTGAGTTCCGGGTAATATGAATTCTATGAATACCAAAAATGAAATGATTAGGTATAATCTTCAAGATAATAACCAATTTGGGCATGTAACAGTAATGTCAAACTCTATTATTAATGATAATTAAGTTCTCTTTTGTCCAAAAAAATAAAAAAATAAAAATTTTAAGAAAGATATAGATAAAATTAAACAGAAATTTTAGTGGCACGACTTGGAGCGAGTCCAGGGTGACTTGGTAAGACAACTCATTTGATGGTCCACGTGAATGGGCAAACTCAATTTTTTATAGTTGAAAATGAGTTTATCGTTCTAGGTTGAGATGATCGGCCAAGTTTGGGCCGATGCTCGGCTCAACTTGAGCTATTCATTGATTGAGCTGAAGCCGACCGTCCCTGTGTTGGTCGACAACCACTACATTTTTAACTATTATCCAACAACTATGATCTCCCTTTTGAGTCTACAAATCTCATCCCATCGACCAATTAACACGTAAAATTTATATTAATTTTTTGTTTTCACAAAATTTCATCCAATTCGTTTTTTCTTATGGATCCTAATTTGGAAAATGAGAAAACAAACTCAGATACACTAGTCTTTCTCCAACAACAATAAGCGTTTATGCAGCAGTTGGATCATATAGTGAAGATTCAGACGATGAGAGAACGATTACCAACATTATGTTATAGTTATGCACGAGGCAAATACCGCGAACTCCAGAATCACGAGCAATATTGACAACAAGATATACGCGGAAATTTCGAGAGGAAGGACATCAACAAATGATGATGCGTGATTATTTTAACAATGAATGTGTGTGCTCTGATGAAGATTTCTTCAACGTTGTTTTTGTATGCCGTGGCACTTGGTGATTGTGATTATTGGAGAGTTTTATCGGGAAAACCTAAATTCAACTATTAATTTGATACACGAAATGTATGGGAACATAATGTCCTGAGAAAAAGGTTATTGCATCTCTAAGTATTCTAATTGAGTTAAGGTTTACCATCGGATGCCTGTGATGAGTGCATTCGTATGGTAAAAACAACAGCATACGAAAATCTCTGTATGTTTTGTGAAACCGTAGTCAACCATTTTAGTCCATGTTTTTTTTACAACAACCAACATAAGATGATGTCGAACGATTACTCGTTGAAAATGTGAAGAGGGCTTTCCCGGAATTCTGCGTAGCCTTGATTGCATGCATTGGCATGGATATCCTTATGCTTGGGAAGGTCAGTATAAGGGCCATTACTCAAAACCAATTTTTTTTCTTGAAGTAGTGGCTTCTCGTGATTGTTGGATATGGCATGATTTTTTTGCCCTCTCGGGTTCAAACAACCACATCAATATTTTGCGTAAATCGCCTTTGTTTGTAGAACTGAAGTATGGAACTGCTCCAACTGCAAATTTTACCATCAACGACAATAATTATAACATTGGGTATTTTATGGAGGATGCAATTTACCTGGCTTGGTCAACTTTAGTTCAATCTTATGGTGACCGTGATAGAAGGTTGTAGTTGCATCTTTTCTAATGACTACACTCAAGTAGATCTAACGACTATAAAGCTACTAACATTCAAGATTTAAAGATGAACAAGATGTAAAGAACATAAAAGTAAAGGTGAACACAAGCATGTAACGTGGTTCGGCTTTTGAGACCTACATCCACGGGAAAGAAACTATCTCTTTATTGATTAAGGTATTACCCTTGAAAGAATTACAAATATCACATAGACTTCTCACTCTTTCCTTCTCTAAATCTCTCTCTAGAATTCTCTGTATAAAGACCATCTAAGATTACATAACATGTCTATTTCCTTCTTCATGGACTGGTATTTATAGACAGACTGGACTCGTGAAGGTATGGCTCGATATCGCTGAGCTGGTGACGCTTTCGTACATCTTATCATTGCTTCGGACGATCCCTTCATTATTCTCCTTCGTGATACCTTTTCCGATTCTCCTCCGAGTCGTCTCACCTTGTCTACTATCGTACTGCTCCTCCTTGGAGGGCATCATACTGCACCTTCTTCGGGTCGTATTGTTGATCGTCCTTCATCCAAGCTTCTGATACGATGTACTTTCATCCACAACTGTATCGCACCTCTTCTGATCCTTCATTAAATGCATTACTTTCTTTTTAGACTTGACCGTCTGTGTGATTAGACCACTCCTCACACGCGTCATACATGTAGCCATTTAGCGGACGTCTCGATTCAGATGCAATCACCTTTTGGAGTATGATTCGGTACATCTTTCTTACTATCTTATTATGAGATCATATCTTGAGATGTCGACACGTGGCGATCGGCTATTTTTCCCTCACAAAGGTATTTTAACAAGAAGCAGATAAGGTGTAGGAAGGATGTCGAACAAGCATTTGGAATTTTGAAGTGGAAGTTCCATATAATTTGCGGACCACATCGTTCGTTTAAACCAATAGAAGTGAATAGATTATGCACACCTACATCATTTTGCAAAATATGGGAATTGAGGAAAATTAACGGGATACCAGTTGGAAAAGTTATGCTCATTGCCTTATGAAATTTCTTCATTTCTGCCACCATTTTCTTAGGCTCTACTATTTTAACCATCCTATCTTTTCTTGATTTTCAGAAAATTCTTGAATGTTGAATTCTGAAAGTTATTATTGTGCGGCATCTTGAGCTCCCTTTTTACTCCTTTGACACCTGATCGATCATATCTTTTTCTAATTCCATTAACATTAGATTAGAATATTTACCATGTTGGGATCCTCCAGTCTTGGGTTGAGGGTTTAGGTTTATTTCTAGTGAATAGTAAGGATAACCATGAGAAACATTTGTAGTTTTGTAAGGTGATTCCTTTGATACTTAATATCCATTCAACGGATTAGGATTAAATCAGTTAGGCTTTCTGAGAATGTGGAAATCGGCTCCGTGCTTGAAACTCATATTTCTTGTTTTTTGGCATGCGACTTACCACATCGATTTCGGTATAACCGCTCGCTTTGCAACTATTCATTTGCATCGTCTAAGCTACCCAATTATTCATGTCTTTGTTGATTGTATTAAACGACTTGACAATCCAGCAATATCACAACTTTTTATATTCCTGATAAAATTGCTTAAAAATGTTCCCCTAAAGTGTATTAAATTGTTGTTAAGCAGCATTGGTAGGACTAAGCATAAACGCAAAACATTCTCTACAAATAGCTTTATATTTATCTAGACTATACTTTGGACTGCGAACGTTTGTTGATGCAGTATTTTTGTGTTTTCGATGAAATATCTATTTTTTGGGCATGTTTTTTTCTTCTAATTTAAAGATTAAGAGTTTGAGATTTGAAATGAAATGAAATGAAATTATAAGAAATTTTGGATGTAGAAGGTGTGATTTTAGAGTTGAAAATGATTGACTGAAATTGGAGTCATTGGATGAGCTAGACGTTATCGGCTCAATCAGAGACGATGGTCATCTTAATAAGAACTGAGCCTCGACCTTCTCTTGGCTGATCAGCTTAAGTTAATTTGACCTACTCAAGTTGAGACGGGATGATCACACCCTTAAATTTGAGTCCTTCGCACATCATGTTTGCCTATTTCACAGTCCATACCGCGGGGTAGAAATAAACAAATTCGCCCACCTTATTGGACTTGCTCTTAGTGAAACAACCACTATTTGGCTATCACTTTACCCATTCAGCTAGCTTCTAAAAATGATCTTCCTCCGAAAATGGTGAATCCTTTTGGAAACGTGGTTCCCATATGGAATGTCATAGGTCACTAATTTTAAGCCAAAATAGCAGTTATATGTAGGATGCATCTAAAGTGCTAGCTGGAATCATTTTTGTTACTGAAAGGAACTTCCTCTGAAAGTCCAATAAAATAATTTATTATCATGCATGAATCAAACATTTAAAGGTCGTCGTTTTTATTATGCCGTTTTCAAATGACAGTCAGCTCATGAACGGACTTATAGAGGGGCTAACCCAAGCTATAACTCGTCTCTGATTTTTGATCCATAAACTTATACCATCGGAGAATTAATTTGAATTGTTGGTTGGCTAACCCAAGCTATAACTCGTCTCTGATTTTTGATCCATAAATTTATACCATTGGAGAATTAATTTGAATTTTTGGTTTTAGTTCATATATAAGTGCAATCAGCTGATGTACTTTTTAACCCATAGGATTTTAGCCCATGTGATAAGAAAATTAGATCCTAAATTCTGTTTAAATTTATGAATATTCTCCGCTCTTTTTTCTCCATAGATCATATAATAAAAATTCGAGTACACTTTATTATTATTTTATTTTCATTATACTCTTTATTTGGTTGTCTATCTAGTATTTTATTTGCAAATCATCATTGCCCATTAAGTATACACTGATTCGTTCTAAAATAAACTGTCACGGTCTTTGTCCGCCTTGACTGTTAGTGATATTCCAATCCTGCCCAAAGAAAAATCTTGGGTATGTCCCCTGTTCAGTTTCCAACAAAGAAAAACCTCAGTAGACACCAAAATTTCAGTAAATATTTGACTGATAAATCTAGTCATACTTTTATCTTTTCCTAAAGAATTATAGTTTCATTTTATCCGGGCACACAATTAACGTTTGACATGATAACGAGGAAATCCCAAAGATATACCTGAGAAAGAATAAAAACAATGATTACCAACGCTTATCATAATTAAAGCTATAATGTTTAAACATCATTAGCATTCCCCAACAAATAGTAACTATGCTAACATTCTGATATTTACTTTGTCTAAACCTTTAACAAAGATTCACCGTGTTTTAACGTATTCAAAAGACAATCCGCTTCCCATTTTCTTTCTGAAAGCGGTATTTAACGACTCAGAACTAAGTATCACACGTGTTACCCATCCTGCAGACACAATGACCAGAGTTTTATTTAATACAATATAGAGTTAGTTATCCCTGTGGATTGTGATATCCACTATAAAAGCCGGGTTTCTCGTAATATAACATAATACACGTGTTTCAAAAAAGTGATATTCTCACTTTTTATTTTTGCCTAAAAATATTTAATTTTTATAAAGAAAAATATATTTTTCTTGAAACAGAGGCAACAATTAAATGACAATCTATTACTCCCTCCGTCCCCTGTATAAAGGCGGAGTTTTGAATTTTGATTGTCCCCATAGATTGGCGGATATCTATTTCTAAGATAAAATTTTCCTTATATACCCTTACTTATTATGCATAGGTATTATAAGTTTATGTTCTTTATCTTGGGAATGATATTAAAGGTAATATAACAAAAGTAGAAATCCATGTTATTTCTTATTTTAAGAGAATTGGTTAATTCCACCTATATATATGGGACGGAGGGAGTATTCAATTTCTTTTTCAGAAAGCACCATTAACGTTCCAAATTAAATTCATGATTTTTACCAATTAGAGTTAGTAGTGACAAGACCCATTTAGAAATAGAGACGGATACGACACTTTCATATGCATACCCAAGCAATGACGACACTAGCAAAACATCTGCCACAATGGCAACACAATTCCCACCGTGCATCCCATTTAGGACATTTTTGGTACACAAAAATTCGGGAGGTCCCTCAACCCTTGCCGCTTTACAAAAGCCAATAACCTTAAAAGTAACAGCTATTATTCACCCACGTGGACAAATCCCACCTAATTTCCATAACAAACCATACCAATTCCAAAAAGACACACTTCGCCCTTGTATTCTTGCAGCACAAGTTTAGATTTTGTCTCACCGAGAATATCTCATAAAGGCCATTAAAGTCATTACCATATTTAAACCAAAACAAATGAATATACTTTCCTGTATATCTCAAACACCTTTTATCCCATATTACGTGTCACAGTTGTCACCAATAAATTCCCCAAATCAAATCCCACAACCCCGATCATCTATCCCCCTAATCAACGGCCAGTATTCAATCCAACATTTTTAGAAACACAATAAAAACGGGAGGAGCGAGTGGTATGAAACACACACAAATAACACAAAGAATCGTCTGGAATATATTTTTTGAAGATGCCCTACTTTCCAAGTGGGGCCCACCAAACAACTCCAACAAATCCTCCTCCTCCTAGGGGTATTTACAGTCAGTAATCCATAAAGAGAGAGCTTGCTTGAAAATTATCGTCAATGGTTTCTTCTTGATTTGATTTTGATTTCTTCAGAAAAAATCTCGTCAATGCTTGGAGTATTGTGTGCACGGCCCAAGTCTTGGATTGTAGCGGCGCTATCAAACGCCCATAGTGGAATTCATTACCGAATCGCTACTAATCCGGTTTCATTTCTTCAATTACCAGTGGTAGATCGATATAAACGTGTTCATTCTTCCGCATGTAAACTCAACGGTGCCGCTGGTGGTGGCGGTGGTGGTAGTTGTATCACCGGTTCGAGTAGTATTGGTGCTGCATCGATATGGCATGGAATCTTACCATCAAATGGGGATTGTAAAAATCAACCGATATTGTCGTTTCATTATGAGCATAAAGGGGAAGGATCTTGGAATGTTTCATCGGATGTGAGACCGGCTAGATGGTTACATGGTTCAGATTCGGCTTGGTTATTGTTTGGTGTTTGTGATTGTTTGGCTCCGATTGGGTTTTGTGATGGGAATCATGATTTAATTACGACTACTACTGCTAGTACTGTTGCTGCTTCTACTGTTGATTCTTCTTCTGTCATTAATATTAATAAGGAGGAGACTTCGAAGAAGAAGAAAAAGAGTAGTAAAGTTGTTGCTGAGGAGGTTAAGAAGATTAATATTGAAGCTAATGATAAGGGGTCTGTGGATTACAGAATCACAGGTTTGAATTTTTCAGTATTTATTATTTGATTTATTATTATGATTTGGAATTTAATTACTTAGATTTGATTTTGAAGTTTGATATTGCCAGTAGGAATTTAAAATTTGAATCTAGGGTAGGTTAGATTTTCAATTTTGAATTTTGGTAACTTCAATTTGATTATAGAGTAGTATTGTGGTTCAATTTGATGCTGGAAAATGGAGTTTTTATCTGAATTCATGGTAGAATTCTTGTTTTGTTTGTTATCAAGGTTTGACAGGAATTTTAATTTGAAGTTGATTGTGGCCTTCATTTTGATTATATGAGAATACTACTAACATTTTTATCAGTTTCGATTCGTAAGGTGTTCAATTTGATATGAGGGTGCAACATTGAGGTTGCTGAGTAGTTTGTTGTGCAAATAATTGTTGAAATGACAAAATGGGAAGATAATGATAAGTTTTTGCAGGAGTTCTTGCTGATGGTCGATGCTTGTTTAGAGCCTTGGCACATGGGGTTTGCTTGAGAAGAGGTCAAGGAGCTCCAGATATGAATCGTGAAGGCGAACTCGCTGATGACTTAAGAGCTCAAGTGAGTTTTTTTTTTTCTTGTCAATTGCCCGCCCATTCAACTTTGTGTAGAGAAGTTGTCATTGATCTAATAACTGCCTATATGTAGGTTATGGATGAGCTGTTAAGGAGGCGAAATGAATTTGATCAATGGTGAGCTTTTTGGATTAAGTGACTAAAAAATACTTCTATATCTGTTCAGAATACGGAATTGACATAATTCTTCTTTGTTTGTCCAGGGACCTTGGTGATTTTGATGATTATGTGAAGCGTATGAGGGATCCTAGCGAATGGGGTGGAGAACCCGAGTTGCTCATGGCTTCACATGTTCTTCGGTAAGTTTCTGTTTTCTTCTTGGAACTTAAAACTGAACATGCTTACCATATTCTCTGTGCAATTGAAGCCCAGCTTTGATGCTGAATCGTGGTTGCAGTTGCACAGTCAGGTGTTTTTGTTTTCATATATGCGGATTGAGAAAGAAAGTCTCTTTCTTGTTTTTTCTTTTTTTGCAGGACACCGATATCAGTCTTTTTAATTGAAAGAAGCTCAGGTGATTTGATAAACATAACAAACTATGGTCAAGAGTATGAAAAGAATAACAAGCCTATTAAGGTGTTGTTTCATCATCACTATGGTCACTACGATCTGTTAGAAACCCTTTCGGACAAAAGTTATCAGAAAGTTGAAAGTAAGAACTGATTACTAAGAAACGAAACAAGAAAAGCTTTTCCTTTTAGATTAGAGATTCAGATTTTTGTAGGATTTACTTTGGATTGAGTTCTCTTAAGATCATTCAAGTATTTGAAATAATCTCATTTGTTGTACTTACTAGAGAAATTCAAGGGTGCGTTCCCTCTGCTGTAGATACTCAGATTCACTTGTTGCAATTATGTCGAATCTTGCCAATAGAATAAAAATGAATTTTTTTCTGAGTTTACAATACTGAAATACATTTTATTCTTAATGCTGTTTCTACCATGCTTAAGCTTAATTTGTTTATATATTGAAAGAGAATGGTTCGTAGTATTACATATCATTTTTTTTAAATTTTTTTTTTGGATGTGATCTGTAGAGGAGATTGAGCCTCTTATTAACATCATTGATCACTCATGTTTACAATTTCATATCTGTTTACTGAAGTGTCAAATTGTATAACTGTACAGTTCATTACATTCTCCATATTCGTCAGTGAAACATCAGTTCGTCTACAATGAGCAATAATAAGGTTGCGTTCTTTGTAGCTTTTAAGAAATCTTTGTGACTCCTTCTTTCAGATGCTTATAATTGTAATTACCCAATTCATAGGAGAGATTAAGCACATGAATCACGGTACGTGAAGAATACATCTTGAGTGTTGCTTTCATTTACTTTAATATAGAGTACAGGAATGAGGGACAGAAATTAGGTTTGTAACTTTGAACCAGGAAAGAATGTAGTTGCGTTCTCATTTATGACAACCCTACTGCTTTTCCAATTACTAAACGTGTTCCTCGTGATCTTTTATCACTTTTGTATTTACTCTGTTGTATGTGCTTAGCCCACTTGAATCCAGTTTGATGTGATTTACTGCCTGTTCCAGATAATTGACGAATTTGAATCCTCTGTGCCTAATATTTTGTCTGTCCCATATAAATTGTAGCCGAGTGATGCAGATTATGCAGTATTATTACAGTAATCAGGCATGGAGTAATGCAGTATCATTACTGTATTTAGTATTTGATTTTGGAAACCTATCCTTAGGACTCTCAACACTAAACTGGAATGTCTGCCAGGTTTGCTTAAGTTGCCCAAAGGTCATGGGTACGATCTTGTTAGCTGCCTCGAGAGGCTTCTCCTGTTAATTGTTCAGCATGCTAGCAAACTAAATTCCAAGGTTAGGAGATTACAAACAAAAACTAGCATCTACATCTTGTAGGCAGGCCTAATTCTGTTCCTTGATGTTATTGATGTATTGGATTTTTGTTTCCCTCCGACTTTTCATTCTTTTCTAGTTAAAAGATGCAATCACAGTAGGTATTAAGCTTAAAAGAGAGAAGTGAGTGAAACAGTACGTAGAGGAATCACTCCATAAACTATTAAAAACTCTAAAAAGAATTTATTCATAAATTTCTCTCCACAAAATACAAAATAATTTAAAGAATTAAAGTCATTCAAAATTAAGAGCCCTCTTAGCCATGAGAAGCGTGTTTGATAGAAGCATCGCAGTGGTCATGGATTCCACTACTCCAGGTGCTGGAGTTATAACTGAAGCCCACTCATAAGGCTCTTCATAGCAAACGTCCCCAACAAATCGATAGGAGGAGCCCGAGCCTAGAGGACTTTTCATGATGTTATTGCCGGTGTCGATGACAATTGTTCCTGGCTTAATCCACCGAGCCCTCACCAGATATGCTCTTTCTGCAGCGGAGATGAGGATATCTGCTTGTCTAATGATCTCCTTGAGGTTCTCTGTTCCACGGTGCACAACAGTGACCTTGGCACCGTGCCTCTGTAGTAAATATGCGGCAGCAGGTGCGACAATGTCAGTATCAGTACCATTACCAATTACAACTACTGATGTCCCCTTTATGCGGATGTCAGATTCATGCAACAATCTTATGCATCCTCTGGCTGTACATGGAATTACTGAAGGAAATAAAAATGGCGGCTCTTGATCTCGTGTTTTTATTGAACTGAATCCATCGACGTCTTTCTCAACTCCAACAGCATTCAAGATTTTTGCCTTATCCATATGACGAGGTAGAGGCAGCTGAATGTGTATGCCATGAACAGAGGATTCCTCGTTGAATCGTGAAATACAATCAAGAACTTCTTCTTCTGAGGAATCTTCTGGCAACGAACTACATCGGTTTTGATCCCTGCTGCTTCACAAGCCTTGAGC
>JAJJMB010010404.1:0-13508 GCA_023531105.1 Papaver atlanticum
TCTAGGTTTTGTATCCTTCTTGGAAAGAAGATACTTCAAAGCAGCATGATCAGTGAAGATTATAACCTTAGAACCTAAGAGATAGGGTCTAAACTTGTCTAAGGCGAACACAATGGCTAACAGTTCCTTCTCTGTAGTAGTATAGTTCAACTGGGCATCATTTAGAGTTTTGCTAGCATAGTAAATCAAATGAAGTAATTTGTTTTCTCGCTGACCTAACACAACACCATTAGCAAAATCTGAAGCATCACACATGATCTCAAAGGGTAGGTTCCAGTTGGGTTCCTGGACTATGGGGGCGGTAGTGAGTAAAGTCTTAAGCTTCTCAAAAGCCTCTAAACAAGCATAATCAAAGACGAACTTAACATCTTTTGCAAGCAAATTTCAAAGAGGTCTAGAGATCAAGCTAAAATCCTTAATGAATCGACGATAAAAACCTGCATGCCCTAAGAATGACCTAATATCTCTTACGGTTTTTGGGACCTGTAAAGTCTTAATAAGGTCAACTTTGGCTTTATCTACCTCTATACCCTTAGAAGATACGATATGCCATAAAACAATTCCTAAACGAACCATGAAATTATATTTCTCCCAATTAAGCACTAAATTCTTCTCCTTACACCTAGTCAAAACTAATGATAAATGATGCAAGCACTCATCAAAAGATGAACCAAATACTGAAAAATCATCCATAAAGACCTCTAAGAACCGTTCTTCCATGTCAGAAAATATGCTCATCATACAACGCTGAAAAGTTGCAGGGGCATTACAAAGCCCGAAAGGCATGCGTCTATACGCAAAGGTCCCAAAGGGACAGGTAAAAGTAGTTTTTTATTGGTCTTCAGGGGCAATAACGATCTGATTATATCCGGAGTAGCCATCTAAGAAGTAGTAGTGACTATGTCCAGCTAATCTCTCTAGCATTTGGTCGATGAAAGGAAGGGGAAATTTGTCCTTCCTAGTGACCTTGTTCAATTTCCTATAGTCAATACAAACACGCCAACCCGTGGTCACTCGGGTTGGGATTAACTCATTGTTCTCATTCTGGACTATAGTAATACCGGATTTCTTGGGGATAACCTGAACATGGCTGACCCACTTGTTGTCTGAAATAGGGTAGATAATGCCTGCATCTAACAATTTAAGAACCTCGGTTCGAACTACCTCTTTCATATTAGGGTTTAGTCGACATTGCATCTCCCTAGAAGGTTTGGTATCTTCCTCTAAATAAATATGATGCATACAAACAGTAGGACTTATACCCTTAATGTCTGCTATGGTCCATCATAGAGCTTCCTTGTTGTTTTGAAGGACGGTTACTAGCCTACTTTCCTGATTACTATCCAAGTTGGATGCTACAATCATAGGTAAAGTTTTAGATGGGCCTAAAAACACATACTTCAAGGTATCTGGTAATGGTTTAAGGTCTAACTTAGGAGGCTCTCCTAACGAAGGAACTAGAGTAGACTCAGAAACTGGTAGGGGTTCGAATTTAGGTTTCCAAACATTACTAGTGTCCAACAAAGGGGTTGAATCTAACAAAGCATTCACCTCATTAATCACATTATCATCATCAAAATCAATCCCAAATTGGGCTAGGCATTTCTCTAGTGGATCTTCTAACAAAGCGTTTGGTAACGACTCCTCGACTAATGTTCCTATCATGTTGACCTCTTCTATGCTCGAGTCATCTAGTTCAGAGGGTAGCTTACTAATATGAAAAATGTTCAGCTCAATGGTCATGTTACCAAAAGACAAATTCATAATACCGTTTCGACAGTTGATGATCGCATTGGATGTAGCTAAAAACGGGCGACCTAGAATTACCGGTATCTGGTTCTCTGGGTAAGGGACAGGTTGGGTATCTATGATAACAAAATCCACTGGATAAATAAACTTGTCAACCTCAATAAGAACATCCTCGATCACACCACGAGGAATTTTTACGGACCTATCAGCTAACTGAAGTGTTATCTGGGTAGGTTTCATCTCACCAAGTCCTTGCTTAAGGTACACATGGTATTGGAGTAAGTTCACACTGGCTCCTAAGTCAAGCAGCGCTTTCTCAACACGGTATTTCCCTATTGTACAGGCAATGGTAGGGGAACCTGGATCTTTATACTTAGGAGTAGTAGTATTCTGAATAATAGAACTCACATGACTAGCTAGGAAGGCTTTCTTATGGACACTGAGCTTACTCTTTCGCGTACACAAGTCCTTAAGGAACTTGGCATAAGGAGGAATCTGCCTAATTGCATATAATAATGGAAGGTTTATAGTTACCTGCTTAAAAACCTCCAAAATATCATTAAAAGTGGACTCCTTCTTAGTTGGTACTAGCAATTATGGGAATGGGGCTATGGGAACAAAGTTTGGCTTATCAGGGGCCTCATCAGTCTCCTTAGAGGTTCAATCAATCTCTTCAGCTTCTGATTCAGAAGGGTGAACTACAGCATGTTCACTATCAGGCATGAAAACCTTATTGTCTATTTCTCTACCACTCCTAAGGGTTTTGATTGCATTCACATGATCAGATGATCTTCCTCCTATATAATGAACTCCTCTAGGATTAGGTTGAGTCTAACTAGGAAAACTCCCATTATCTCTCTCACTTAGAATCTTAGCCATTTGACCAACTTGAAGTTCTAACTTAGCAAGAGTCTTGGCATTATGTTGAAAATTCTGCTTGGTTTCCTCTTGAAAACTAGCCTGGTTCTTTAGTAATATTTCTTGGGTCTGTACGAACATGTCCTGGCTCTTTTGTAATAAACTAAGAGATTCCTCTAAGCTAGTTATTCTATTCTCAGAAGGGTTCTGGAACTGGGTTTTACCTGATGGGTTCTTATTATAACCAAAACCTGGGGGAAGCTGAGAATTACTAGACTGGCCTTGACTCTGTCCTTTAGACCAAGAGAAATTAGGATGGTTTCTCCAACCAGGCTTGTAGGTCTCTGAGTAGGGTCAAACTTCTGACGGTTTTCAAATCTAGCATTGTTATAGACAGCATGGGCTTGCTCTTCACTAACCTGACCTTCACAAAACGAGTTATTGGGTTCTATTCCGCAACTAGAGACTTGAGAGGCTCTAATCCTATTATCAGGTTCAACAAAAGACCTATGTTTAGACTAATTTAATTCCAAAGCTTCTATCCTTCTAGACAAAGCAGTAAACTTAGCATAACACCCAAAGCCTATATCAACCACATTGGTGCTACTTCTATTGATCAAGAGTCTTTTAGGGGGTTCAACACAAGACTCCCACTGTTGGGATTTTTCAGCGACGTCTTTTAAGAAGGAAAACGCATCATTAGCATTTTTACTAGTGAACTCACCAGCGCACAAAGATTCGACCGTGGCTTTGGTCGAATAGTCTAAACCATCATAAAGAATCCCTACTAGTTTCATTTTGTCAAACCCATGGTGAGGACATTGGGATAAGAGATCATTGAATCTCTCTAAAAACCTATAAAGAGATTCTCCCTCTTGTTGAACACTAGTACTAATTTTCTGCCTAACAGCTGCAGTTTTATGCTTAAGGTAGAATTTAAAATAGAAGGCATCAATAAGTTCCTGCCATGTTTTTATGGATTCAGATGGTAGGTTGTTCAGCCAGGTCTTGGCTTTATCTCTCAAGGAAAAGGGGAACATCCTAAGTTTCAAGAATTCTTCACTAAGGTCTTTAATATTAATTGTTCCACAAATTTCTTCAAAGTCCCTAATGTGAAAGTAAGGGTTTTCATCATCTATTCCTAAGAATATAGGGATCATCTGAAGAATACCAGGTTTCAACTCATAACTAGCCGTAGAGGCTGGCAACTTAATGCACGATGGTCGGTTGGTCCTAGTTGGGTACATGTACTCCTTCAAAGTTGTCATTGTTGGCACAGTAAAAATCCTAGGGGTGAATTCCTCACTAAGACTTAAATTCTCAAAATTGAAGTTTCCGAAAATCCGTATTCAGTCCTCAACATATATTCACCTTAAGGCAGACAGTAAACCCGCTGACAGGGGATTCGCGGGTGTTTCGAAAAACTTACCTCCCGTACCAGACGGGGGATGAACCGCTAAAGTCGACTCGGTCCACGACTCCTATGTCATGTACGAACCCGAGGGGCCGAGACGATAACGTAATCGTCGTCCTTCTCTGCAAACGGTTTAATATTTAAAACTACCCTTCCGTAGGGTTTAAAAATAAAATAATAATGTCCCAAAGTTCACAGTCCAAAGTCCAAAAATAAAGTGCAAAAGAAAAAAAAATTACAAAAATAAAAGATATCCTAATACAATTTCTAAAAAGAAAATCTAAAGAAATAAAAACTAAAATAAAAATAAAATAAAATAAAATTTCTTTGTCTTTCTTTTCCTTTTCTTTAGCTTTTATCTTTGGCTCATAATCTCTTAGTCACCAAAGTCTTTGGCTTAAATTCTTTTCGGTCCAAACTCCAAACCTGTAGCACAAAGAAATATACCCAAAGAAACGTAAAATAGAACAAAGAGAAAATAATAAAAATCTAAAAAAAACTAAAAAATAATAAATCTAAAAACTCTAACTTAAAAACAAGACCCCGGCAACGGCTCCAAAAATTGATGTGATTTCAACTTTGTTGTAGTAAAAGGTTCGTTGAGACTTGTGAAAGCAATTGATTTTAGACTTATTTATACTAAAAATAGAGAAAATTTAAATCCAAATTTGTTTTCAAGATTGAAAATAACCAAGACACTAGATTCCACTATTACACATGAATGAATGATGGTAAAAATTCCAAAACTCTAATTATCTTTAAAATCTCTTATTTCTTAATTCACAAATAATCAGGCATATTCTCAAACATTAATTGTATTCCTTAAGCATAGATTATCTAAACAAAGTATAACCTATCTAATTGAATCACAACTAATTAAGAAAATTATGCAAACAATTAAAATTATGCAAAGCAGTGATTTGAGTGAATTATAAAATGCAAATTAGAGAAAAGTAAAATAATTACCAATTATTCATGCATCAATAGCTTCCTCCGTGCCTTGATTACGCGAGAATTAGCTCATCATCATCATGGAAACATGCTCAAAATTCATCTTTATTAATGCTCAAAAATGGTTCACAAATGATGAAATGGGAGAAAAATTATTAAAACCGGGTTTGTAACACTTATATTTGTTACAAAATCAATTGTTACAGGAAACGATAAGAAATAACCGTCACCAGCACTGTTGAAGAACGACTGTCTTTGAGTGTCTTATGTTCTTCGTACGTTCTTCACCAGCATAAAAAATATCCTTCCTGTAACTTTGATTTTCCGGCCCTCTACTGCTCCCAATTCTCCCTGTTGCGCTCTATTACTCCTCCACACATTATATAGCCTCACATCACCGAGAATACTCCTCCATAACTCCAACAAATCTTCCATTACTCGGCAGTGAATGAATATCTTCTCGGGAACATTTTCTTCCCTTTCTTCTCTTCTCACGTTGTCAACGAGTGCTGAATCTTCCTTCACGCTTCTGCAGCGGCTAAGCTCTATCCAAACACGAGCATCACACGTAAATTCACGTTGTAATCCCGCCATTATCTCATCCGCACACGTACTCCCTGTTGTGTTGAAATTTCACGTATTCAACCCAAGTTTTTCGAATATGAAGGACTTACCGGTCCTGTGTGAGTGTAACAGGCTGGAATGAGTCGATTGGAGTGATTGAATCTCGCCACAGCTCCTCCAAATTCAAAACGGAAAACTCCGCAGGTGAAAAATATTCGAACCTGCACTTTCCCGCCAAATTTTCTTAACCCGTGAAGAAGAAGGGTGTCCCCCTAACCAAACCGGGGGTGCGAATAACAGGTGCCCAACTGAGGTGCCCCTTATCCAAACTGAGCGTCCGAATAACAAATATCCTCCAGGGGTGCTCCGCATAATTTTTCGAGCCGATTTTTCCAAAAATGTTTATTTCCCAAAAATACCTACAAACACATAAAACACCAGAATAAGTACAAAAATGGGTACTAACAATATACACAATAGAGATGAAAATAGACACATATATGCGTCTATCAAATACCCCCAAACTTATTATTTGCTAGTCCCGAGAAAATAAAAACTACAAAATAAAATCCTAACTCACTGTCGCATGTATCGCGATTGCACTTAGCGTGTGCAACAAGCCTTTGAACCCCTAGGTGGCCCTAGTGGCCGAGTTATAGTCTCGGGAGGGTTTACCAGAGGTGTACCCACAAAACCTTTACTCCAGACCCTAGCTATCTACGTAGAACCTTGAAATGGCACTAAAGAACCTCCTTGGTTGGCATACTTATTGATTACGGGAGGAAGTACCCTGATGCGAAATTCCAATTGTTGTACACGAGTTTGCACTCAAGCATACTAAAATTCATATATAAGTGACAGAGCTCTACTCAGATAGTTTCACTATGGACATCAATATTCGGAGTCAACAAATCACATGGATAGATTAAGAGATGGATATAGAAAAACATAGATGGTTTTGATGTTGACTAGGTGAACGGTGTTTCTCATATCTGTCTGAAGGCCTCTGCCAAGATGAACCTATCCTAATGGATTGAGATACCGGTCTGACTAATATCAACACAACTGGCATATACAAGGGGACCAGTGGTCAATAATCCTAATTCTAGATCAACTCGTCTGGCATATACAAGGGAACCAGCGGTCGATTTATTGAACACACATTATTTATTTATTTAGAACTAACAACATGATTAGATCTTGTGGATCCAAGCGCATGCTTCTTGTCAGCAGATTACATGGTAATTCCCGTGGATCCTGCATTCCACGCTTGTTTAAGCGACGGAGACAGAGAGAACACACACATATTGCTATCCAAGTGTTAAAATTTATTCCGATTGGTCTGATTGGTCTGGTCTTTCTTTTTTTTGTATCTCAATCACTCTATTACACCCTAGCAGTGGTAACAACTTGAATCGTGAGCCCCACCTAATCACTTAGAGAAACATATTTTAAAAAGAAAATAAAATAAAAACAGAAGTGAAAAGGACTCAACGAGATATGGCGAAACTATCATGTTATTTCTAACACCTGAGCTCTGTGCTTTTACGAATAGACTCTTATAGATGTTTCCATCTACTCAGATTGGTTCCTTAACTCCTAAAACCAAAATGCTTCCATCCACTTAGATTGGTTAGTGACATCCTTAATAGGCATAAATTTCTAGGCTCTGGAGTTTATTTATTGCAACTAAAAAGTTTTTCCCATACCCCCAAACTTAAATCTAACATTGTCCTAATTGTTTCTAATGAAAGAACAGTACCAAAATAACACAAGGATAAGTTGGAAAGATAGTACCTGGGTGAAGAGAGAAATCAAAAACTAATATCCAACATACAATGACCTCGAATCAAGGGTAAGCAGGGTCCTCCAGAGGGACCTCCTCAACATCACCTGTAGGAAAGGGCTCTAAAAAGGGTTTCAATCTCTGACCGTTAACCTTCGAAGAACCATCCGGTGTCTCGATCTCAAGAGCTCCATGAGGAAAAACAGTACGGACCACAAAAGGACCGGTCCACCGAGAACGCAACTTCCCGGGGAATAGATGCAAACGAGTGTCATACAGAAGAACTTTTTTGACCTGGAGAAAATGACTTTCGTAAAATATTCTTATCATGCACAAGTTTCATTTTGTTCTTATACTCCTTAGCACTATCGTATGCATCTCTACGAATCTCGTCCAACTCATTGAGCTGGAGTTTTCTGTGAGCTCCTGCCTTGTCGAGTGAAAAGTTTAGCTGCTTAATAGACCAATAGGCTTTATGCTCTAACTCAACAGGCAGGTGGCATGCCTTGCCAAATACTAAAAGATAAGGTGACATTCCAATGGGTGTCTTAAACGCAGTACGGTAAGCCCATAAGGCATCAGTAAGCCTCAATGACCAGTCTTTCCTATTGGGATTAACCGTTTTCTCTAAAATACGCTTAATTTCCCTATTGGAGACCTCTACCTGACCACTAGTCTGTGGGTGATATGGGGTAGCTACTTTGTGGGTAATACCATACTATTTCATTAAAAGAGCAAATGGTCTATTACAAAAGTGTGAACCTCCATCACTAGTTATAGCTCGCGGCGTACCAAAACGTGTAAGTATATTCTCTTTCAAAAACTGGACTACGACCCTATGGTCATTGGTTTTACACGCAACCGCCTCAATCCACTTAGAGACATAGTCTACAGCGACAAGGATGTATAGGTTACCAAAAGAATTAGAAAACGGACCCATAAAGTCAATACCCCACACATCAAAGACCTCAACAACTAAGATAGGGTTCAAGGGAATCATGTTCCTACGGGAAATGGTTCCTAATTTCTGGCAACGTTCACAAGTAACACAGTAACTATGGGAATCTGTAAACAACAAAGGCCAATAGAATCCACACTGCAATATCTAAGCAGCAGTCTTCTTAGCACTAAAGTGACCCCCACAAGCATGATCATGACAAAAGGAAATAATACTTGACTGATCAATCTCATGCATACATCTCCTAATAATCTGGTCTGGACAATACTTAAACAAATAAGGATCATCCCAAAAGAAGTGCTTAACCTCAGCTAAAAATCTAGAACGATCTTGTTTACCCCAATGTTGGGGCATTCGACCAGTAACAAGATAGTTCACTATATTCGCATACCAAGGTAATTGGGTAAAAAAGAACAGTTGTTCATCAGGAAAACTATCTCTAACAGGAGGGGAGTAATCATGGGTATCCACAACAAGCCTAGACAAGTGGTCTGCTACTACATTTTCTGCACCTTTTTTGTCTCTAATGTCTAAGGAAAATTCCTGCAACAATAGGATCCATCTAATCAATCTAGGTTTTGTATCCTTCTTGGAAAGAAGATACTTCAAAGCAGCATGATCAGTGAAGATTATAACCTTAGAACCTAAGAGATAGGGTCTAAACTTGTCTAAGGCGAACACAATGGCTAACAGTTCCTTCTCTGTAGTAGTATAGTTCAACTGGGCATCATTTAGAGTTTTGCTAGCATAGTAAATCAAATGAAGTAATTTGTTTTCTCGCTGACCTAACACAACACCATTAGCAAAATCTGAAGCATCACACATGATCTCAAAGGGTAGGTTCCAGTTGGGTTCCTGGACTATGGGGGCGGTAGTGAGTAAAGTCTTAAGCTTCTCAAAAGCCTCTAAACAAGCATAATCAAAGACGAACTTAACATCTTTTGCAAGCAAATTTCAAAGAGGTCTAGAGATCAAGCTAAAATCCTTAATGAATCGACGATAAAAACCTGCATGCCCTAAGAATGACCTAATATCTCTTACGGTTTTTGGGACCTGTAAAGTCTTAATAAGGTCAACTTTGGCTTTATCTACCTCTATACCCTTAGAAGATACGATATGCCATAAAACAATTCCTAAACGAACCATGAAATTATATTTCTCCCAATTAAGCACTAAATTCTTCTCCTTACACCTAGTCAAAACTAATGATAAATGATGCAAGCACTCATCAAAAGATGAACCAAATACTGAAAAATCATCCATAAAGACCTCTAAGAACCGTTCTTCCATGTCAGAAAATATGCTCATCATACAACGCTGAAAAGTTGCAGGGGCATTACAAAGCCCGAAAGGCATGCGTCTATACGCAAAGGTCCCAAAGGGACAGGTAAAAGTAGTTTTTTATTGGTCTTCAGGGGCAATAACGATCTGATTATATCCGGAGTAGCCATCTAAGAAGTAGTAGTGACTATGTCCAGCTAATCTCTCTAGCATTTGGTCGATGAAAGGAAGGGGAAATTTGTCCTTCCTAGTGACCTTGTTCAATTTCCTATAGTCAATACAAACACGCCAACCCGTGGTCACTCGGGTTGGGATTAACTCATTGTTCTCATTCTGGACTATAGTAATACCGGATTTCTTGGGGATAACCTGAACATGGCTGACCCACTTGTTGTCTGAAATAGGGTAGATAATGCCTGCATCTAACAATTTAAGAACCTCGGTTCGAACTACCTCTTTCATATTAGGGTTTAGTCGACATTGCATCTCCCTAGAAGGTTTGGTATCTTCCTCTAAATAAATATGATGCATACAAACAGTAGGACTTATACCCTTAATGTCTGCTATGGTCCATCATAGAGCTTCCTTGTTGTTTTGAAGGACGGTTACTAGCCTACTTTCCTGATTACTATCCAAGTTGGATGCTACAATCATAGGTAAAGTTTTAGATGGGCCTAAAAACACATACTTCAAGGTATCTGGTAATGGTTTAAGGTCTAACTTAGGAGGCTCTCCTAACGAAGGAACTAGAGTAGACTCAGAAACTGGTAGGGGTTCGAATTTAGGTTTCCAAACATTACTAGTGTCCAACAAAGGGGTTGAATCTAACAAAGCATTCACCTCATTAATCACATTATCATCATCAAAATCAATCCCAAATTGGGCTAGGCATTTCTCTAGTGGATCTTCTAACAAAGCGTTTGGTAACGACTCCTCGACTAATGTTCCTATCATGTTGACCTCTTCTATGCTCGAGTCATCTAGTTCAGAGGGTAGCTTACTAATATGAAAAATGTTCAGCTCAATGGTCATGTTACCAAAAGACAAATTCATAATACCGTTTCGACAGTTGATGATCGCATTGGATGTAGCTAAAAACGGGCGACCTAGAATTACCGGTATCTGGTTCTCTGGGTAAGGGACAGGTTGGGTATCTATGATAACAAAATCCACTGGATAAATAAACTTGTCAACCTCAATAAGAACATCCTCGATCACACCACGAGGAATTTTTACGGACCTATCAGCTAACTGAAGTGTTATCTGGGTAGGTTTCATCTCACCAAGTCCTTGCTTAAGGTACACATGGTATTGGAGTAAGTTCACACTGGCTCCTAAGTCAAGCAGCGCTTTCTCAACACGGTATTTCCCTATTGTACAGGCAATGGTAGGGGAACCTGGATCTTTATACTTAGGAGTAGTAGTATTCTGAATAATAGAACTCACATGACTAGCTAGGAAGGCTTTCTTATGGACACTGAGCTTACTCTTTCGCGTACACAAGTCCTTAAGGAACTTGGCATAAGGAGGAATCTGCCTAATTGCATATAATAATGGAAGGTTTATAGTTACCTGCTTAAAAACCTCCAAAATATCATTAAAAGTGGACTCCTTCTTAGTTGGTACTAGCAATTATGGGAATGGGGCTATGGGAACAAAGTTTGGCTTATCAGGGGCCTCATCAGTCTCCTTAGAGGTTCAATCAATCTCTTCAGCTTCTGATTCAGAAGGGTGAACTACAGCATGTTCACTATCAGGCATGAAAACCTTATTGTCTATTTCTCTACCACTCCTAAGGGTTTTGATTGCATTCACATGATCAGATGATCTTCCTCCTATATAATGAACTCCTCTAGGATTAGGTTGAGTCTAACTAGGAAAACTCCCATTATCTCTCTCACTTAGAATCTTAGCCATTTGACCAACTTGAAGTTCTAACTTAGCAAGAGTCTTGGCATTATGTTGAAAATTCTGCTTGGTTTCCTCTTGAAAACTAGCCTGGTTCTTTAGTAATATTTCTTGGGTCTGTACGAACATGTCCTGGCTCTTTTGTAATAAACTAAGAGATTCCTCTAAGCTAGTTATTCTATTCTCAGAAGGGTTCTGGAACTGGGTTTTACCTGATGGGTTCTTATTATAACCAAAACCTGGGGGAAGCTGAGAATTACTAGACTGGCCTTGACTCTGTCCTTTAGACCAAGAGAAATTAGGATGGTTTCTCCAACCAGGCTTGTAGGTCTCTGAGTAGGGTCAAACTTCTGACGGTTTTCAAATCTAGCATTGTTATAGACAGCATGGGCTTGCTCTTCACTAACCTGACCTTCACAAAACGAGTTATTGGGTTCTATTCCGCAACTAGAGACTTGAGAGGCTCTAATCCTATTATCAGGTTCAACAAAAGACCTATGTTTAGACTAATTTAATTCCAAAGCTTCTATCCTTCTAGACAAAGCAGTAAACTTAGCATAACACCCAAAGCCTATATCAACCACATTGGTGCTACTTCTATTGATCAAGAGTCTTTTAGGGGGTTCAACACAAGACTCCCACTGTTGGGATTTTTCAGCGACGTCTTTTAAGAAGGAAAACGCATCATTAGCATTTTTACTAGTGAACTCACCAGCGCACAAAGATTCGACCGTGGCTTTGGTCGAATAGTCTAAACCATCATAAAGAATCCCTACTAGTTTCATTTTGTCAAACCCATGGTGAGGACATTGGGATAAGAGATCATTGAATCTCTCTAAAAACCTATAAAGAGATTCTCCCTCTTGTTGAACACTAGTACTAATTTTCTGCCTAACAGCTGCAGTTTTATGCTTAAGGTAGAATTTAAAATAGAAGGCATCAATAAGTTCCTGCCATGTTTTTATGGATTCAGATGGTAGGTTGTTCAGCCAGGTCTTGGCTTTATCTCTCAAGGAAAAGGGGAACATCCTAAGTTTCAAGAATTCTTCACTAAGGTCTTTAATATTAATTGTTCCACAAATTTCTTCAAAGTCCCTAATGTGAAAGTAAGGGTTTTCATCATCTATTCCTAAGAATATAGGGATCATCTGAAGAATACCAGGTTTCAACTCATAACTAGCCGTAGAGGCTGGCAACTTAATGCACGATGGTCGGTTGGTCCTAGTTGGGTACATGTACTCCTTCAAAGTTGTCATTGTTGGCACAGTAAAAATCCTAGGGGTGAATTCCTCACTAAGACTTAAATTCTCAAAATTGAAGTTTCCGAAAATCCGTATTCAGTCCTCAACATATATTCACCTTAAGGCAGACAGTAAACCCGCTGACAGGGGATTCGCGGGTGTTTCGAAAAACTTACCTCCCGTACCAGACGGGGGATGAACCGCTAAAGTCGACTCGGTCCACGACTCCTATGTCATGTACGAACCCGAGGGGCCGAGACGATAACGTAATCGTCGTCCTTCTCTGCAAACGGTTTAATATTTAAAACTACCCTTCCGTAGGGTTTAAAAATAAAATAATAATGTCCCAAAGTTCACAGTCCAAAGTCCAAAAATAAAGTGCAAAAGAAAAAAAAATTACAAAAATAAAAGATATCCTAATACAATTTCTAAAAAGAAAATCTAAAGAAATAAAAACTAAAATAAAAATAAAATAAAATAAAATTTCTTTGTCTTTCTTTTCCTTTTCTTTAGCTTTTATCTTTGGCTCATAATCTCTTAGTCACCAAAGTCTTTGGCTTAAATTCTTTTCGGTCCAAACTCCAAACCTGTAGCACAAAGAAATATACCCAAAGAAACGTAAAATAGAACAAAGAGAAAATAATAAAAATCTAAAAAAAACTAAAAAATAATAAATCTAAAAACTCTAACTTAAAAACAAGACCCCGGCAACGGCTCCAAAAATTGATGTGATTTCAACTTTGTTGTAGTAAAAGGTTCGTTGAGACTTGTGAAAGCAATTGATTTTAGACTTATTTA